>CM071567.1:154389260-154426462 GCA_036426205.1 Ascaphus truei | reverse complement strand
TCAGTCAGTCTAGTCACCGACCCATGAAGGGCAGTCAGGCACCACCCAGGCAGTCCAGTAAAGGCGCGTCGCGCCCCCGCAACGCGAGCTGCGCGGGCCACGCGGGATGCCCCCCGACCACGCGAGGCGCGCACCCACAAGCGCGCGCGCACCCGCACACGCGCGCGCGTCCCCACGCGCGAGCGACACCACGTGAGCCGGATGCCGACCCCCCACCACACACACGCCGCGCGCGCTAACCCACCACACAACTCTCTCTCTATCATCCACCCCAACAAACGCTTCGGCTCATCAACCACAACACAGCGTCGTACTCATCTCACCAACACCTGCCTTCGTCCGACGCCACCCCACAACAAGATCTCTCATATCCACCCAACCACTCTTCTCTCTCCCCACACAAACTCTATCTCTCCCCCCACACATCTCTCTCGTACTCTCTCTATCTCCCTACAAACAAACGCTTCTCTCACACTGGATCTGGATATTTTATTTACCCTATATATCTTAACTGCCCTATACTACACACAAAATAAACCTATACTGCGTTCTTCCAGATCTGGACTCAAGCTTCACACGGAAGAATCGGAACCCCCCTAACCCTGAAGACAGGTAGGGAAACACCTCCCTCCAATGATAACATTGCGGGAAGTGAGGGTACCTGGACATTGAGGGACTGCAGATCAGGTAAGATCCCAGGCGGGATTGCTGCTTTAGATATTGTGAAGCGTGGGGGACGTCCAGACACACTGGTTATGGGGTTCATGAGAACTAGTATTCACACCTGCTTTATTTCCTAGATCCGACAGTTACACACACACAACACACACACACACACACACACACACACACAAACCACCACACACACACACACAACACAAACACACACACACACACACACACCACACGGACTAATGTAGTATAAGTAATACAATAAAATACATTTATGTCAAAAAACAAATGTTGTTCTGACTGGGAATTTATAATGTATTTTATTATATCATTTATTTTAAAGCGGGGGTTGGGGGCGGGACTATGGGCGGGGTTGGGGGCGGGACTAGGTGGCGAGTAGATTTTTGGGTTGGGCGAGTAGATTTTTGGGTGATTTGTCGAACACTGTATATATATATATATATATATATATATATATATATAGCTGAACCCTGTTATAACGCGGTGCTTGGGGTCCACATACAGTATTGCCACGGCGGAAAGTGAGAGGGGTGTGGGGAGGAGGGAGGCGTCGGCAGCAGTAGCCCCAGCACCACCAGCCCCAGTATCACGATCAGAAAACGCAAGGGATGAGGGAGTGTGTCCTAGATTTGACCAATGGTGTTCTGTAGCAGCTTCAGATGATGCCTGGTAGCCAAGCTACAGCTGGTGGGGAAGAAAAACAGGAAGGGGGGGGGGGAAGGAGACAAAGAAGGGGCTGATGGTGTAGTAATATAAAACCCCTTTATAAATGACACATAAAAAAGCCCCCCTGAGGGCGTACTCACACTCTGTACTGCCACTCAGGGCACATAAGGGTATCTTTACAGCCAATGCTGTCCGGTGTGCGTCTCCTCCGTCTCTGGCAGTCTCTGACGGTCCCTGACGAAGCAAGTTAACCCTATCTTGCGAAACGCGTTGAGTGGAAGAGGAGGAGGTGGAGGCAATCCGTTCCCGGTTGATCGTGACGCCAGACGCCGACTCCAGTCAAGCTGCACGAGAACCCCAGCGGCCGCTTGTGGGGACCGTCAGAGACTGCCAGAGACGGAGGAGACGCACACCGGACAGCATTGGCTGTAAAGATACCCTTATGTGCCCTGAGTGGCAGTACAGAGTGTGAGTACACCCTCAGGGGGGCTTTTTTATGTGTCATTTATTAAATGTGTTTTATATTACCACACCATCAGTCCCTTCTTTGTCTCCTTGCCCCCCCCCCCCCCCCCCCCCACCCTTCCCGTTTTTCTTCCCCACCAGCTCTAGCTTGGCTACCAGGCAGTTCATCATCTGAAGCTGCTGCAGAACACCATTGGTCAAATCTAGGACACACTCTCTCATCCCTTGTGTTTTCTGTTCTCTAGAGGATTGTGGCTTTTTCCTCTTAAGGTTGAGTGGTCCTTTGATTATATATATTTTATTGTTGTTACCTTATTTATATTGCATATTTTCTCTTTCTTGCATTTGCTTGTTATATTTTTTCACCGCTGGGTGGTGCTGTGGCACTGTATTAAGGAAGCGCCGGGCAGTTTATTTCTGTTTCCAGTATCACGATCCCCAGCACTATGATCTCCAGAATCAAGAGATGTAGGAGGTGTGTGTGGTTTTGTAAGAGCCAAAGATTGGAAGAACCCCCAGGGCTTTACTAATGCTAAAAAAAAAGCCCCGATGTTTTCCATGGAGGACTAGCACTTTTAATGAAAATAAGTCTATAAAAACCTTTGTGAATTGACTCCTTCGCTTTGCAGTGCGTTGCTGACCTCTGCCAGTGAAGGGGTTAGTCTGCCCTGGCTGCAACCCTGCATGTGACAGGAACTAGGGCATGACGTGACAAGGCCATAGGATCCAAGGAAATACCCACTGCCACTGTTTCAGTTCTCTCTGGACCATGGATTTAGAGGAATTCATGTGAAATCTGGGCATTTCTACTTTCCAGTGTTGGAAAATGTCACAGACAGAAGTCAGGGAGGGAGGTGGGGTGAGATTAAAAGGGCGGGAAACCCCCTCTGTAACACACCGACACGGACATTCCTCTCTGCAAATCCTTGAAGTTTGCTCCCCCAAATATTTTTTTTTTAAACGGGAGCCACACACACTGCGTTATAAGCGGATTCGTGTTGTAGCAGATTGTGCTATAACGGGGTTGAGCAGAATATATATAATATATACACACAGACAATATATATTTTATGAGTGTGCAGGACAGAATCGCTTTTTCTCTTGCTGGTGGTGATATGATCAAAACTTTCAAACACATAAAGGGATTCAGTACAGGAAGGAAGCATATTTAAAAGAAAGAGGAGTGCTGGAACAAGAGGTCATTCTCTTAAACTGAAGAGTAGCAGGCTAAGGGGGAATGTGAGGAAGTATTTCTTCATTTGAAGGGTGGTACAAAATTCTTGGAATGGCCTCCCAGCAGACGTGCGAGGGGCTAATAAGTAAGGGAATTCAGACATGCTTGGGATAGACATAAGGCTATCCTAAAAATTAAAGAAAGCCAAGGATAGAATAGGGTCTGAGGATTTACAGCAGATATTAAAATTGACAGACTAGGTGGGCCAAGTGGTTCCTATCTGCCGTCAAATTCTATGCTTCTATGTTATAAGAAAAATACTATCTATCTTTTGGATCTGAACTACCTTTGGAGCAGGAGATTTACTGAGCTGAACTGATTTTGTTATGACCCCTGCCCCACAAACCCTAATTTTGATCATGAAAATTTGAAAACAGAAGTTTACTGCTTGAAAAGAATGTTGCATTTCTGTTTTTTTCTCAAAACCTTAAAGGTATGTGCAAACTTGAATGTTTAATTTATTTCTCCGCTTGTTTTCGTTATACAGTGTGACTTTAATTATAGCGTTGTAGCCACAATGCAGGGACATGCTCAAGGTCACACAAGTAGCCGGAGTTGGCTGTGGACCTGAGATTTTAATTTCACAGGCCAGTGCTTTAATCATAAAACACACTTCTTCCTATTAAATGTAATCAAATCATATTTGTGACATACTGTACTGCAAAATTAAAGTTATGTATTAACACTTGAACCTGCCTGTTCTAGACACATTTAAGATAGCAAAGATATGCATACGTAACACTGCATGTTGCACCATGTAAGTCAACTGTTATGATCATACAAAAACATATCTAATTGCAGAAAAATAACATTTAATACGTGTCAACACACAACAAAGGCTTCAATTCAGATAATTCTATCTAGCTCCATTTTCTAAGTATCCCTTTGAACATAAGTCATAGCGATTGCTGTTGTTTTTTTTTAGAGAACAAAATCAGATAAATGTACATAGTTGAAACGTTTTTTTTCCTTAAAGCCGTGAAGTTTTAATTTACAGAAGGTACTTTGCGGAAGCTTCTATTACCCTTGTGCTAAGACAATCATATTTATTGCCATAATCTTCCCTCATTGGACCAAGTAGGATAAGAAATATAAAACAAAATTATATATTCAGAAATGTGTCTGATTAGTTACCTTCTGTGATTGCTGTAAACCAAGATGACCATGTTCTCAGGATATCACTGCTTCAGCACAGGGACTCAGTACTGATTGAGCCACTTGTGCTGAAGCAGGGATATCCTTGAAACCTGACCTGTTGGTGGCCCTTGAGGTCTGGAGTTGGCTACACCTGCTGTAAAGTATCCCTAACACACGCTGCCATGCAATTTTCCTGTATTGTCTGATCCAGCGTGTCTCTAAACCAGCAGCAACCAGAAAGTTATGACGGGACAAATATTTTGTAAGTATAAATATGAAACCCTTCAAAGTCAGATGGGTCAGCAAAATATTGAAGTGCAATGCATTGCTGGTTCTTCTGGCACTTTAAGAGGTTAACCTATACAGTGCATTTATGAGGTACCTGGTACAGTATCAGAGCTCATGTGAGGTTGGACCAGGTACAGTATAACATTGTCACAGGTCGCATTGTTTCATAGCTCTGCCTAACACACATCGCTACCTATGACATTTTCCAACATCAGGGCCCAAGAGATTCTGTACAAAGTATAACATTGTCACAGGTGGCATTTTTTGACAGCTCTGCTGATTACAGCTCACTACCTAGGATTTTTTCCTATCCTGGAAAAGTCAGAGATGTCAGGATAAGAAGATGCTCGAGCAGGTACAATGTGCTTACGGCTCTGCCTGTTGTAAATTGCAATCACATGGTAGAAAAAGGTTATAGGTAGCATGCTATCATGGCTTGTTAAAAATTTCTAGCAGTAGGAAAATGTCACAGGAGAGCAATTTTTTCACTATACCATAACTCAATTCCACTGAGCTCCCCCATTAAAATAGCACTGATCTAAACACAGCCACAAAGATATTATATATATATAATAACTATATATATATATATTATATAGATATATATACTGTATATAACACATATATATATCCTATATACCCACATACAACACAATATTATATATATTATATATATATATATATATAATATATATATATATATATATATACTGAGTTAAGTTATGGTGAGTAAAAAAGTGACAAAAACCCTCCACAGAAAGCAAATATGCAAATAGCTGTATGCTCATCTGCATGTCTTAGGCAGGTCTGACCCCCCCGCCTCCCCATATCACCCCTCAGCACGCACTTCCACTGCAGCAAGGGTTCTGGGAAATGGCATGCAATGAGCACCAGCAGTGTCACTTTTTTGCCTCATAACCATTTTTATACATGGTTCCCTATAGGCTTAAGCTTGCTCAATGGTCCACAAGCTTTGAGCACAGCCGGGAAGGTGTCATCACCCAGAAAACCACCCACAGACAGCTGTTTCGACCTTGATGGTCTCATCATTGTGGGCTGGTTACCATGGCAGCAAGCTTAAGCCTATAGGAACCATGTTAAAAATGGTTAGTTGAGGCAAAAAGTGAACTGGTTTGCTCATTTGCATGTCATTTCCAGAAATCCCTTGCTGCAGTGGAAGTGCTGTATGCTGGTGATATGGGAAGGCGGGGTTGCAACCTGCCTAAGACATGCAGATGAGCATACAGCTATATTTGCATATATATATATATATATATATATATATATATATATAATATTATATATATATATAAAATATCTATATATATATATAGCAACTGTAAATATTCCTGTATATTCATTTGCATGTCTTAGACAGGTCTGCAACCCTGTCTTTCACCATTATCACCCAGCAAACAGCACTTCCACTGCAGCAAGGGATTCTGGGAAATGACATGCAAATGAGCACACAGTGCCACTTTTTATCTCATGCTCACATTACATGAGCAACCCTTAGCCAATGCATGCTGCTTTAAACACAGCTTTTAAGCAAGGACTTGGGAGATGCAAAGTCAGTTAACCCACTCACAGACATGTTTCAACTTTGATGGGTATCATCAGTGTGAGGTTGGCTTGCTGACATTTGCTCAAATGAGATAAGAGTAGGTAATCACCACAACTATTAAGGTTATGGTGGGTAAAAAAAGTGACTAAAACCCTCCACAGTAAAGCATAAAGCAACTGTTATGCTTTACTGTGGAGGGTTTTAGTCACTTTTTTTACCCACCATAACCTTAATAGTGGTGGTGGGTAAATATATATATATATATATATATACACACACACACATATATACACACACACACACGCAGATCTGTGTATATAATATATTTTCAATCAATCACCTATTTATTAAAAGGTTTTACACCACATGGGGTGCTTTTTATTAAGAATACACTGATCTGTACAAGCACACTCGCATATGTACAAATATATACACAGAACCCCACACACACGGTCCTATACTATTACAGTAAATATTGCTGAAAGTGTAAGCCTGTGTTTTTTTGTAGATATGATTGCTCCACGCCAGATAACCAACAACGTTAGTATTTCATCAAAAACCTATGAATTAACAAGCAATAAAAAGGAAAGGAAAGAATTACTGTTCAGAAAGCATGAAAAGTGTCATTACTTCAAATTGTTTGTTAAAATTATGCAGGAGTGATTGCTCTTTAAAATGCTGCTATAACATGTCTATCTAGTAAGATTTCTACTCCTCTATGTCGGCATCTTACAGTAGAAGAAAACCGAGTGGAATCCTAACATGAGGTCAAAAAATGCCCCTTACCTTGTGTTTGATTTTGGTTCACTGTATATCTGCTTTTTTTTTTTTTTTAATACCACAATATATTATGTTGGATTCGCCAAGCATGATCTCTGTAGACCAATTTGGATGACCCTGTGTCTCATTCTACACAGCATTAGAAGGGAATAATGTCAAACCTGATTCTATATTCATATAAAATAAATATACTGCTTCACAAGAGAATAAACATAGACACAGGGAAAATAAGGAGAGGTGCTCATGTGAATAATGTACCTCACTGTTGAATGAGAGATGCCAGTTTATTTAGTGTAAGTGTAAGCTCTAGCGGTAAAGGATACATCGGGCCTGTATTTTTGTACAATGTTCATTTTTAGGTATAAGAATACGGTATCATCATTAATAATAGTGGAAATAACAAATGAAATGAAATACATCAGTACTAGCAAATATCTCTCTATAATAATCAGCCCTATATCACCTCATTTCTGAGGCTTTATTTCTGTTCAACAATAACTTTTGGTCTAAGAACAGCAAATATAAATACCCCTTGTGAGCACATTCACATGTCTCAGATAGGTCTGTAAACCTGCTTTTCCCCATGATCTCCAAGCATACAGTGCTTCCACTGCAGCCAGGGATTCTGGGAAATTACATGCAAATGAATACAGTGTCCTCTTACCTCTAATCCATTTTAACATGGATGCCTATAAGCTTATGCCTGTTGTATTACACAGCTTTTCAGCACATCCTGATTAAAGAATTGCAAAGCAAGTAAAACCTACTCACAGGCAGCTATTTCGGTGCTACAGAAACCCAATACAATGGGTAAAATGAAAATGATAAATAATGGCTATAAATACTTTCAATAAAAAATAAATAAACAGGCTCCAAGTACTTAACAACTGGAAATGTAGCTGGTCTTGCTGCTTAATCCCCTCTGCTGCAGAGGTGCAACAGAGATGCATTGAAGGCTCCTCTTACAACAAAGCGATTAAACCAAGGATGGTCTTCTGGAAGCAAATGAGTTAAATTTCTAGTGAACTCAGAACAGGGGAAGTCCCCAGCTGCTAGACATTAGAGCAGACAGAAGAAATCAAAGATTCCCATTGGGAGGAATCCTGTAACTGTATCACATGTACAGTGTACGCCTGATGGAAAATCTCTACACTTTTCGGCCCTGTGCAAATGGACTTACTCTTTAATATGTTAACTCCTTCATCCCACTTGCCCTGCAATTTAGATCAGAATATCTATAGTTCTACACACAATATGTACACACAGAAAAACTAACAGCGTTCATTAAAAAAATGAAAAAAAATATCAACGTGCCAATTTTGGTACAAGTTCTGTCAGCACCCCTCCCTCTCCCTCCATCTTTAATCCTTTCTGGAAAAATTAGCATGTCAATTAAACATTTCAGCAGCCTGAAACCATAACTTAAGCGCAGGGGAAAAAAGGGGGCGATAGACAGCACTCTGACTAAGATAAATGTACAGGGTTGCAGGGTGCACGGAACATGGGGGGACCCTTATTTCCCTCTCTAGTACTAACACACCTATGCAAGTACCAGCACTCTATGTCTAATGGCTAAATGTACTAATGAATACAAATGTCATAAAGGTGAATACATTTAATGACACTAACAACAAACCGGAATTATAGCAAATATGCAAGCAAATGTGTAAGCAAAAAAAATGTCACATTGGGAAAAGTCTCAAAGTGAGGGGTAGAGGGGAAAGAAGGAGAAGGGGAAAAAAACATGAAACATAAGGAAATACACAAATTGGAGAAAAGAAAGCAAGCTCTGGGGGCGACGTTTAGAGGGACTACCTCTTCATCTGGCCCATTCCCCCTGGTCCCAAAGGGTACCAGAGGTACTTCCTTAAGCCTTCACTCCCCTATAGAAGGTCTGACCAGACACCACAGAAAGCTGCTAATAGTCATACACTGTAGACAGGACAGAGTTCGCATTAATGCACCAGAGATCCAAAACAGTCAACGAAAAAGGCAATCACACCCTGTGTCCTTTGCTCCTTGTGCACTGTGGAGTGCTCTGTCCTGTCTACAGTGTATGACTATTAGCAGCTTTCTGTGGTGTCTGGTCAGACCTTCTATAGGGGAGGGAAGGCTTAGGCTGCGGTCCCAGTGACTGCTACAGCGCACGCCTCGGCGCTGTGCGTATAAGCACCGCCCCTCAATGGGACTGGGCCCAGTACTCACCTTCCCGCTGAAGGTGCAGCCGCGCCGTACTGGCAGTTTTTTTTAAACTCAATGATATTGAGTTTAGAACTTGCGACGGAGGCGTGGCCATCCCCCCGCCGACGGTTCACCCAATGAGGGCGAACCAGCTGCGTAAGCTCATGGTCACGCCCCGCAAACGCCCCCTCCCGTCGCAACCTCCCTCTCTCCCCTCAGACCGCAGATCGCGGTTAGCGCTGTGCACTCGCCGCCCCCTCCGCCGGGCGTGCGTGCCACAGTGATGACTGGGACCTCACCCTTAGGGAAGTACCTCTGGTACCCTTTGGGACCAGGGGGAATGGGCCAGATGAAGAGGTAGTCCCTCGAAACGGCCTCCCCCCCCCCGCTCTCTTCTCTCCAATTTGTGTATTTCCTTATGTTTCATGTTTTTTCCCCCCTTCTCCTTCTTTCCCCTCCACCCCTCACTTTGAGACTTTTCCCAATGTGACATTTTTTTTGCTTACACATTTGCTTGCATATTTGCTATAATTCCGGTTTGTTGTTAGTGTCATTAAACTTATTTGCCTTTATGACATTTGTATTCATTAGTACATTAATCCATTAGACCGAGAGTGCTGGTACTTGCATAGGTGTGTCATAACTTAAGCGCACTTGCTAAGCCTTCTGACCATATTCTGTAGACGGGTGTTTTTTAAACTTTTTTTTTTGTTAAGGAACCCGATAATTATATTGTGAAATTCTGCAAAACCCCAACCCTCTCTAATAGTGCATCTGAGATCAGATGTATTTTAAATTCTTCTGTATTTGGTACTATTTACAAATTACCTGGAAATTACAGGGTACACTTTAGTGATGTTTCGAGCATCCAAGGCTTTCTAGGAACCTGTTAAAAAACACTGCTGTAGACCTTAAACAACTACATTGTTTAAGCACTAGCATGCTGCCTAGGGGTCACACTAGACTCCTCTCTCACATTCAAAAGGTAGCTAAAACCTGTCATTTTTCCTCCACAATATTACAAAAATACGCCCTTTCCTCTGTTGCTCTACTGCTTAAACTCTTTGACTCAGGCCCTCATTCTCTCCCGTCATGACTACTGTAACCTCCTGCTGCCGGCATTCCTGGCTCTCACCCGTCTCCCCTACAATCTATCATAAACGCTGCTGCCAGAATCACTCTACTCTTTCCTAAATCGTCTCAGTGTCTCCCCTGCTCAAATCACTCTCCTGGCTTCCTATCAAATCCCGTATCACACACTCAATTCTCCTCCTCATTTTTAAAGCTTTACACTAGTCTGCTCCTCCTTAGGCTGAGTCCATGGTGACTGCAGCCGTGCGGAGGCGCGCTGAGGATGAGGAAAAGCGGGTGCTTTCCCTGGTCTTAGTTCCTGCGCCAACCGGGGGCGTGTCGGGGGGCGGGCCAGTGACATCACGGAGCTGGTTCGCCCTCATTGGGCGAACCGCTCACTTGACCGGCCCTGCGCTCCCATGAGCGCTCAAACGAAAAAAAATTTTAACAGCTACGCCTCCGCGAGCCCCTGCTAAAGCCGCTCTCATTGCGGCTGCAGGGGCTCACTGACAAGCGTCAGCGCGTCTCAGCACGGGTCAGCGCCTAAGTGCTGACCCTGGACTCAGCCTTACATCTCAGCCCTAATTTCACGCTATGCACCATCCCGACTCTTGCATTCTGCTCAGGGATGTCTTCTCTCTACCCCTTTTGTATTTAAAACCCTCTCCTGCCTTATACCTTTTTCACCGACTGCCACACACCTCTGGAATGCCCTTCCCCTCAATATCCGACTAACACCCTCTCTATCCACCTTTAAGACTCATCTTAAAACACATCTGCTTAATGAAGCATATGAGTACAGTAGCTCCGTTGCTGATATTTTAAAACTCATACATCAACCTTGGCCCTTTGCAGACGCACTTACGACTTCCTACTGTCTCTGTATGTTCTTCCTACTTACCAATTGGATTGTAAGCTCTTCGGGGCAGGGACTTCTTTTCTTAAATGTCACTATTTCTGCAGCACTTCATCCCATTATGTATTATTTGTAATTTATATGATTATATCACGTGTATTAATAATGGTGCTATATAAATGAAGATATACTGTACATACATTGATCCTCAGTCTCTTCGGGTCTCCAATCACACCATTTATATTGTAAGCCCTCCCAGGTATAGATTCCTTTCTTCCCCTATGCCCATATCCTATTATTATTATTACCATTTTTTTCAGCATGATAATTTTGCGAGGGGTTACACATATGGTTAAAAATAAGAAAAAGAGTGAGAAAAAGTATGTTATTGAGGTCAACTGGTATTGCCTTGGATGCAATAATAGATTAAAAAAAGGTGCAAGCAATGTTGATACATGTGCTAGAGATACAAATGTTATTCATACGGTAATCAAGTGCTTCTTTTTCCCCTCAAATAATAAAAAAATATACATTTGCAGCTCTGACTCTTGACATATTGTTTTTGGCAGAAGCCGGTAATCGAAATGAAACAAACCTGTCTACTCAAAGTACATGCTCATTTTCCGCTTAAAGTGTTTGTACAACGCATGTAGGGGCAGAGATGAAGTGGGTATCTGTTTTCACTAAAAACAACAGCATGTTGACATTACGTTTGGACGATCTGTAAAATTATACCAGGAATAAAACTACCTGATTTCCCTTTTTTAAGAAAAGGAACCACATTGTATAAAATATATTTCATGGTTTTCTACCTTGCTGTTCTTTACCTTTCTTTTTATTCAAATCCTAGATAATTTTTTTATACTTTGTGTGTGTGTGTGTATGTATATATATATATATATATATATATATCAGGGTATGTCCCATTGTACCTTTCTATCCCACAGTAAATCTGCTATGTATGTCCTGTTAAATTCCAGGAAGTAGCCGGCTAATCTATGGGCCAATGACCCGCCTTTTGCTTCCCTTGAAAGTGAAGGAAGGAAGGGGGTAACTCATGGCCTGTGTACAGCCCCTTGGAGGTGGGTACAGTCCATGAGCCCGCCCCTTCCAGAGCTTTCCTAGGAGGAGCACTAAAGTTAGGACAGTCTGATCCTGGTCTCAGAAGAGAGAGGGAGGCTTTCAGTCTTCCCCATCGGGGGAAAGCAGGCCCACTCTAGGCCGTGCGGCCTAGCAACCATCCAGATCAGAGCCCCACACTATCGGGGCAGCACCATCTAGAGGTCCTGGGATCTCAGAGATACAATGCTGCCATGAAGAGCTGCTGCAGAAATCACCCCAATGAACCCTGTTCAAATATACCTCTGCCTTGTCAGTCTCTGGGCAGGAGGGATAAGGAGTGCAGTGATGGGGGCTGACACCAACACACCGTGGGTTCCATCACAGCTGGAGGTGCTGAAACCACCGAGAACGAAGAACCCAGAGATCTGTCTAAGCCTGTCCTGTCTCATTACCAACTAGCAGACGACTCAGTACTCCTGCAGCCTACAGGTATAGCACCACACACCTGGTAATTCGCCTATCTCCCCAGCACTAGTCCATATGTGAGATTGCAGGGGGGATTACATATATACAGTAGCCATGCAGATGGGATGTTAGTGTTGGAAAGGCTATATGTTAGTTACCTGACTGACTGCAAAACTAGTGCACCCACCCAAGGTCTTGTCTTGGTATACTTTGTTCTTTTTTGTTGTTGTACTTAACAGTATTTCATGTTGTTTTATAGCTTTTTTTTAGGAGCAGTCCAGACTGTTAATAGCTTGCAGTTGTTTTGGGCACAAATTTCATTCTTGTGAAATCCTGTAAAACTGACACAAAGTGAGGCACTTTCACATCGCTCTTTTTTATGTCAGCGGGTCAAGGTACTTTAGCCCAGAGATTTCTGGTTTTAAAGTCTGTGGGGTAACTGATGTGTGTAAGAGGATGACCCTGCCTATTAAAAAGGCAAACCTCTTACAGTTAAAGAGGAGATATGGTGTGTGTAAGAGGATGCACATGCCTGATAAAATCAGTGGTCAGGGTGACAGGGCTACAAACTTCTATCACAAAGTCTTGCAAGAGATATATTTAAAGACGTCTTTTTTTTTTTTTTTTTTCAACTTATATTTTTTATTATTTTGTTCCGTACATAATATGCATACAGTGAAAAAGCTCGTAAGAACAAATATTATCAGCTTACTGCATGTGTCATTCCACTTTGTAATTGGGTAGAGGGTTTTGGACATACGGGGTAGACGGACAGACAGACAGGGGGGGGTCTCCGGCCAGAAGTCGGAGGGGAGAGACAAACCAAAAGAGGGGGAGAAGAAGAGAGAGAAGGAGGGGGGGGGGGGGGGGGTGGGGGGGTCTCCTTCCATGATTCCGCCTCTGCCTCTCTCATGCTGGTTCTCTGCGTCTGAGGACTTTGTGCATACCCCGTAGGACCTCTAACTTTTGATTAGTTTGTCTCTCTCATTTTCTTATAGGTCCCTCTTGGGGTCGGCGGGGTTTTGGAGTGGGGGGGGGGGGGGGGGGGGGGGGGGGTGCTACGTGCATCTAGGTGTGGTATGGGTTCCACCGTTAAGCACTTCCTCATGGGAGAACGCATTTGTCCCTATCAAGGCCAAATTGAGATCCTCTCCACTCCCTGGATTTCTTTCTGGGCTAACCATGGTGCCCAGACTTTTTCAAAATTTTCGCCAGTGTCATTGACCAAGCTTGTCAGCATTTCCATCTGGCATACCGTCCAAATTCTATGTCTAATATTTGGGATTGAGGGAATTATGTTCTGTTTCCAGCGTGCTGCAGTCTCCCCCCTCATCGCCATAGCAAAGTGAGCTATCAACTTATTTTCTCCTTTAGTGAACCCGGTTGCTGGTCTGTTCAGGAGGAACAGCCATGGATCTAATGGGACGGGTTTACCTGTGATAATGTTCAACCAGTTAAAGACGTCTTTTAAAAAAATATATATTTACTGGTTTAGGATTTCTCGAGGACTACTGCTTTTTTTTTCTTCTTTCTTTTAAAGCACTGTAATCACTGGTTAAAGCTGCAGTTCAGTCAATATCCTGCATGTCTGTTTTTTTTTAATAAATCAGTTCTGTAGTAAGAAAAAATACTTTTAGCATTTTCTGTTTTAAAAAAAACAACTTTGAAAGACCAATTTTCTTGTATTCTATTTTAACAGGCATTTGCTAAGGCACTGCCCCTTCATGTCCTGTCACAAGCCCTGGCACACCCCTTTGTCAGCCCTGCCCTCCTTCTAGCACATGTCAGTGCAGGAGTGCTCATGAATATTCATGAGCTTCCACTGAGAGAAAGAAGCAGAAGAAAAACAGATCCCTTCACTAATGATGTCACCAAATTTTGCCAATCAATACATGGAGAACGAATTGACCTGCAGCTATACAGTTCTTTAGGTAATTAGAGATTGCACACATGAAACTATTGAAGTTAAAAAAATTAATTAAAATAAATAAATAAATAAATAAAGACTTAACTGCAGCTTTAATGAAGAAAAAGAGGTACTATTGAAGTAATACATTCTGTTTGTAAGAGGATGATCCTGGATTTTGAAACGGAAGTACTAATAATGGCTTCCATTGAGTGATGTTCGAAGTAAAAAACAAATCATACTCACACTATTTTATATTGCAGCATGTTCATTTTTTTCTGGTGAGTAGGTGATCAAAGTGGTAGCGCATCTTTAATCCCCTTCAGTCCAGGAGGTTCTTGCATTGTTGCAGGGCAATGCTTTAACAGTTCTTTCATAAGCTATGGTATCAGCAAATATATTACACTGAGACTGCAGAGACAAAGCTCAGCAGTGAAAGCTACATAAATCTAATCAGGATAATAGATCACCGACATTCGTTTTGTCTGATATGAAAACAGCTGTGGGGTGGGGGAAACTGATTTTTTTTTTTTTTTAACAAATATAGCCATTGATGGTACATGATGCAAGACAACCGCAGCTCGTGTGTTACAGGATAGGAAAGGATTGACAATATAAAATGGAAGATAGAAAGGTCAGCTGTCCGTCTTTGTAATTAGGTCTTGGGAGAGAAGATGCATGCTGGCTGCTGCGCTATTAGTTTCTTGATAGCCCTATTTCCAGATGTGCTTGGATCGGCCAGCTCTTAACTGGAATCCAAACCAGCACAATTAGGCCCACATTTACAAAGCATTGCTATCCCATAAGACACTATCCAGCACTCATCAGTAAAGATGTGCCTTCATAGTTAAAATGTAGTATGACCCAGAGTCTCAGCACAAGAGCACCAGATTCTGGGTCATATATACCGGTACTAAGAAGTCTTCTGCCAGGAGACACCTTACAGTCCATTCAAGTCAATAAATTGTAAGGGATCTTCCATATCCAGAAGACTTAAATATGAGTTTTTGTCTTGATTCAATCACCAGTATCCCATAAAGCAGGGGTGCTCAACTCCAGTCCTCAAGTCCCCCTCAACAGGTCAGGTTTTCAGAATATCCCAGCTTCAGCCCTGGCGGCTCAGTCAAAGACTGAGTCTCTGATTGAGCCACCTGTGCTGAAGCAGGGATATGCTGAAAACCTGATCTGTTATGAGAGCTTGAGGACTGGAGTTGAGCACCCCTGCCATAATGTCAAAGATGAAGGAATACACTTAAAAACAATTATATATACAAACACACACAAAAAATTCCGATTGCCTTCACTTTCAGTCTTTCATCCGGATTCTCTCTTTTATCAGTGATATCAACTTAAGAGTTTAAAGAAAACCTGCAGGATTCCACAGAGAATAGTCAATTCCTGCAAAGTTACCATAAAGGATTTAAATAAATGTGTTATCACTGGAAATAGCATTTTTGCTTCTATTACACACACGCATAAGTAGCAAAATAAGTATGGTTTTCATGTTCCCTATTACAGCCTATGGAGAGATTCAGATTACAGCTTTCAAAATATAATTTAAAAAGCTGTTAAACATATCTTTAACCGTTTCTGGTCCAATGTCGGAATATATCCGACACTAATATTTTGCACATGCGGTCCAATGTCGGACCGGGTGGAGGGTGGCGGGAGGAAAGCTGAGAGTGTGGAGTGAGGCGCCCGCAGCACATCCCCCGCATTCCCCTTGCACCGCACTGATGTGCCCCCCCCCTGCGTCGATGTGCCCCCCCCCTGCGTCGATGTGCCCCCCCCTGCGCCCATGCGCGCCCCCGCCCACCGCTGTGTGCCCCCCGCCCCCCCTGTGCGCCCCCCCTGCGCCCATGCGCGCCCCCCCTGCGCCCATGCACCCCCGACCCTCCTGCACCCATGTACGCCCCCCCTGCGCCGATCCGTCCCCCCCCTGCGCAGATCTGTCCACTCCCAAAGCCCTGCGCCAATGCGCTCACCCTCAAAGCCTTGCGCCGCTCCGACCACCCCCCAGCCCTGCACCGATCTTACCACCCCTCCAGCCCTGCGCCGATCCGACCACTCCTCCAGCTCTGCGCCGATCTCTGCAAGCAGCCCCACGATGACTTCCAGCAGCTGACACCGGAGGAAGGGGGGTAGGGTGCTGTGTGTGTGGTGTGTGTGGTGTGTGGTGTCAGTGTGCTGTGTGTGCAGTGAGTGTGTGCAGTGGGTGCAGTGAGTGTGTGTGTGCAGTGAGTGTGTGTGCAGTGTGTGCAGTGTGTGTGTAGTGTGCGCAGTGTGCGCAGTATGCGTAGTGTGTGAAGTGTGCGTAGTGTGTGCAGTGTGCGTAGTGTGCGCAGCGAGTGTAGTGTGCGCAGCGAGTGTAGTGCGCGCAGCGCGTGTCGTGTGCGCAGTGTGTCATGTGCGCAGTTAGTGTCGTAGTGAGTGTCGTGTGCACAGTGAGTGTGGTGTGTTGTGTGCATCGTGTGCTGTGAGTGTGCGCTGTGAGTGTGTGCAAAAAAAAAAAAAAGCTGTATGTGTTTTTTCCCTGAAAATTAAATTAAACCTACTGGCGCACTTAATGAAAATTAATTGGACTGCAAAGGGTTAAGGGGCAATTCCTCCTAGGATTAAAGTGAACTAGTGCCAGTATGTTTCAATATTCACTGAAGCCCTAGCTTTCCATATTGTATTTCAGACAAATTTTCCCGCAACGAAGCAGGATTTGTTCTGAATAAACTTATGTTGCCTGAACATACTGTGCGCCCGGACGTTGGGTTGTTTTGGGGGAAAAAAGAAACATGTATTGCTTTTATTGGCAATCACCCAGCCGAAGCTTATTGGAGATCAAAGCCCCTGCATCAAAGCTCTGCTTCCTCCATTGTGTTCAGCTTAACCCATACAATGCCAGAGGGGCTTAGAACGTATTTCAGTTTGCATGCAGTACAGCCTCTTTGTAATGGATTAAAACCAAACCATACATACTGTAGTCATCAGCAGTCCCCGTTCCTACAGTATGTCCAGGTCTGCATTGCCTGCTCTCCTGGCAGCGAAGGGGTTTACGTGTAGCTAAAAACAGTGTTTTGCACTTAATTATATTTGCACCATCCAGAAATAATAAATGACCCAGAGCTTAACCCTATTAAAAAAAAAACAAAACTGTTGAGAAGGGCAAAACAGCTTCTCTCGCTCTCTCCCCTCCCCCACACCCATCAGCAACTGCTTCAAATCTGTCCCCAATGTACATTCGAAAGTGAGAGACTGCAGGCAGAATTGAAGTCTGTGCCTTGACCAGATGTGACATGTCACAAAATCATATGCATCATATGTCTTGAGCCTCTATTTCCTCTGTGGAGTTGCACTAATGGAGGCTTCCGGGAACCACATTACATGAGCTATCAAACTTTTAAACATAATCAACTGCTTTCAATTAGCAACCATGTGTTTTGAAAAAGCCTCAGTGGTTCCACATATTGGTTTACACTTAGTTAACAATGGTCTAAACAGTTACTTAAAAGTGTACCGAATGTACACAAAAGAGGATTACTTGTTACATTACTACGAGCTCATGCGTACAAGCATTATATATTATATAAAGTGTATGAGTACAATAATAACAATATCCAAGTGGAGATGAACTCATTTTAAGACAAAAACAGGACTTTATTTTATAAGATATACAGAACACCATTCAACATTATTAGATTCTTACATAGAACAGAATTCTAATTAGCATAATTTGTATAGAAGATCTTTCAACACATTTATTGTATTTGGTTTTCCCCTTGTTATTAAGGCTGAGCATACTGCAAGTTTTTTAATAGACTCCCCCCCCCCCATTGTTTTGTCCTTTTTTAATGTACTGACATATAAATGTATGTGTATATATATATTATATATACATATACACATACATATGCGAGAAAAAGTTTGTGAACCGCAATGATAATTGTGAAAATTCCATCGTTTTTCCATGAAAACCTTCTTGAATCAAAACCAGTCTTTTCTTAAATATCTAACAAGGTGTATATTAACCAAGTCCATGTCTTTTGAAACAAAATGATGTATGAATTAGACAAACAATGAGTAATTAAGAGTCAGAGTATGTGCAAAAATAAGTGAAACACAGGTTTTATCAGCTAAATTAAAAGGGCTCATTAGAATCAGGTCTTTAAATAATTATGAAACAGAAAAATGTGAGGCGCTTCTAATAGGGAAAAATTAAACAGTGAATTACACTGTTAACAGTTATAAAGGTGCTCAATTGTGATATAAAGAATAAAATAAATAAATGGTGAACTTCGCTGCTCGACCCTCTGTGGAGGAGATCCAGTCCTCCTATCATGGAATGGCGAAGAGAAGCTTGTGGGGAGCGCAGATATCACAAGGATATGTATGTGGTGATATCTGCGCTCCCCACAAGCTTCTCTTCGCCTTTAAATAATTAGCTAGATCTTCAGCTGTGAGTTTGGGAGGCCCCACCCTACATAAATATCAGAAACTTTGTGAGTTTGGTCTTCGCCATACAGGTGTGTGGAAACATATCATGCCACGATCAAAAGAAATCTCTGAGGACCTCAGAAAAGCCGTTATTGATGCTCATCAGTCTAGAAAGGATTACAAAACCATTTCTAAGGATTTGGAGCTCCACCAATCCATTGTCAGACAAATGGAGAACGTTCAAGACCACAGTCACTCTACCTAGGAGTGGTCGTCCTACCAAAATCTCTCCAAGAACAAACCAGCAAATCATTCAGAAAGTCACAAAGAACTCCAGAGGATCTGCAGGCCACTCTTTCCTTGGCTAATGTGAGTGTTCATGACTCAACTAATCTGCCCATCTGAAGTTTGCCAAACAGCACATAGATGATCCACAAATCTTCTGGAACAATGTTCTCTAGACAGAAGAGTCAAAGGTAGAACTTTTTGGCCTCAATGAGAAACGTTATGTTTGGGGAAAACCAAAACTGCGTTCGAACAGAAGAACCTCATCCAAACCGTCAAGCATGGTGATTGGAGTGTTGTTTGTGGTTGCTTTACTGCCCCAGGACCTAGATGCTTGCCTTCATTGACACAACTATGAATTCTGCTTTGTATCAGAAGATTCTAGAGGAGAATGTCAGGATATCCCGAGCTGAAGTGGGTCATGCAGCAGCAAGATAGTAATCCTAAACATACAAGCAAATCTACAAAAGAAAGGCCACAGAAGAAGAAATTCCACATTTTAGAATGACCTAGTCAAAATCCAGACCTCAATCCCATTGAAATGTTGTGGCAGGACCTGAAGTGAGCTCTCCATGCAAGGAAGTCCTCAAATGACAGTGTTGAATCAGTTCTGCAATGGGATCAAATTCCTCAAAACCTTTAAGTCATTGCTGCTCAAGGAGCACTGAATCTAAAGGTCACATACTTTTTCAAACATGGATCTTGAATGTTTAATTATTTGTGGATAAATAGATGTTGAAAAAATATCATGGTTTTGTGTCGTGTTTGATAAAGAAAACTTTATCTATTATTAGGACTTAGATTAAAATCATTTTAGAATTGTGCAAAAGTAGTGGTCTTGGCGCTCAAGTACTAGATCTTATAATTGTATTATATATGATTACTATTCATGTATGGAGACACAGAGAAGCAAGAGATATGATTCCACAGAAATATAGATAATATGAACCAGTGAGCAATTTCATAAAGTCTCATAAGTTGTCTTAAATGGGGACAATTATTCCCTGTGGGTAGTGGGAATAGTCCACCTCTCAAATTATTCCGTGGGTAGTGGGAATAGTCCACCTCTCACAGCCTCATTGGGATAATCCTCAGACAGTATAAAAGTACTCACTGTTTTTCTCCCTGATCTGTGTCTCCTTAGTATAGCATGCAGCCGTTTGTAGAGTCCAGAGATATCCAAAAAGCAGTGATACAGCGCAACAGCCAACAGAGAGCGGGGTCCAGGTAATGAAAATATCAATTTATTAGTAGAACATGGTAAAAAAATGGAGGGCAGAGCTCTCCTACACGTTTTGTGCGCAATCGGACTTTATCAAGTGATAAAGTGCGATCGCGCACGAAATGCGTAGTAGAGCTCTGCAATCCGTTTTTTTACCATGTTGTACTAATAAATTAATTTTTTCATTCCCTGGACCCCGCTCTCTGTTGGCTGTTGCGCTGTATCACTGCATTATGGATATCTCTAAAATCATTTTAGGTTTGAAATATGGGAAAATCCTAAGTGGTTCACAAACTTTTTCTTGTCACTGTAAATGTGTACACACGCACACCTTCAACATGAAAAATCATGAAATATTTGTTAAATCAACGTTTCAGTCCCCTTTGGGACCCTTTCTCAACACTAACTCAACGACCCTCATCGAAATCCTAATAAACCCTAGTGTCTGAAAAAGGTGCGAAAACTGGCGTTAATTGTGGACGATAGCCCTTGTAGGAGCACTTGTGTAGTGACATCAGATTTGTGCGCACCATCTGTACGACCTAAAGTGCATAGAAGTATATAAAAGTGATATAAAGAGTTAAAAACAAATGTTGCAGGCAAGTTGGTAATGTGACATTAATTATACACTCTCAAGCAGCTCTCAATCTATATCAGGGGCAGGGAACCTTTTTTCTGCCAAGGGCCATTTTGATAAGGCACACACTCTCTCTCAGGCACACACTCTCTCTCTCTCTCAGGCACGCACACACTCTCTCTCTCTCTCAGGCACGCACACACTCTCTCTCTCAGGCACACACATACTCTCTCTCTCTCAGGCACACACACACACACACTCTCTCTCAGGCACACACACACACACACACTCTCTCAGGCACACACACACACACTCTCTCAGGCACACACACACACACACACTCTCTCAGGCACACACACACACACACACACTCTCTCTCTCAGGCACACACACACTGTCTCTCTCTCTGGCACACACTCTCTCAGGCACACACACTCAGGCACACACTCTCTCTCAGGCACACACTCTCTCTCAGGCACACACTCTCTCTCAGGCACACACTCTCTCTCAGGCACACTCTCTCTCTCAGGCACACACTCTCTCTCTCTCTCTCTCTCTCTCTCTCTCGGGGGGGGGGGGAATCAGAGCAGGAGGGGATCGGTGCAGGTGCGAACCTCTGCAACTGCTGCCCGGTGTGGAGAGTCAGTATTGAAGTTTCTCCCTCCGCAGACTCGCTCTTCTGTGGACATGCGAAGGGGGGGGGGGGGGGGGGATGGCCAAAAAAAACCTCTTGGCAATATGCCAACACGAGGCAGCCAATCAGGAAAGGGGGAGTTTTTGTTTTTTTTCCCCTGCTTTCTAGCAGGCACTGCACTGGGGCCGGACCAAATAATTTTGCAACCGTATACGGCCTGCGGGCCGGACGTTCCCCACCCCTGATCTATATAAACATACTTGTAGCCTAGCTGGAATAAAGCTATATACAAAGATTATAGCAAAAAAAACCTTATGGTTCAAAGAGCAGATTGTCTATAATGTAAATAACATTTCTTGACTCAACATGATATTAGGGTCAATATACACAATCAATACACTATTAAAATCACTGATTTTTGACTCCAGGGAGGAGGGAGCAGGTGGATCAGGGAGACCAGCAGAGGAGCGTGTGCGCGTGCCCATCGTGGGCTGAGGGAGCCCACGCACTGGTCGCATCACCAGGCGCGCGGAACGCCGCGTCGCGGGCACCACGGAGGGAGGAGGCAACGGGACGGATGTCACCACGGGGGAAGGTAATGCGGGCACCGTGGGAGCGGGGAGGATCATAGGAGGGACCGAGGGACCGCGTGGGTATGGGAGACCTGCGGGGAACGCGCTGCGGCAAGGGGAGAGAGGTGGAAGGCAAAGGAGAGGAGTGAGAAGGAATAGAAGGGGCAACAGGAGATGGGAGAGAGGGACAAGGAGGGGAAGGAATCTCCTGAGTCGTCACAGTATCCCCCCTTGAGGATCAATGTCCGAGTGATCCAACCACGGCTTGAGGGGAAATTTCTGATGAAATAGAGAAAGTAGCCTTGGGGCGTGGATGTGATGTGCAGGTACCCAGGAACGTTCCTCAGGACCGTAGCCCTTCCAGTGTACCAAAAACTGCAGTCTATTTTTAGACAGACGAGTCGATGAGAGACTGTATTTCGTACTCCTGTTGGCCGAGGGTGGACACTGGATTGGGTCTCCGAGAGGGGTCCGGGAAATGGGGACTGGGAATGAATTCTTTAAGGAGGGAAACATGGAACACGGACGGAACCTTCATTGTGGGAGGAAGATCGAGACGATAGGCTACAGGATTCACCTTCTCTAGGATTTTGAATGGTCCCAAGAATCAAGGGGACAGTTTGGGTGAAGGAGTTTTGAGCCTAATATTTTTGGAAGACAGCCATACCAGATCACCAGGTTTGAAGGAAGGACCCCTTTGACGGTGGCGATCTGCCTTGGTTTTTTCTTTGGCAACCGCAGATTTCAAAGACTTGAGGATTTTTTTCCAGGATTCTTGTAAGTTGGTGATATGAGAGTCGGCTGCAGGAACACCAGAAGGAGAAGGTGAGAGAAGGAGACTACTGGGGTGGAAGCCACAGTTGATAAAGAAAGGAGACTCCTAAGTAGACTCGTTCCTCAAGGAATTTATGGCAAATTCGGCCCATGGTAAAAGATCCACCCAGTTATCTTGTGAGTCTGAAATGAAGCAACTTAGATACTGTTCAAGAGTTTGGTTCATCCTTTCAGTTTGACCGTTGGTTTGTGGATGGTATCCAGAGGAAAACAAGAGAGCGATACCCAATCTTTGGGAGAAGGCCCGCCAGAATTTAGAGATGAACTAAGACCCCCGATCCGAGACAATAGAAATGGGGACGCCATGCAACCTGAAGATCTCTTTGGAGAAGACGTCTGCCAAGGTGGCAGAGTTGGGAAGACCCTTGAGGGGAACAAAGTGTGCCTGCTTCGAAAACCTGTCAACCACGACCAAAATAGTGTTCATCCCTTTGGAAACAGGCAGCTCAACAATAAAGTCCATCGAAATGTGTTTCCAGGGTTGTTCAGGGATGGGAAGTGGTAGAAGAAGTCCAGAAGCGTATAATGATGGAAGGGGTTTACATCTGGGAACAATACAGGACAGGCGGAGGTAAACTTCGAGAATGTCTTGATCATCTTAGGCCACCATAAAGTCTGTTTATATGAGATCTAGCCGTCCTTTTGAAGCCTGGATGACCAACGCTCTAGAAGAATGACCCCAAAGTAACACTTATGACGAAAACAGATGACTAAGCTAAGACGTCCTCTGGTACCCTGAACCTGCTGGGAATATGCGCTTGTGCCTTGTTGATCTTATCCAACACATCGAAGTTGTTACGCAGAAATTATGCACTTGGCTGGAGAATAGTTCCGGTTTCTTCTTTAGGTTCAGCTCCTCAGAGCAAACTGACGAGAAAGGGCATCGCTTTAACATTTTGGTCCCAGGAATATACGAGATGGTGTAGTGAAGCGCGGAGAAAAGAAGGTGACCAGCGAGCTTGGCGGGAGCCTAGGCCAAGCCCCCCCTCATATATAACAATTTTGTGGTCAGTGAGATAGCGATTGGTTCCCTTGGAACCCTCCAAAAGGTGTCTCCATTCTTGGAGAGGCCAACTTGATGGCCAAAGTTCGCGATTACCGACATCATAATTCCTTTCTGCTGCTGAGAATTTCCGTGAAAAAAAACCACAAGGATGGAGTTTCTCTTGGGGAGAAGTCCTCTGGGAAAGAACTGCGCCAGCTCCTACGTCTGAGGCGTCAACCTCCAAAGTAAAGGGGAGGGAGGTATCCGGATGACGAAGAATGGGAGCAGACACGAACGCCTTCTTGAGAATCTCAAAGGCTGAAATGGCCTCAGGTGACCAGAATGAGACGTCGGCGCCCTTTTTGGTCAAGGCGGTGATTGGAAGAGCAATAGAAGAATTTTTTTTGATAAACTTCCTGTAATAATTGGCAAAGCCAAGAAAACGTTGCACAGCCTTGAGTGAATTAGGGAGTGGCCAGTCGAGAACCGCCTTCAACTTCTCAGGGTCCATGGAAAAACCTTGGCTGGAGATGATATAGCCTAGGAAGGCCATGGAAGCCTGGTGAAACAGACACTTCTCCATCTTGGCGTAAAGACGATTAGAATGAAGCCTGGAGAGCACCAGATTGGTATGTTGAATGTGTTCCTCCAGATTTTTAGAAAAAATAAGAATGTCGTCTAGATAGACAATGACAAAAGTTCCCAATACATCACGGAAGATGTCGTTCAGAAATTCCTGAAACACGGCCGGGGCGTTACACAGCCCAAAGGGCATAACAAGATATTCATAATGTCCAGAATGTGTGTTAAACGCTGTTTTCCACTTGTATCCTTCCCTTATACGAATGAGATTATAGGCACCACTTAAGTCGAGTTTTGAGAAGATAGAGGCCCCTTGGAGACGGTCGAACAGTTCGGAAATGAGCGGAAGAGGATACCGTTTTTTTTACCGTGATCTTATTGAGTCCGCGGAAGTCGATGCATGGCCTCAGTGATCCATCCTTCTTCACAAAGAAGAAGCCAGCCCCGGCAGGAGAGGTAGAGTTGCGGATTAATCCCTTTTCCAGATTTTCCAGAATATAAGTAGTCATGGCCTCGGTCTCCAGGATGGAGACTGGATAAGACTTAGACTTCGGCAGGACAGTCCCAGGGATGAGGTCGACAGGGCAATCGTACAGACCGTGAGGAGGAAGAACCTCTGCTTGTACCTTCTTGAACACGTCCAAGTACTCATGGTAAACAGCAGGCAGGGACGACTGATCGGCAGGTTCGGAGTCCAGACCGGCAAGCACAACCACGGGGGGATCCGCTGGCACAGCATCTATGGACGAGGGCCACTGGATAGGCAGAGTACCGGACCAATCAATGCGCGGATTGTGGAGTTGAAGCCAAGGCAATCCTAAAATAATTTGTACGGAAGGGGATTGAAAAACGTCAAAGACAATTACCTCCTTGTGACCATCGTCCAGGGTCAAGGTAAGAGGAATAGACTCCCAAATGATGAAGGCCGGCTGGAGCGGTCGTCCGTCGATGGCCTCAAGGCCAATAGGGCTCTTCCTTCTAACCATGGGAATTTGATTCTCCAATGCGAACTGCTGGTCCAGGAAATTACCGCCCGATCCGGAATCGATGAATGCTTCCACCTTTACGACAAGGTTGGGAGCCTCCAACGTGGCCGGTAGCATAAACTTCTTTGGGAGAGCTTCGGAAGGAGATGGGTTAGGAGAGACTGTACCCAGTAGAAGCCCCTCTACCTTTACTGGGTGTGCCCGTTTCCTGGCTTCAAGGGACAATTCTGTAGACGATGTTCCGAGGAAGCACAATAGAAACACAGCCTGTTCTGACGCCGCTGTGCTCTCTCGGTTGCCTGGAGTTGCTGACTGCCGACCTGCATAGGTTCCGGTGCCTCCAGGGCCAGGAGAGGAGTAGTGGGCTACCTGTGAGAAACAACAGAGGGAGAAGAACGGGAACAGTGTTTCTCGTGACGTCGCTCCTGCGTACGCTGATCCATGCGTACGCTCAGGGTGATGAGTTCCTCCAGGGACGTAGGCCGGGCATGAGTAGCCAGATCGTCCTTCAACGTATCTGAGAGTCCGTGCCAGTACGCAGCGGTGAGGGCATCATCATTCCATTGTACTTCGGCGGCCAGCGTGCGAAACAAGATGGCGTATTTGGCAGTTGATCTTCGGCCCTGAGAAATATGAAACAGGGAGAAGGCGGCTGTCTCGCGCCATGCGGGGGTATCAAACACAACTTGAAATTCACGTCTGAATAAAGGATAATCTTGCGTTATTTCGCATTTACGCTCCCATAGGGGAGAGGCCCAGGCACGAGCGTCTCCGGTGAGCAGAGCGTATATATAAGCAATATTAGCACAGCCAGTAGGAAACAGGGAGGGAGACATTTCAAACTGCACCTCACATTGGTTTAAGAAACCGTGGCAGATGTGGGGGTCCCCATCGTAGCGATTTGGAGCGGGGATCCGTGGACCAGGGCTGGCGTAGGTAGTAGCCATTGATGGCGCAGAAGCCGTGGAATCCTCCTGACAGGAGAAGGTGGCCAATTGCTGGGAGACAGTGGACAGCTGATCGCTAACAAAGTGTAAGGCCTCTATGGTAATACTTGTACCCACCTCAGGAGGGTCTGCGTTTGTTGGGCTCTGCATAATGTCACGCCTGTATGCCCGCAGACCTGGCTAGACCCCAGTACCGAGGTGGGAACGGTATGATACCACACACCCACAGCAGTGGGAGCAAGCCCGGAGTGTGGTACAGTATGGCGTTGCTGGGCCTGTTGGAAGAGTTGTTAGTTATACTTGCAACGCTTGGGGATGTCCGTAGGAGTAGTCGTGTCCGTGTGCCAATTTCCAGGAGTCCAGAGGTTAGAATCGTCAGAGTATAAGCCAGGTCCTAGGAAGCCAGAGGTAAGCAAAGTAGTATGCGTAGCAGGGTTCAAAGGATACCAGAGAGCAGAGTAGTCCAGGACAAGCAGGGGTCAAAGCCAGGGAAATCCAAGATAACACAGGAGCAGGAAACAACAGGAACACAGAGGGAGCACAGCATAGGTCAGGTAAACACAGGGAAACAGGAACTATGCAGAGCGAGGAAGAAGTGGACAGACAGGGGTTATAAAGGAGGGCATACCAATAGGAGAGAGGGGAGGAGTAGAGAGAGAAGTGGGAGACGACAGGGATAGGACAGGGAGAGAAGAGGAGACAGAAGGGGCAGTCAGGGGAATGGCCTGGAGGGCTTGGGAAGCGGAGACATGGGGAATAGGATAAGAAGAGCATGTGCGCGCGCCCTCTGTAAGCTGGGGATGCGCGCGCACAGGTTGCAACACAGAGAGGGACCGCACGGAGCAAGGAAGCCCAGAGAAGGGGAACGTGCGCGTGACCCGTGACGGCATGCAGAGGCAGGGAGCAGGTGGAACAGGGAGACCAGCGGAGGAGTGCGTGCGCGTGCCCATCGTGGGCTGAGGGAGCGCACGCACTGGTCGCGTCACCAGGCGCGCGGAACGCCGCGCCGCAGGCACCACGGAGGGAAGAGGCAACGGGACGGATGCCACCACGGGGGAAGGTAATGGCGGGCACCGCGGGAGAGAGGGAGCGGGGAAGATCATAGGAGGGACTGAAGGACCGTGTGGGTATGCGAGACCTGCGGGGAACGCGCTGCGGCAAGGGGAGAGAGGTGGAAGGCAAACGAGAGGAGTGGGAAGGAATAGAAGGGGCAACAGGAGATGGGAGAGAGGGACAAGGAGGGGAAGGAATCTCCTGAATCGTCACAGTCATATATGGTAACTGACGTAATTGGGCCAAGCCCATAAAAGGGCATCCTCCTCATCATGACGTACGGTATACGAGGCTCACCTCTTAGAGGGTGTTCTATCCAATTATGGGCAATTACATCACAGTGAAGGACTCCTATAAACCATGAAGTCTCCGGATACAACGGTAAGAATTCGCAATGAAAGCAACACTTGTTTCTTTTCCCACAACATAGTCTCAGCCAGGTATATTTCAAGGCACATTTGGAAAGGTGTCCTCCACAATGTACATCAGGACCTGGAAACATCACTTGTTTCTTATTATCCACAACAAAGTATCAGTCAATTATATTACAAGCACACTTGGAACTGTGTCCCGCTTTTAAGGGCAGGTCCCTGCTGGCTACAGCAGCGCCCGCAGGAACAAAAGCCGCCCCACAATGGGGCCGAACCCGCTGCGAGCGGGGGGTGGGGGGGCGCCGCGCCAAGAGACTCCTGCTCTCAAGAAAATTGAGATCAGGAGTCGCGACGGAGCGCTAGGCCACGCCGCCCGGCGGTTCAGCCAATGAGGGCGGACCTGCCGGGTGACGTCATTTTATTTTAAGGAACTTCCTATCAGGTATCCAAGAATACTGATATAAAAATGTAATCTACAATATGAATCAAAACTACATTACTGTAAACACAAATATAATTATGCTTCTTCCTCTGACAGTAAGAATATCTAATATACAGACTTAATAACATAAGCAATGTCCTGTAATACGAAACAGTATTAAAAAGAAAAATTATTAAATGTAATAACACTGTACTCTTCAGGTAATATCTGAAATTACTATAATGAACAGTTTTACGTGCAACATTTTTTTTTTATTCCAACAGTTTTCATTTGCGTCAAAAGTCAGCTTTTGTGAATACAGTGAAAAGGGGGAACATTATAGGATTAGCGATTAGAAATTAATATATTTACTGTAAATTTGTGTCATGTAACTACCCACTAGCTATTCTCACTAAAGGCCTTATTCTGTGCCCCCCCTTGTCTGCGCTTCCCCTCCTTACCTGCTCCCGGGCTTCGGCAGCGTCATATGACGTCACATTGCTGAAGAGCCAGCTGAGAGCAGGTAAGGGCTGTTATATACAGCATGAGGCTGTGTGTTCCTATGCGAACGCGCGTGCACGTGCCGCATGCTTTTCCTGTCTATAGAGCCGGGAGCTGCAGGTAATGTATATATGTGTGTGTATGTATGTGTGAGTATATGTGTGTGCATGGGTTGTGTAAGTGAAAGGAAGTCCTAAATAAGATTTTTGAAAGAAAAAAAAAGTTTAATAAATATTTTTTTTTTAGTTCTGCAAACACACACACACACACACACACACACACACACACACACACACACACACACACACAACAACACACCCACACACGAGAACATGCCACTCTGCGAAAATATTAGTTTTCCTCACTTCGCACTGTCTGTCGGCTTTTCTCTCCCTGCCGCGCGCGCGCGGCCCTTGTATAGAAAGGCTGACTCACGTAAGCCAACTAAAATTCCGCGCACGCGCCCGGCACTATAGAACGTGCCTTTAAGAAGTTGCAGAGGCTTCACGCCTCTGAAAACACCACGCCCCCCCAGTTTGCACACTCCTGACCTATGACACAGAAAGCCCCATTGACAGCAATGGGGCTTTCAGAGCAATAGCACAGATGTGGCGCTGTCCCAGTTTACAGAATAAGGTCCTAAGGTTTATATGTGGGCACCCTCAGTCAAAGTTTTTAGCAATGCCATTCAATTAGTAACAGAGACCTTCAGCCCTGGTGACGCAAAGTAAACGTTATAAGGGCACTTTAACACTTAAGATAACTGGGGTTGCCATGACAACAGCTGATACCAAATAAAAATACATAGGTGAAAACGACGCAAAAAAAAAAAATGGAGTATGAAATAGAACAGCCATCCACTATACATATATTATGGCCTAATTTTATTTTTATTTTGGAGGGGGGAGGGGGGATAAGAGATTGCTTCTTTAACACATCTTGAAAACTCAGCACACACTTATTCAAAATTATAAATATAATGCAAAGCTGCAATCACAAAATGTGCTAATGTGACTTTTGAACCACTTCTCATTATACTGTAACAGTTACCACAATATTTCCTTTCTAGATATAGATTATACATTAGTTGGCACTCTCAAGTTTAAATACACATTTTGTGTGACTGCAGGGAGTGGGGTGGAATTTGTGCCTTGACCTGACGTTTCATTTTAGAGCAAAAACACTTCATACAAGCAAACAGAAAATGTGGAAAGACGAGAGCCTTGGCTAAATACCAAGTGGGCCACTGGAGGATTTAAATCTGCCAGATGTACTGTAATTCTGATTTAAGATACATTGCCGATTTCAAGGCTGCCCAAATGGATGCCAGAACCCCAGAATACAACCCCCAAAGGGAGTGAATCCTGCCCTGGGCACTACCGAGGAGTCAAAGTAGAAGAGCAGAAGAAAATCAGTGGGATAGATCTACACAAAAGAGAAGGATGGCAAAGGAAACAGGAGGAAAGCAAAGGAGAGAGGGCACAGATGTGAAAGAGGGATGCACTTCATGATATTACTTTTTGCTTGCCTACGACAAATCCAGCATGTGAATAAGTGACTTCCCATTGATACAGCTAAACAGCTTGGCTCTTCTCACCCTGTATTAAAGGTGCAGTCCCACTACAGCCTAGACTAAGCTAATACCACTGAGATATTGAATAGGTTAAAACCAAGTGACATGCTGTATATTTATTTATTTTTTTCCCATGAAATACCTGTAGGGATTATCTTCCTGTGTTTGCATTATTCTGTCTCCTTTACAAGCACATTCTTTTACAAGGAGGGAATATGCACTCATCTGATCACCTGTCTCACCACTGAAGGAGAAGCTTTGTGGTAAGAACATATGCATTCGAAGTGGGTAAACAGAGTTTGAATGCCCATCTCCTTGTGAGCTTGGGCACGCTACTTTCTTTTCCTGTGCTCTGGGCACTAACAATTAAGTTGTAAGCCCTCTAGAACAGGGACTCATTGTGCCTACAACACGCTTTTTATATGAAATACATTATTTTTATTAAGATTTAACCCTATAAACATATTGATGTTTAATTCAATGAGGCACTTATCTTTAATATGTATAGTGTTATTTTTCATTGATAAACTTGAGAAAGTATTGAAATTTATAAGAAAACACATATTACGTCAGCTTGCTGTGAAGGTATTATGGCTGTTTTTTTTTGTTTGTTTTTTAAGTGTAACTTCTTTGCTGGAACTACAAAAAATTTTCTTTCACAAATTACCTTCATGGTAACGGAAGTAGAGTAACGGAAGTGACGTCATTGTGGGCAAAAGAGGCTGGTCTCATGTGTAGCAGCCGCCGGGGCCAGCGCAAAGGCCTCCGGCGCGCATACGCAGAAGCAAAGTGACACACACAATTAGTTTTACACAATGGCATGAAAGGGGTTAAATGAATTATCACATGGGTAAAATTTAACAAAAGGCGATATGGTTAATGGGTTTAAATGAGGTGATGGATGATTGTGTTGTCCTGGCAAGCTCTGGGTCCAGGTTCCTGACTACAGGAAACCCCTTCAGTCTTCCTTTACATTGTGCCAATGTTTCTGGCACAGTTCTATGGTACACTTGTTCCCCGCAGTCTTCAAGATTGCACATTTCAATTACCTCTATTGTCTTCATAACAGCCTTCAATATGGACTCACTCTCATCAGTTGTGACTCTGGATGCGGTTGGTCCAAAAATTGACCAGCATGAGGTACATTTACATTACATGACGGGGTAAACAAATATTGTTGGTTTTTCATGGTCAGAATACACATTCAAGTAAATGGCCTTAAATGTCGTCTGGCGTAGGAAGGTATATGGAACATAGACAAAGAAGTTTCATTAAATGTGTGTGCTCGCCAACACAGCCTTTTTATGTTCTCTTCCAGTCCACAGGAAAATAAGCATTTTAAATATTAAGTGACCAGGAGGTAAAAACGAAGCTCTTCCCAGAGCTCTTGACCAGCATGAGGTACATTTACATGAGGTAAACAAAATTATGTTGGTTTTTCATGGTCAGAATACACATTCAAGTAAATGGCCTTAAAATGTCGTCTGGCGTAGGAAGGTATATTGGAACATAGACAAAGAAGTTTCACTTAAAATGTGTGTGCTCGCCACACAGCCTTTTTATTGTTCTCTTCCAGTCCACAGGAAAATAAGCATTTTAAATATTAAGTGACCAGGAGGTAAAAACGAAGCTCTTCCCAGAGCCGCACACCCACAACAACACAACACACACACACACACCCACACACAACTATGTATATACTAGTATCTATACTTATAAATAGATATGATAATATAGTATATACTATATATATATATATATCAGAACATACATTAGTGTTCCACAAACAATACAGAATACCCAGCACGCCCTTGGGCGACTGGTTTAGGGGCCGCTGGCGAGCCCTGCTCGCTCTATGAATTCCCACTCTCGCGGTGCCAATTTTTAAAATATAATAAATAATCCCGCCCTCCCCCCACGCCCCTGATTGGCCTGACTGCAGTGAAGAGGGCCGTCGTGGCACTCTTTGGCAGCCCCGCCCCTCAACCAACTGGGCAACCCGACCACCGCTTGCTGCCCCGGAGTGATGGGACTAGCACTCTCTCGGTAACGCTCGTCCCGTCTTTAGCATTTCTTTGTGTGCCGCTCTCATTCTGTATGTGATACACTTCCACGCTCTCTGTGTTTCCTGATCTGCTCCTCTGTCTGTCTGTCTCTCTCTCTGTGTCTCTCCCACACTCCTACACCGAAATATCCTATACTGCTTTCTTCCAGATCTAACTCTCCCCCCCCCCTAACCCAGAAGACAGGTAGGGGACACATCCCCTCCAATGCATAACATTGCGGGAATGAGGGTACCTGGACATTGAGGGACTGCGATAAGTAAGATCCCAGGCGGGATGTGCTGCTTTGTATTGTTGGAAGCGGGGCGTCCAGGCACTAGGTTATTGGGGGTTCAGGGAAACTAGTTCAGATCAATCTGCTTTTTTTTCTAAATCCGAATAAATTAATACACCAAAAACACTCCACACACACACACACACACACACACACACCACACAGCCAGGCACACAACACAAACCACACACACACCGAGCACACACAAGCACATTAATTTTATAATAATTTCAATACAATAACTATAACGTTATGTCAAAACCAATGTTTGTTCTTGACTAAGAAATTGTATCGGTCATATAATTTGTTTTTTCACGCGGGTGGACTCTGGTGTGTGCAGGGCTATAGGAAAGGTGCAGGAAATGACACACACACACACACACACACACACACACACACACATTAATTGTAGTATAATGTAATACAATAAATAAACTTATGTCAAAAACAAATGTTGTTCTTACTAAGAATTTATTCATTTTTTTTTTAAAGCGGGGCTGGGGGCAGGGCTAGGTGGCGAGTAGATTTTTTTGTTCGGCGAGTAGATTTTTGGGCGATTTGTCGTCCACTGTATATACACACACACACACACACATATATATATATATACACACACATACATACATATACAGGCATACCCCGCTTTAAGTACACTCACTTTAAGTACACTCGCGAGTAAGTACATATCGCCCAATTGTACTTAGTGAAGTTATGGTGAGTAAAAAAAGTGACAAAAATCCTCCAGAGCAAAGCATATAGCAAATGGAATCCCTTGCTGCATTGGAAGTGCTGTGTGCTGGGTGATAATGGTGAAAGGCGGATTTGCAGACCTGCCTAAGACATGCAAATGAGCATACAGTTATATTTCCATTTGCTCACACACACACACACACACACACACACACACACAGTTAGGTCCGGAAATAATTGGACACTGACACAATTTTCATAATTTTGGTTCTGTACGCCACCACAATGGATTTGAAATGAAATAACCGAGATGCAACAGAAGTGCAGACTTTCAGCTTTATTTCAAGGGGTTGAACAAAAATATTGTATGAAACATTTAGTAATTGCAACCATTTCATACACAGTTCCCTTATTTCAGGAGCTCAAAAGTAATTGGACAAATTAACACAATCATAAATAAAATGTTCATTTTTAATACTTCGTCAAGAATCCTTTGCAGGCAATGAAACTGAATGAAACTGAATGAACTGCTTGAAGTCTGGAACGCATGGACACCAACAAACGCTGGGTTTCCTCCTCTGTGATGCTTTGCCAGGCCTTTACTGCAGCTGTCTTCAGTTGTTGTTTGATCATGGGTTTTTCTGCCTTAAGTTTTGTATTCAGCAAGTGAAATGCATGCTCGATCGGGTTGAGATCAGGTGATTGCAGAATATTCCACTTCTTTGCCTTAAAAAACTCCTGGGCTGCTTTTGCAGTATGTTTTGTGTCATTGTCCATCTGTAAAGTGAAGCGCCGTCCAATCAACTTCGCTGAATTTGACTGAATCTGAGCAGACAATATATCCCTATACACTTCAAAATTCATCCGTCTGCTTCTGTCACATCATCAATAAACACTAGTGTCCCAGTGCCATTGTAAGCCATGCATGCCCATGCCATCACACTGCCTCCACTATGTTTACAGATGATGTGGTATGCTTCAGATCATGAGCCGTTTCAAGTCTTCTCCATACTTTTTTATTCCCATCATTCTGGTACAGGTTGATCTTAGTTTCATCTGTCCAAAGAATGCTGTTCCAGAACTGGGCTGGCTTTTTTAGATATTGTTTGGCAAAGTCTAATCTGGCCTTTCTATTCTTGAGGCTTATGAATGATTTGCACCTTGTGGTGAACCCTCTGTATTTGCTCTCGTGAAGTCTTCTCTTTATGGTAGACTTGGATAATAATATGCCTACCTCCTGGAGAGTGTTATTCACTTGGCTGGATGTTGTGAAAGGGTATTTCTTTACCATGGAAAGGATCCTACGATCATCCACCACTGTTGCCTTCCGTGGACGTCCAGGCCTTCTTGTGTTGCAGAGCTCACCAGTGCGTTCTTTTTTTCTCAGAATGTACCAAACTGTTGATTTGGCCGCTCCTAATGTTCCTGCTATCTCTCTGATGTATTTTCATTTTTTTTTTGCAGCCTAAGGATGCCCTGTTTCACTTGCATTGAGAGCTCCTTTGACCGCATGTTGTGGGTTCACAGCAACAGCTTCCAAATGCGAATGCCACACCTGGAATCAACTCCAGACCTTTTACCTGCTTGATGATGAAATAACAAAGGAATAGCCCACACCTGTCCATGAAACAGCTTTTGAGTCAATTGTCCAATTACTTTTGGTCCCTTGAAAAAGAGGGGGCTACATATTAAAGAGATGTAATTCCTAAACCTTTCTCCAATTTGGATGTGAATACCCTCAAATTAAAGCTGAAAGGCTGCACTTTAATCCCATATTCATTATTTAACTGTAACTTGAATTTATTTTGGTTCACAGCCGAAATAATAAAACTTGTATCAGTGTCCAATTATTTCCGGACCTAACTGTGTGTGTGTGTAAAATATATATATATATATATATATATATATATATATATATATATATATATATATTCCTGTATATTAATTTGCATGTCTTAGACAGGTCTGCAACCCTGTCTTTCACCATTATCACCCAGCACACAGCACTTCCACTGCAGCAAGGGATTCTGGGAAATGACATGCAAATGAGAACACAGTGCCACCTTTTATCTCAAAGAACATATACAGACCAGCGCCCAAAAAGAATTCAAAGTCCCTAATAGAGTCCAAACAGATGGAAGGGAAGATAATCCAAATGCTCCAATCACTGTAAAATCTCCAATCCGGGGGTCCGTGACATAGGGACAGAAACAAAGAAAAATAATAGTGTAATACGTAATGTTAAAATGGGACAAACAACATGAAACACTTAACAGAAGACAAACATAAAACAATCAAGCTGAAAGAAAAATAACTATTTAATAAAACAAACGGAGCCTGCTGCAGCGGGTCATCAAGGGGTTAAAACCCAAAACCCTACTTACAGCAGGACTGGAATAACAAGCATGTGTAACCAAGTGGGGCAGACGCCTGCAGCAGTGGGGGTCCTCACGGGCTCCCTGATGTGTAGTATCTTTCCCTCTAGCTTCAAAACACTCTCCAAGATGGACGCCGAGTAAGGGAACTCCACACTCTCCTGCTTGCCAGCACTGCAGCTTCAATGATGCTGCTTCCTTCTTCACTTGACTGACACTTCTCACAACCAGTGTTACTCCAAGGCACCGTGACCTTTGACCCTATGCGTTTCATGACTGACGTCACTTACTCATGTTTCAAACTTGATGGGTATCATCAGTGTGAGGTTGGTTGCTGGCATTTGCTCAAATGAGATAAGAGTTGGTAATCACCACACTTATTAAGGTTATGGTGGGTAAAAAAGTGACAAAAACCCTCCACAGTAAAGCATAAAGCAACTGTAATGGTGCTAAATGGGTATCAATGGCGCTAAACACATGGACATGAAAATAAATAAATAAATTAAATATACAACCAGTTGTGATGAAGAGAAGATCTCAGCCGGCGTAAATCAAACATGAAAAAAGAAAAAGAAATACATAGTATAATACTGTAAAGACTTAACCAAACAAATAGACAAACAAACAAACAAACAAACAAACAAACAAACAATTGCAATTTTGCATGAACTGGGCCACACTATAACTAAGAGAGTGCATTTATATTATAAAAAAACATACAGTACAATTAAGCACAAATAAACAAATTAAGGTCCCAATCGATATCAGCCGAATTGCCCGCTTACCGAAGCCAAGAATAACCGCAGTGGATATATCAGAAGTATCCCCTCTCACATTGCTGGCACAGCTCCTGGATGAATTGCAGGTAGCGCCGCGTGTAGATGTCAGTAATGGCAACCCGCGTTCTTCCACCTGTGCAGGGCTGGAAATCACTGTTTGTTTGTGAAACAGTGCGGCATGGCGCAGAGCCGCCCGACACATTGTAGCTGGTGCCCTCCAATCCCCTGCTCCTCGCTCGGGTCGCGTATGCTCCAAAGGCGCAAATTCAAAAGATGCTTTGTATCTCAAAGCCCACGCGCAGGGCTGGCATGGGTATCGGCAGCTGATGGCAACGTAGGGGTAACGGGGACTACGTTGCCATCACTGCCGATACCCACTGCCAGCCCTGCCGTTGTGGTTTGAGATACAAAGCATCTTTTGAATTTGCCGCCTTTGGAGCATACGCGACCGCGAGGAGCAGGGGATTTGGAGGCACCAGCTACACTGTGTCGGGCGCCTCTGCGCATGCCCGCTCTGTTTCACCAACAAACAGTGATTTCCAGCCCCTGCCACAGCGTGGAAGAACGCGGTTGCCATTACTGACATCTACACGCGGCGCCTACCTGCAATTCATCCAGGAGCTGTGCCAGCCAATGTAAGAGGGGATACTCTCTGATATATCCACTGCGGTTATTTCTCTTGGCT
>CM071567.1:154173221-154389159 GCA_036426205.1 Ascaphus truei | reverse complement strand
TAGTCTAGTGTGTGGTTCAGCAACATTGCAATTGTTTGTTTGTTTGTCTATTTGTTTGGTTAAGTCTTTACAGTATTATACTATGTATTTCTTTTTCTTTTTTCATGTTTGATTTACGCCGGCTGAGATCTTCTCTTCATCACAACTGGTTGTATATTTAATTTATTTATTTATTTTCATGTCCATGTGTTTAGCGCCATTGATACCCATTTAGCACCATTACTATTGTCTGACCAGGGGTCAGAGGTGTATCTAGGCTGCTACACTTTTTATACTCATTTTGAGAGCATATGCTTTGACCAATATTATTGTTAGCGCTACCTATTGTTTTTATTATAAAGCAACTGTAAATATTCCTGTATGTGTGGTGATTACCGACTCTTATCTCATTTGAGCAAATGCCAGCAACCAACCTCACACTGATGATACCCATAAAGGTTGAAACATGTCTGTGAGTGGGTTTACTGGCTTTGCATCTCCCAAGCCCTTGCTTAAAAGCTGTGTCTAAAGCAGCATGCATTGGCTAAGGGTTGCTCATGTAATGTGAGCTTGAGATAAAAGGTGGCACTGTGTTCTCATTTGCATGACATTTCCCAAAATCCCTTGCTGCAGTGGAAGTGCTGTGTGCTGGGTGATAATGGTGAAAGACAGGGTTGCAGACCTGTCTAAGACATGCAAATGAATATACAGGAATATATATACTGCTGCGGCCGAGTTTATTCGAGCATTTGCCCGTTCTCGGCCGCAGCAGTAACCTGGCGCGCGCCGGAGGGTGCCGGGCGCGCGCCGAAGCAGCGGAAGAGCGCCCTCCGATCGGGGCGCTCTCCCTCCCGCTGCCGGGTCCCCCGGAACCCCCTGCCGCCGTCCCCCACATCGCGGGACACCAGGGCTCCCTCGGGGAGCCCTGGACGCGCGTGCAGGGGGCGCTGGCACCCGATGACGCGTGACCGCGCGCACGCCGAGGGAGTGGGGCTAGCAAGCCGGGGCATCCCCCGGCTTGCGGAACTAGCCCTGCTCGGATTAAGTGTGTCGGTAGTGTATATATATACAGGAATATATACAGGAATATATATAGGAATATATATATATATATATTATACACACACACACAGTTAGGTCCGGAAATAATTGGACACTGATACAAGTTTTATTATTTCGGCTGTGTACCAAAATAAATTCCAGTTACAGTTAAATAATGAATATGGGATTAAAGTGCAGTCTATCAGCTTTAATTTGAGGGTATTCACATCCAAATTGAAGAAAGGGTTTAGGAATTATATATATTATATTATATATATATATATATCTCAATTTTCAGATTCAAGAGGTGAAATAAAGTACAAAATGTGTTAACTCATATTGTGCTTTTTACAAATGGCAATCTATATATAATAAAACTGAAAAGTATGAGATTGTTAGTAAAGGTGAAAGAATAGGAGTTCAAACTCCTATGCAATGCTCACAAGGAACGTCCATGTAACAATAATGTATAATCAAATGTCTTTCCAAATACACACAGCGTTGTAATCCATAACCAAACCTATATCAAGCCACTCTGTGTGGACTCCCACTAACCTTTGTAAGAGGTAGATTTTGTATGGGTGTCACTGGCTGAGGTACACTGGTACAAAGTGAATAAAGCAGGAATAACTCACAAATCACTGAAGATCCAGGTGCCGTGGGGCGTGCTCCTACCGAAGTGGTATGCAATGCAAAGAATTCGTGGATGGCGGTGCATCTGCCTGGAAAAAATAGCGTAGGACCACACTTGCAGGAACTGGGTACAAAAGAAATTTATTGGTACATAAAAAAACAGCAACAGCAACTCTGACGCGTTTCAGCCGCCCCGGTGCGGCTGAAACGCGTCAGTGTTGCTGTTTTTTTATGTGCCAATAAATTTCTTTTGTACCCAGTTCCTGCAAGTTTGGTCCTACGCTATTTTTTCCAGGCAGATGCACCGCCATCCACAAATTCTTTGCATGAGATTGTTAGTAGATGTGGGGAATCTCATTGGTCTGTCGGTCCGCCCACCCATGCCCCGCCTCCCCCACAGGTCTCATTGGCCAAGAGGTACGCTGACCATTATGGACACACCTACTCCCCTGTGACAAGCCTCCCCCACGGCTCTCATTGGCCAAGACGTACGCTGACATCATGGACACACTCTCTCCCTGTTGAATCACCCCTGCGGACTCAGACAAACACCTTGGTACACTCTCTCCCTGCTGACACCTTGGAAAGTTTAACACACTCTCTGATGTCCACCACTCCTCTTACCTGTCCACGGTCTCACAAATTACCACATCAACACTACCCCACGCTACTGTCGTCATCCGCTCTTAGCACGCACCTGCTTACAAATCATTCACTTTGCCTTACCGAGCACTCCGCCACCTTAAGGCCCGCTCCGCAAGTTCACAACCATCACTTGCCCCTTCCCAAACATCACCAGCCCACAACCGCTCCGCACGCCTTCACTACCACCTTCACCACACATCAATGGCCACCTTCACGCACACCTCCACACGGCCGCTGTCAAAAAATTACCACTTTTACCACTTACTTAATCAATGTAAATGTCCGCACCAGCATCAGACCACATTAATGGTATTTATTGTACACCTTCATAACAATCAAACATATTTAATATCCACCTACAATATAAATCTCTCATAAAATGGCCGCATTCCCGCCACAATTATTATTTGCCCACATCATCATCACCCTCTCCAATGGCCGCATTGACAATTTCATGTACATCTAACTATGGTCGCATTAAACACAAACTACATTTATAATCAACACTTTCCTTTACACCCTACGTACATTTAAATGTCACGCATGCAATACAGATTATTCCAGCCCCCCCTCTTACCCGACCACCAAATCAGCCTTCCCGCTCCTTCCCGCCCGCTCCGCTACTTCCTGCCCGCTACGCAGTGGGCGGCTTCACGGCCACGCCACCGCTCCAGCACCCCCACTTATCCGCCCAACGCTGCTCCGCTACTTACAGCCCTTCACCTCCGCTACTTCCCGCCCTTCACCGCCGCTCCACTACTTAACGCCCGCTACACAATGGCCGCATTCACTGCCAGCGACTCCAGCCCCCCAAGAGCTCCGAGGGGTGTGGGCTCTTGGCCCCCCCCGCCAAAGCACGCTCCCCATCCCCGAGATCGCTCCTCCGGCTCTCTCCGACTCTCCCTGCAGCCAGAGGGGAGGGAGATGCGTGGCCGGGGAGGGAGATGCGTGGCCGGGGAGGGAGATGTGTGGCCGGGGGGTGAGATGCGTGCGCTTCTGCCGCGAGCCCGCTCTCCGGCGCTCTCCCACTTCCCCCCAACCCCCGGGGTATGCTCTCTCCGGCTCACCCCTCACCCCACCCCCCAATACGCCACTACCCCCCCCCGCCCCCCACGCCGCTACCCCTCCCACAAGCCGCTACCCCGGCTCATCATCCGGCGAGAACGGACACCGCCGAGGAGCACGAGGTGGAGGAGGAGGCCGGCAGGGAGGAGGAGGCCGGCAGGGAGGAGGAGGCCGGCAGGGAGGTGGGGCCGCGCACTAGCTCCTCTTTGCCACCGGGAGCCGGAGGGGGCCAGGAGGGGGGAGAGACCCAGTGGCAGCCCGAGGAGGAGTACGGCAAGCTGCCAGGTGAAGAAACGCAGGGGGAGGGATCCCTGCCTTTCACGCAACCCCCCCTCCCTGCCTTTCACGCAACCCCCCCCTCCCTGCTGATGCGTTCGCCTCTGCAGTGCCCATGGGCCGCCTCTTCAAGAATTTTAACTAGGTATTCATAATGACCCGAACGCGTGTTAAATGCAGTTTTCCATTTGTCACCGTCTCGTATTCGGATAAGATTGTAGGCTCCTCTCAGGTCGAGTTTGGAAAATATAGAGGCTCCCTGGAGCCGGTCAAAGAGTTCCGAAATTAGAGGAAGAGGGTACCGGTTTTTAACTGTAATCTTGTTAAGCCCACGAAAGTCGATACAGGGTCTTAAAGAGCCATCCTTCTTTATCATGAAGAAGAAACCTGCCCCGGCGGGGGAGGTGGAATTCCGAATAAACCCTTTCTTAAGATTCTCCTGGATGTAGGTCGCCATAGCCTCGGTCTCGGGCACAGATAAGGGTTACGACTTAGACTTGGGGAGTGTGGTTCCAGGAATTAATTCGATGGGGCAGTCGTACGACCGATGAGGTGGTAGAACTTCAGCCTGAGTCTTGTTAAAGACATCCGAAAAGTCTTGATATACCTCCGGCAGGGTAGAGAGAGAAGGAGAAGTGGTGTCGAGACCAGAGAGAATGGTAACGGGAGGAGTGACCGTCTTCTCCAAGGTAGGAGCCCACTGGATCGGTAGTTCATTGGTCCAATCAACACGCGGGTTGTGAAGCTGGAGCCACAGCAAACCCAAAACGACCTGGACAGTAGGAGAGTGAAAAACATCGAAGATGATGACTTCAGTATGACCATCCGCGGTGGTCAGGGTGAGGGGAATAGATTCCCAAATAATGAAGGCTGGTTGGAGCGGTCGGCCGTTGATAGCCTCCAGGCCGATGGGTGACTTCTTCTTGACTAACGGGATTTGGTTGTTGCAGGCATAGTCGTGATCCAAAAAGTTGCCATCAGAACCGGAGTCGATGAAGGCTTCAACCTCTACCTTAACATTAGGACCCTCAAGAGTTATGGGGAGAAGCATTCTCTTCGGTAGCTCTTTGGGGGAAGAGGGGCAAGGAGAAATGGTACCCAGTAGAAGCCCCTCTACCTTTACTGGGCGTTCTCGTTTCCCGGTTTCAAGCAACAGTGACGTAGTTGGTGTTCCGGGGAGACGCAGTAGTAGCAGAGACCCTCATCTCGGCGGCGTGTTCTCTCAGCGGTCCGAAGCTGTTGGATACCGATTTGCATCAGTTCGGGGGCGTCCAACGCAGGAAGAGCCAAGGGAGGAGACCTAGGAGAAACAGGCAAGAGCGACAGTAAACCGGGGCGCTGGCGCTCGTGGCGTCGCTCTTGAATGCGCTGGTCCATCCGGATGGTGAGGGCAATGAGATCCTCTAGAGATGAGGGACGAACATGAGCTGCGAGGTCATCCTTGAGGGATTCGGACAAACCCTGCCAGTATGCCGCGGCGAGAGCCTCATCGTTCCACTGGGTTTCTGCAGCGATGGTGCGGATCTCCTAGGCCACTTTAGGCCACTTTAGAACGACCTGAAAGTAACCGAGATGGGGACATTTCGAACTGGACGTCACATTGGTTCAAGAATCCCCGCCAAGTAAGGGGGTCTCCGGCATACCGGTTGTAAGGTGGAATACGTGGTTCCAAGTTGCCCATAGGTACTGGGGCAGGAGGGGACGGTGCAGCTGGAGATTCCCACAGGGAGAGTTTAGAAAGTTCTTGCGCCACAGCGGTAACTTGGCCGCTTAAAAATTGCCAGTGATCCATGGTGACACCTTGGCCCACCTCAGGGGGTCTGCGTTTGTTGGGCTCTGCATAATGTAACGCTTGTATGCCCGCAGACCTGGCCAGTCCCCAGTACTGAGGTGGGTAAGGGTATAACACGCACCCACAGCAGTGAGGACGTGCCCGGAGTGTGGTAAGATGCGCTGCCGGGCCTGGTGAGAAAGGGTTAACGATATACTTGCTGAGTCCGGGGTGCCATAAGTCGGAGGGTTAATGTCCATGAGCCGTGGGTCAAGGGCAGGAGAAAGCAGCGTAGCGAGGTCCAAAGCAGAGTCCAGGGGTAGCAAGGTACACGTAGTCAAATAAAGCCGAGATCAATCCAAAGGAATCCAAACAGGGGCACGGACAGGTCCAAGAGCTGGAACAGAGAACAGAGCTTGGCATAGACACTGCACACTGGAGTCACAGAGAAGCTATACAGAGCGAGGAAGGAGAGGGCAGACTGGGGTTATAAAGGAAGGAGGGCCAATGGTAGCAAGGGGTGGAGAGGAGGCCTGTCTGGGTGATTGCAGGGATAGGTCCAGGTGAGCATGGAGGGAGACAGGGCAGTGATTCATGGCAATCGCCTGCAGCCAATGGGGGGCGGAGCCAGCGGCACGGGAGGGCTGGTAAGATCGGGTGCGCGCGCACTCTGCCGCCCCGGTCGCGTGCGTGAGGATGCGGCGTGCGCTGCGGAGGAACGGCTCGGCATGGGAGCGGGACAGAAAAGAAGCCGAGGGAGTGGGGAACCGCGGCAGAGAGCCGCCGTGGGGCCTGAGGTGACGGGGGCCCACTGAGAGGCGCGTGTCCCCCGATCCGTTACATTACTCCTGTGTGTGTGTGTGTGTGTGTGTGTGTGTGTGTATGGGAGACAGTCTGTGTGGTGGGGGCCGTGGAGTGATGCAGGGGGGGAAAGTAATGTGAGGTGCAAGGGGGGGAGAGTGATGTGAGGTGCAAGGGGGGGGAGAGTGATGTGAGGTGCAAGGGGGGGAGAGTGATGTGAGGTGCAAGGGGGGGTATTGAGTGCAGGGGGGGATAGTGATGTGAGGTGCAAGGGGGGGGGAGAGTGATGTGAGTGCAAGGGGGGGAAGAGTTTGTGAGGTGCAAGGGGGGGGAGAGAGTGATGTGAGGTGCAAGGGGAGGAGAGTTATGTGACATGCAGGGGGGGAGAGTTATGTGACGTGCAAGGCGGGGGACAGTAATGTGAGGGCCAGGGGGGGAGTAGAGTGATGTGGGGTGCAGGGCGGGGAGACCGCAGCTGTGAAGGAGGGGGGGAAAACGGAGCTGTGAAGAGGAACGGAGTTGTGAACGTGGGGGCCAACCAGCTGTGAAGGGGGGTAAATCACGGGCAACGCCGGGTATATCAGCTAGTTTGCTATATTTTAAAAACTTTTGAGATATTTTGTCCTCAAATACATACTATGCATGTGGTTTACAGCTTTTTTCCAGGTTCAAGTTTGCAGGTGACCATCTGGAAATGGAACCTTACCACCTACTCTCAGTTTTGAATGCTCAAGGGAACAATATTAGTCACACGCAGGCTTACTAAGTCACACAGTCACACACAATGTATACCTGCTCTGCTGCACACAGTCACATACAGAAATTCACCCAAACACTCCTTTCAGAAATCTTATACTTAAAAAAAAGTTTTATAGTGTGACACTAGAGACTCCCTAACCTTGGCATTAGTGGAGAAATGTATTTCTCTACAAATAAGTGCTTTTCAAATAATTGCGTCCACACTAAGCCCCTGCTGCCACTTCTTGCGGTCAGTTTTGTTCCCCTCAATTGGGTTTGTTCCTTCTAGGAGTCATTAGACATCCTCAGTGGATGTATTTTTAACTCATCTAGTTGTTTACTTCACTGAAGTTATGTTTTGATTTAGCATTTATAGGGTGTGATTTACCATACATAGTATATGCTTCATATGTGTATTTTTATGTGTTTTTGTTTTGTACATTTCATTTATTGATTATTGTCTTTTGGTCACATTGACCTTTATTACATTTTGTGATACACTTTTTACTAATCTGTTGTGCGCTTGTGTGTGTTTGTTTTGTCTTTTAAAAAACTCCCTTGGGAGTTTTTCTTTCATAGGAGTATCTTGAGGAGTGCTCCTACTGCTGCAAGCTGATTATCCTAATTGTGACTTTCCTTTTCAAATATGTATGTATGTATATGGTAATATACAAATTAGATTGTTAGCTCCGCGGAGCAGGGACTCCTCTTACGAAATGTTACTTTTATGACTGAAGCACTTATTCCCATGATCTGTTATTTGTATTATTTGTTATTTATATGATTGGCACGTGTATTACTAATGTGACGCGCTATGTACACTAATAGCGCTATGTGACAGGGTAAATAAAAGACACTAGCTAAATGCCTGGCAGACATATGTTTAGTCTGCAGTGATGAGGTTAACTTCAGCTGGGAAGCTCATGGCAATTAGTTGAATCCCAGCTGCCTAATCAAGGTGTGTTAAAAACCCCAGGATGTGCACACATGCCTGCCTGGTGAGGAGATAGGACTGAAAGTGCTGAAGAGATTACTGCTGTAAGGTCTGTGTTGCAAAGTACTTATGTGATGAACTGTCTGTCTCCTGCATACAAAAGAGTAGCTCCCTTATTTTTGTTTTGTCTACTAAAGAGAACCTATTTTGCTCTGTCTGCTAAAAAGAAGATACTTTGTTTTTCTGCTGAAGAAAAAGCTTTTTTTCATTTGTTTTCTGATGAGAAGCTATTTGTTTTTGGTGTGATGTATGGTTTAAGGCTCAAATAAATAAGCCTTATCCAAAGAACCCGCGTGTGTAGTTGCATGTACCCTGCAACACGCTATATAAATAAAGACATACATGCATACATACATACATGGTTGAAACATGTGCATGCATCTGTATGGGCAGGTATAAGGTGAGTGAGTTGCTTGGCCTTTAGAAAAGGTATGTAACAGATTGTATAAAAATATTATGTGCATAATGTAGGTGAAAACAACATAAAATTATATTTAAAAAAAAAAACGAATACATGACATTACAATAAGAGAATGTAATGTTGGCCTCAAAGATAACAAGAGCATGTTTCAACATAACATTCTTTCCTATGGCAGTCCTTTATTAACAAGATTGTATCGAGATGACATGAATCTGATGGCAGTTGATATTCAAAGTCGAGTGTAAATAGCCGCTTGGCTATTTCCACTCGAGTGCAAATAGCTGCTTGGCTATTCGCACTCGAGTGTAAATAGCCAAGCGGCTATTTGCACTCAATTGTGAATAAGAAAAAGAAAACACAGGAGCGCACCAAAATGAGAGAAATAAAGTTTATTACAAACAATAAACAATAGTAACCACTTACATGAATAAAAACTTTAATAATCCCCGGTCTCGATTGTCACTTCTATGGTAGGGCATCAAATAGGGTAAGCAGGGGCTGTATCACTCCTCAGAGACCAGTCCCGCGCGTGAGGCTGTCCCTGCAGCGCTGTAACGCTGTCAGACCTCCACGAGTGTCAGCGTGGTGGACAGCGTAGTGCGCATGCTCATGAAATGAAGCTCCCTGTGGCTGTCATGGAGATGCCTGTCCGTTTTTAGTTTGTGCGATCGTGATCGGAATAAAAACCACTTGTGTGTAGGCTGGCTATGAGTATACAATGAGCCAGCAACAACATTCGCGACGCGTTTCGTATACAAAAGTATACTTCATCAGGCTTATCTGGGGCATCTGTCTGAGGTCCTTTATATGTCTATCCAAATTCATCATTGGTTGGTACTGATAATTAAGCAACCAATTGAATTGATACTTGAGAGGGGTGGGTGGTATTACGAGTCCTCCCCTCTTGTGTGGGAATCCATATTGTTAAAATGCATTTCATACTTATAACGGATTAGTTCAGTGGCATTTAAAAGATTAAAAGATAATACTTAAAAACAGAAATGCCACACATTTTAGAGACATATAAAGTTATGCAAACAGGTAACCCCCTATAAACAAGTGTAATAAATAAAACACATATACTGTATATTAATATGTACAATATGAATAAAACGTTGTGCAAACACATTTCAAATACAGATGCAACACATAATGGACATATATCACATGAAAAGAGAATAATGGAAAAATGCCAGAGGGGCAGGCGAAAAAAGAGGGGGAAAAAGAATGTATGTATGTATGTATGTATATATATATATACGTCTATATATGTATATATATATGTATAGTATTATAATGTATATATATGATGTATGTATATGTATATATATGTACTGTTGTATGTCTATATTATATATATTATATATATAATATATACACATACCTACATATACATATATATATATATATATACATCCTATATAATATATATATACATAATATATACACATATAGATCTATACATATATATATCTCGACATATACATATATAATATATATAACATACATATACATATCTATAATCTCTCTCTATATATATAAGATATAGTCTATATATATATATATATATATATCATATCTATATATATTAAAGGAAATAATGGAAAAGAAAAAATAGAATAACAAAGGAGAACAAAAGAAAGAAGAAAGAAAAAGAGGGGAGAAGAAAAAGGGGGGGATTAGAAAAAAAGGGGGGGAAGGAACAGGGAAGGAAAAAACCCATGATAAAGGAAGGGGGAAAAAGCAGTGATATGGATATAAGGAGTGTTAAAGCGAACAGCTGATTGACTAACAGGATCATACTCATATAATCACTTCAAAAAGGGAGTCAGTTCTACATAATCATTTAACCCCCCTGGATATTTAGTTTGGAGGGTGAAAATCCAAAACTGCTCCCTCCTTGCAATTTGTAAGTCTTTGTCACCAGCTCTAATAGTTGTAGCTATGTGTTCGATACCCATATATTTAACCCCTACTGTGCTGACTTGAGGGACATCTTTAAAATGAGACAACAAGTGAGTAAGTGGTTTACCTGAGGCCAATAGATTAGGAATGTTAACAATGTTTCTAAGATGTTCCATCACACATATTTTAAGATGGCGTTTGGTGCGACCTACATATTGTAGTCCACATCCACATTGTAAGATATATATGACATATGTTGTTAAACAGTCAATATAATTATGGATTTCATATTTAAAGTCTGTCAATTTAGATTTAAAATGATCTTGAGTTAACATTCTGGGACAGATTTTGCATCTATTTCATCTGTGGTTACCCTTTAACCCCAATAAATCTCTAAGGTCCTTCTTCTTAGTAGGGACACTGCCTTTAAGGAGGCTCGGGGCCAATATAGTTTTAAGATTATTGGATTTTGTAAAGAAAATGGGTGGTCTTTTGGGTAAAAATTTGGCCAAAATGGGATCCATATGTAAGATGTACCAATATTTATTGAGAATATGTTCTATCTTACTGTGTGAACTATTAAATTTAGTTATAAAATATGGAGTCTTTTTCTCATTTTTAATAATTGATTTTTTCTTATTGGATTTTTTCAATTTGTGGTGCACTGATTGATGGAATAGAATCGCTAACAATAGTGTTTCCCAATGGCTGAGTGGATACATTCAAACTACCATCGATGGCAACAAATTGATTTTGTGTTTGTTTACTACTTGAAGAATAAATTAATTTGTCCCTCTTAGTATTCAGCGCCCTTTTATACGCTCTATCGATAATAGTGCCATCATAGCCCTTTTGTAAGAAACGTTCCACAAGTGTCTGAGATTGAACCTTGAATGTTTCCAAATCAGCACAATTGCGCCTAATGCGCAAAAACTGGCTGTATGGAATGTTGTTAATGCATCTTTTCTCATGACCACTTGTTGGATGTAAAAAGGAGTTCACATTTGTGCTTCTAAAATGAGTTTTAGTATATAATTTATTGTCAGCAATATATATTTCTAAATCCAAATAATTGATGTTGGTTGGACTTAACTCGCTAGTAAAAATCAGATTAAACTGATTGTCATTTAGCCCAGCAACAAAGCTGTCAAATGAGATGCTGTCACCGTCCCAAATAACAATCACATCATCGATGTATCTCCGCCACATGATCAACTGCGGCGAAGACACATCGGCGCCCCATATGTGTGACGATTCCCACCATCCCATGTATAAATTTGCAAAAGATGGTGCAAAACGTGTTCGCATAGCCTTGCCACACAGTTGTAAATAAAACTCGTGTTCAAAAAGAAAATAATTGTGTTTCAGAATAAATTCTATTGAATCGTGAATAAACCTACGTTGAAGAAGTGGTAAAGTGCCATGGAGTGATAAAAAGTGATCAATAGCATCTAATCCCCCTTTATGTGGAATAGAAGTGTAAAGTGTTTGAACATCCAATGTGGCTAGCTGGTAGGAGGGTCTCCAAGCGAAACCTGTAAGAATAGTGAGTAAAGAAGTGGTGTCAAGTAAGTGTGATGGTAATAGTGATACTAGTGGTTGTAGAAAGAAATCTACATAGGAAGAAAGATTAGCAGTGAGTGAATGAATCCCTGAAATAATAGGTCGCCCCGGAGGATTGGTGAGTGATTTGTGAATCTTAGGCAAATGATACATAATAGGGATGGTGGGAGCCGTACAACACAAATAATCAAACGTGTTTCTTGAGGACATTTGATTGATAAGCAGATTTTAACAACTCATTAAGACCCAGTTGGAATTGAACTGTAGGGTCTTTGGGAAGTTTGCAATAGGACATGGGGTCAGACTATAATCTAGTTGCTTCCAAGCAGTAATCTACTCTGTCTTGGAGTATAATGCCTCCTCCTTTGTCTGCTTCACGTACAATTATGTTGGGATCTAGTTGCAATGTTTTTAGCACGTGTCTTTCCTGAGTAGTCAAATTCATATTCTGATTTATTCGAGCTTTCTGCGATTGTTCCAGAGTCTTAAATTCCTTTTCCACCAATTTATTAAAAATGTCAATATACCACGGGGACTGATCTCCACTCTATACACACAGGTGGTCGGTACTGACAAAGATGACATAACTAGACCCAGATTCATGAGTTTATGGGAATCGGACCTACAGGAAACACTAGAGGACGAGGACTGGACGGAAATATTTAAGGCGGCTGCCAGCAGCTCTATCTGCACGACATTGAAGGAGAACTCATATAAGGTATTGTTGAGGTGGTATCTCACCCCAGTCAGATTAGCTAAATTTATTAAAGGCGCTTCCCCGCTCTGCCCACGGCAGTGCGGGGAACGGGGGGATCTGGTGCACATGCTGTGGTCCTGCCCGAAGCTTATGCCAGTTTGGCAACAGATTCGAGATTGGCTGCAGAGGATCTTGGGCCTCCAAATTCAGCTAGACCCGTGGCTGTTCCTCCTAAGCAAACCCACAGACGAAGTCTCGAGAACAGGGAACAAATTAATAGCACATTTTGCAACAGCTATGCGGTGCGAGACCGCAGCAGTGTGGAACCAGAACGCAATTCCATCAATAGACAAAATTAGAAATCGAATTTGGTTTGTATGCCAGATGGAAAAGTTAACGAGTCTGGTTAACGATACTGGTGCAAAATTTCAAAAAGTCTGGCTGCCTTGGTAGCCCAGACGGATATTCCTGGGCTGAGCAATGCCACCATCTGGCTTTAATAGGACAAAATGAGTTCTCCTTGGATGCACAGACAAGGCGACAGAACAGATTCAGAGGACTAAAGGTAGGCCCCCCCCTATAGGGAGCTAGGTCTAAGCTGACGCTTCAAAACCCCAATAAGCGGGAGAGCCACAGTACTGAGAGTTGGTGGTGACCGTCCGACAGAGAGATCCAGGAAGCGAATGGGAGCGCCTTCACAACCCCCCCTCCCCCCATCTCACCTCCCCTTATCCCTCTACCTGTCTATGTACTGTCGTCTTCCCTCCCCTCTGTCTGTTAAATGTGGTATGTCTGATGTTGAGTCTTTCCACCAGGACAGTGCAATGTAATGTGTTTGTATGACTTATACCGGAAAATAATAAAAAGAAAGTTGAAAAAAATAAAAAATAAATGTCAATATACTGTCCCCTAGAATGATAGGGATAAAAAGTAGAATTCGGCTTAAACAATGAGTGTTGCATAGACATATCATCTCCAACACTAGTTGAACCCTCGTCCATCAAGTCCACAAGATGATTGTGTTCAGAAGAGGGGAGGTGGGAGGGAGGGGGAGGGGGAGGAGGGGGGGGGGGGGAGAGGAGAGAGGAATGGATAGGGGGGAGGAGAGGAGCGAGGAGCGAAGGGGGGGGCGGGGGAGAGTGAGCGCGGGGGGCGGGATGAGAGAGAGTAGAGAGCGCGGGGTGGGGGCTGGGAGCAGAGGGAGAGGCAAGGGGTAACGAGAGTTTGGGGGGGAGCAGGGGAGAGAGCAATTTGGGAAAGAGAAAAATAGATGGGGGCGTGGGAGAAAAGAGGCACGGGCTGTAGGTGGGGAGAGGAGAGAGAGAGGAGGAGGGGGGAGGCTGAGGACGGGGGAGATGGGGGGGAGAGGCTCGGGCGGGAGAGGGGGGGAGAGAGAAGAGGGGGGTGAAGGAGAGAGGGGGAGGAGCTTAGAGGAGAGCCGGGAAGAAGATAAGTGAGGGGTGGAAGGGGATGTGAGAGAAGCGGGAGGGCGGCGGACGAGGGAGGGAGAGAGAGAGGGAGGGGGGAGCGGAGCAGGGGGGAGAGAAACAGGGGGGGAGAGAACAGGGGGGAGAGAGGAGGGATAAAGAGGGGGGGGGCGAAGGAGGGAACGAGAGGGGATATATATATAATATATATATATATATATAATATATATATATAGCAAAGTATATAGCAACTGTAAATATTCCTGTATATTACTTGTGAAGGGTTTGTTGTCACTTTTTTTACCCACCATAACCCTTATATATATATATATGTCTTCCAACGTGTGACTTTCACACACGGAGGATACGTTTCCTATGGATGAGTTGCTGCGTGGCTGTTCCAGATCTTCATTAATTGTTCCAGATCCCAGACGTGGATACAAGGCCTGATTATATCTTACTTGCTGTAAGTGCATATCGTACCCTCTGGCAGACAAATTGTTTGAAAGTATTACCTCATTTTGTTTTTCTTGTTTTTACTGCGCCTAGGTCACTCTTTTTGGAATCTTTTATTACCAGCCCGTGGAGCGGTAGACCTCTGGCTGCGACTAAAAATCAGGGAAAGTAGCATTGTGAGGTAGTATACCCTCCTATATATGTGGTAAATATTATTATTAATCTCTCTGTGATTGCGCTATTGTAGTTAGTGTTCTATATATATATATATATATATATGACTGAAAAAATGTTGGGTGTGTATTTGTTCTCCCTGTGATTGGCCGACAAACGGCCACAGCTCATTGGCCTGAGGGTGGGCTGACGTCACAGCAGGGCATACCCCCGCCACCAGCGCACACGTCTCACCTCTCTCCCCCCCCAAGCCGCCTCTCCGGCCACACCGCTACCCAGCTCCTCGGGCGTCTCAGGAACCGCTAATCCCAACACTCTGTTGCGCATGCCCCGCCCCTACCAGACAAAAAGCAAAGAGGAAAAACAAAAACCAGCTTGCCAGTTTTAGACAGACACAACAAAGATGAGTACAGGAAATTAAACAACAAACAAACCAAACGGAAATGAGAGTATAAACAGACATCCCGCCCGACAGGGAAACTACATGACACAAACAACCAAGGTGAGAAACATAATGAGAACAAAACAAAGAAAAGGTAAGCAAATGATAAAAGAAAAAGAAAAAATAACATAAGACGCGTGAAAAAAAACAAAAAACAAAAACAGAAGCAAAAGAAAAGAAAAGAGCGCGCAAAGAAATAGAAAAGAGAGAAGGGAATCGGGATAGAAAGAGCAGAGAGAGAGGAGACGGAGGAGAACTGAGGGAAAGAAGGGAGGGGATGAGACAAAGAGGAAAGAAGAAAAAAGAAAGAGAAGAGGAACAACAAGTAACATGTCCAATTCGAGAGACGAAACAAAGGAGAGACTGATGCGAAAACGGAAGTTCAGTGTACCACTATAATATCTCCCCCCTTCTCTCCTGTCCCCTCTATTCCCTTCTCTCCTGTCCCATTTCTCTCCCCCCTTCTCTCCTGTCTACCTTTGTCTACCTTAAATGCCTCTATTCACTAAACTGCATCAGCATGTATTATAGCTCAGTGGTAGTGCTGCTGCCCATGAGTTGCGAGAACCAGGGTTCGATTCTTGGCTCGGATGTTTGTTTTTTTTTCCATTTTATTCACAGCCAAGTGCAAATGCCGAATCTGATTGCATCAGACAGATACATGCAAATCTTGGGGTTGCTTGCAGAGTCTGCAGATTGTGAATCCTGTTTCTCACCACACTACTACTGCTTTGAAAAACATTTAGGAAGCTGTGCTAGCCATTATAAATCATTAACAGAGACTCCTGTGAATGGCCACTAAGGGCTGCTAATGGTTATCTATTCTTAGTGAAGGAGGGTTCCAGTTTGTATAAAAACATTGGCTTTTTGTTGATGTAGTCTTTCAACCCGTGTTTTCATGCTTTCTGTGGGGATTCCAATTAGCAACCGTGCATTTAATTGCATCAGCCTCATTGCTTTTACTTCTACTACATACGTCGAAATGGCTGGCATTTTAAATGAAAAGCCTACAGTAGTAGAACAAGCTATATGACCCCGTGCTACTGCAAAATAAATGATCTCTGATGAAAGCATGAAATGACTTGTTAAAAGGTAACATCAACAAAATCAAATGTTAAACATGGACAGTTTATGCACTACACTTGACTACTTGAACAGAAATATAATTCAGCTTACTTTATTTTCTTATGTAACATGAAATGTAAAAATAGTTTTCACTTAAATTTACATGAGATTTTGATCTTCCTTGAAAAGGTGTGTATAAAATTATATTTGCAGATATAGTAATAAAAACGGGTCCCTTCCTTGGGATAGCATATTTTTGAAGAGCTACAGCCAGGGCTGTTTTTGTGGAGGATCGTAGGAAGACAGCATTCCAGCACCTTATTTTTTGTTCCTGTACCTTTGTTTTAGGGTTCAACAAGGAACTCCATGTAGTGTGTATAAAACAATTAACTGGGAGTGGATACATGTTTTTTTTCTAACACATTTTTCTTTATTGTAGTTTAGTTATAAATGAAATATTTCTTTGCTCAGGGTTCCCACACATTTCCCCCTGCAAAAATAGTACTGGAGCATCACAGTCTGATGCCTTTTTGAGATCCATAACTTGCAAAAACACTCCTACAGTGACACGGCTTTAGAATGAAGCATCTAATGTATAAAGTAAAATGCCTTACATTCACAACTTGAGGATACGAATACATACGACAAATCTGAATGAATGCAGCCGACATGAATAAAAGGAAAACATCCATTTCTCACAGGATACAATCGAGTAAAACTGCCTGTAAAAAATCCTATGTGCTGCGTACCTCTCACTGTACTGTAATTGTGAAGAGCTTCGAGTCCCATAGGGAAAAAAGTGCTATATGAAATCAAGTTATTATTATTTTATTATTATTAAATAGGGACTGATTTAGAGTTGTGTTGGAAACGCAAAATGAGCATTGGCATAAAGGTACATCAACATAATTTCTGTGATTATGATGCGATTCAGTTAGGCACTACTACGTTGTTAGCATCTGGTCCTCAAATGGTGCTAATGAGGTCACAGATTAGCTCAGCTGATATGACATGGATCTAATTGCATTCTCTTCACAGGTATGTTCCTGATGTGCAAGACCAGTGTAAAAGATTGACTCTGGCCTCTAGCATTGATAGAAGTTAGTATGTTTGAATAGCAAAAGGTGTTTTTTTTTTCCCTCTTAACTCTGCTGCTAATTGACCAACTGGACCAAGCTGATTTATTGGGGAGGGGGAGGGTCATGTGACTGCTTTAGCTGTATATAAATAAGACCCTTACTGCATTTGCAGGAACTGCTTTGCCATGATATAGTGAGCCATTTAAAGTGAGCTTTTTAAGTGAGAAGTTATAGTTTTTAAGTGAGAAGTTATAGTTAGACTATAGTTTGACTAGAGGTGACTGGTGACTGCATCTTTCTGCAAACTCTTTTACTCACGACAACAAACGGTAAGCTATTCAGATCACACTATGATCCCAAACTTGCTAACCTGCATATTTTAACCCCCCACCCCTTTACAACTTATTTCACTGCAGCCTCTCCCAAAACTGAGTGCACAATACACTGAAACCCTGATTTGACTCTAGCATTGCAATGCACCATAACATTTGACAAGGAACAGGCACACCCCTGCTGTTTAGTCTGCACACACTCACTTTGTTCACAGCAGCTCCTTGCAGCACTGCCTACCTCTGGCATAATGAACCTGCTATGTATAGTAACTTTTTTCTTTCTCCTGGCCTCATGGAGATGTTACTCCCTCTCTACACTACAAACTACTCCATCCTGGCCCACACCCAACATCACCATAAACCCTGGACTACTCAAAAGCCTTGCACTATCTACTGAATGTTGGTGGAGAACTCTAAAAAGCAGCACACCAACCACTGCTCACTCTAATAGCAAACACCACAAATTTACAACCTACAAACAACTACCCAAATTCCTACTTGTACTGTTACTCTCTTTAGCAGGTGATATTGAACCTAACCCAGGTCCTCCCATTTCAGCTCTGTCCCATGCCCCTGAGAATTCCACCTTTAAATTCCAAAAAGGGCTATCTGTCGCCCATATAAACATCCGGAGCCTGCTGCCCAAACTGAATGAACTAAGGGCATGGTGCCTTATGCATAAACCCAAAGCCATCATTCTTACAGAAACATGGCTATCCCCTAAAACCCCTAATGCAAATATCGCCATTTAGGGATACTCCATTTTTAGGAGAGATAGGTCAAAGAGAGGAGGAGGGGTGTTATTTTATATTGCAGACACCTTACAATTTACACTGTTAAATTGCCCACCAAGCCCACCCTCTTTTGAAACTCTAGTTGGCAAAATCTGCCTCCCCTTTTCTAAGCCCATCTTGCTTGCTGGCATCTACCGCCCCCCTAAAGCCCCTCTACAATCCCTGACTGATATCACCCAATTTCTTGGCTCCATTTCCTCTCTGAATGAGAAGAGTGAGCTGCTAGTTCTTGGAGATTTCAACTTCAATTGGCTTGACCCTAAAAACCACAAAATCCAGATAAAACTCAAGTCACTTAACCTATCGCAACTCATTTCCCAACCCACACGGATAAACCTGAAATCGCATAACCATTCCTTGCTAGACTGGATTCTCTCCTCAAACCCCAGCAGAATCCAATCCTCTGGCATCCTTCCTACATTTTCAGTGACCATGCAATAGTGTACTGTGTAAGGAAAATTAAAACGCCCCATTCAAGCCCTAAAGTTCTCCTCACTAGAACATTTAAAAACTTTAACCCACAACAGTTTCTGGATGACCTTACCAACTGCCCATGGCACAGAATCGATTTAATTCCCGACCCTGATTCTGCGCTTGACTATTTCCAATCAGAGTTCTTAAAACTCTGCGATACCCATGCTCCACTACGCAAAATAAGGGTACGGGGGCCCACCTTCCATGGGTTACAACTGACCTTATTGCACTCTACCAGCTCAGGGATACCTTGTGGAAAAGCTACAAAGTAACTGGCACTACCAAGGATCTCAATCACTACAGATGCACGCGGAACATGTGCACAAGGCAAACAAGGCATGCAAAAGCACAATATTACTCTGACAATCTCCACCAAAATACAACAAACCCAGCTAACTTCTGGAAGGTTATCAACAACATATTCCAGCCTCCTAACCATCAACAACCAAGTAATATCACTAAGGGGGATATTACTCTGACAGACCCCACTGACATTGCAAATGCATTCAATGATTACTTTGTGGGGTGCGCCACTAACTTATTAGCAAAACGCAGCCCAAACCACAAACCTGAATCTCATCCTGGGAGTACCCCTATAGTCCCACCCCCTCCCAACACTGCCCACAATTTTCAATTTGGCCCAGTATCTGAAGAGGAGATTATACAAGCGCTCCTCAAACTAAAACTAAGCAGCCAATGTGGAGCTGACTTACTACAATCTAGGTTCCTACGACTTGGTGCCCCAGCCATTGCCAAACCAATTGCGTCCATAGTCAACTCTATCCTGTCTGCAGGCCATATCCCTAAGACCTGGAAAACTGCCAGAGTTGTCCCAATCTTCAAAAGTGGGGACAAAAACACTGTCTCAAACTACAGGCCAATCTCACTTCTCCCAATTCTATCCAAAGTCATGGAAAAATGTGCCCACTCTCAATTAAGCGATTTCTATACCAAGACAAATTTCCCTAGCTAATTCCAATCTGGGTTTCGTCCCAAACACTCCACCGTAACTACCCTGCTAAAAGTTTGCAATGAAATCCTGTGTGGAATGGAACGGGGCCAACTCACTGGTGCAGTATTCCTAGATTTTGCAAAGGCTTTTGACACAGTTGATCATGCTATCCTGCTCAACAAACTCCAGAGCTCTGGAATAGGGAAGCTTGCTTTAAACTGGTTTCTGTCCTACCTATCAGGAAGATCCCAACATGTGTCCATCTCAGGCTCTAACTCCAACCCCCTGGACATCACCTGTGGTGTCCCGCAAGGCTCTGTTCTGGGGCCCCTACTCTTCTCAGTGTTCATTAATGATCTTCCCACAGCTTGTAAGGAAGCCTCAATACACATGTATGCAGACGACACAATCCTATATGCACACAGCCATAGCCTCTCTGACCTTCAACACATACTTCAGTCTGACTTTTTGAGACTCGAAAACTGGATTTCCCAAAACAAACTGTTTCTAAACACTGACAAGACTGTAACAATGGTATTCGGGACCAAGACTAAATTTGTAAAGCTTCCAGTGACTGAGCTCCTGATTAGAACCAACGCTAACACCACCCTAACCCCTGTCACTAGTTTTAAATACCTGGGCTTATGGTTTGACTCCCACTTAACATTCGGGATGCACATTGATATCCTGACAACCAAGACCTATGCCAAACTAGGGGCACTTTACAGGAACAAATCCTCCCTAAGTCTCCTGGTCAGAAAGCGTATCGCACAGCAGATGCTAATGCCAATTATTGACTATGGAGACATAGTATACGGCTCGGCACCTCAAACCCACCTTAGCAAACTTGACACCCTCTACAATTCAATTTGTCGTTTTGTTCTCCAATGCAACTACAACACACATCACTGCGATATGCTCAAAGAACTAGATTGGTCATCACTAGAGTCTAGGCGCAAAGTTCACCTTTCCTGTCTTGCCTTTAAATTCTTCATGGGCAAGCTACCCAGCTATTTGAACAAGCTCCTCACCCCTACCACATGCAGCACCTATCACCTGAGATCAGACTCCAAAAGACTGTTCATGGTCCCATGGCTCAACAAAGTATCCGGACGTTCCTCCTTCTCCTACCGTGCACGCCAAAACTGGAACAACCTACCAGAGACTCTCACATCCACCACCAGTTTAAGTTCTTTCAAATCTAAGGCTGTCTCACATTTTAATCTGGTCTGTAACTGTTTCATACGCCCATAATATATATTTTCTTTAACTGTGCACGCAATGTCTTGTATATAATGTATACCATGTTCATTTATGTAACTGTATTTGTAACCATGTATTATTTGTTTTTCTCTGTGCCCAGGACATACTTGAAAACGAGAGGTAACTCTCAATGTATTACTTCCTGGTAAAATATTTTATAAATAAATAAATAAAATAGCTAGATTGCTGATGTGCAGATTGTTCGTCTGTCACAATTAGACTATATGTAACAATTACGTGTGTGTAATGTCTGTATCAAAAGACAAATTTTAAAACGAAACGCTTTTAGGTATCATCTTTGTCTGCAACCACAATAGCCCTATACATTATCTCCCTTCTTCATCTGTCCTTTGGTCAATTGTCCTGTAAAATATTCTGGGCCAGGTGACGCCTGTACATCAACGAAGATCTAAAAACAGCCGTGATTCCTCAGAATCCATGATGAAATGTATGTATTCTTATAGCGTAATCAGATTTGCACCTGGTCCATGTAGGCGCACAACTAAAAACCTTTCTACATTTAAGGACAGCTGTTAAAATGACTAAATTGGACCCAAATGCAAGACAGGTGCTATTTAATGTAGAATTCATTTATTTAAATAAATAAAAGAATAGACACGCCTACACTTAGCTTGTCGGGTCGTTATTTTACCAGCCCCTGCGCAAAATGTCCTTTGTCAACACTAAAGTAGGTTCTTATTTTCCGAGTGACAAAAATCCCATCTGTGCCCACAGAATAAGTTAGAGCTACGACGCCACCAACATTTGTCAACTCTGAATCTGCCCCATAATCTATATTGCCTTACTATTAATAATAACACATTTATTTCAAACAGCACTTTTCTCCCAATGGGACTCAAAGTGCTTCACAATTACAGTATAGTGCACAGTATGCAGCACACAGGAATTTATACACTCAATGCTAATTCAATTGGCGTTTGCTCCTTCTGGAATAACACAAACATGTCCCATCTCACTGAGCTGCTGTCTAAAACATCAGGTTTAGAAGAAGGGAGGGAATGTATTGTTATGAGAAGTAGAAACGAGCAGGATTAGCACAGGATCTCAGTGCCTTTATTTAGACTTCTATAAATGACATAATTGATCATATATGTCTTTTACATTGTAAATAGTCTTGGGTGTTGTTTTACTTTCCAAGCCTTGTGTATCTTGTTTTTTTTTTTTACTGCATGTAGAAATACCCTTTTCTCTGTTGTCTCGCCCATAACTAGACTTCTCTCTGACAAGGAGATGTGCAATTATATCACAAGGGTGGAAGAAACAAGACAAAAAATAGAACCCTTTCCTCGGAGCCACCGCTTTAAACAAAGCAGTCCACCAAAGCAGGACAGAATTACGTTTATTTTACACAACTTATGAATATAATTGATTTTCCTCTATTAAAGTTTCTTCTGGTGCCCCGAGGGGTCTTATGGAACAACCCCTCTTAGTAATGATGACCCCAAGTGAGCAGAAAGTGACTAAACATAGGTTTTAAAAGACTGATTCAAAGCCCACTAAGAGATGTCATTTGAATTAAATGACATTGAGGTTGGCAGAGAGAGCAAAGTCTCCATCATTGCTGATGACACTAAATTGTGTAAGGTAGTAGAATCAGAGCAGGATGTAATTTCCCTCCAGAAGGACTTGGAGAGACTGGAAACGTGGGCAGGTAAATGGCAGATGAGGTTTAATACAGATAAATGTAAGGTTATGCATTTGGGAAACAAGAATACACATGCGATTTACAAATTAAATGGGGATAAATTGGGGGAATCCTTGATGTAGAAGGATTTAGGAGTGCTTGTAGACAGCAGACTTAGCAATGGTGACTAAAGAGTAGCTGCAAAGGCAAACAAGATCTTATCTTGCATTAAATAGGCGATGGAAGGGAAGTAAAAATAATTATGCCCCTCTATAAACCATTAGTAAGACCACACCTTGAATATGGAGTACAATTTGGGGCACCACTCCTTAGAAATTAGAACTAGAGAAAGTGCAGAGAAGAGCCACCAAATTAATAAAGGGCATAATCTGATTTATGAGGCGTGGCTAGCTAAAATAGATTTGTTTACATTAGAAAAGAGGCGTCTAAAAGGGGATATGATAACTATATACACCCCTGATGTGTGTATTTTAGTAAATGCATCTTATAACAATCTAAGTAATATTTGAATCCTGTCTCCAATCACCCCCTTGATGTGTCTCTTAATTAAATTCAGCTTTCACACTAAGGCTAAGGCCCCGCTCCCAGAGTCAGCGCACCCGCACTGCTGACAGGCGGTGCGCTGAGATACACAGACCGCGATATGCGGTCTGTAGGGAGCGGGAGCGGGAGGTGGGCGGGTGGTGGGCGGTTTGACAGGGAGGGGGGGCGTGGCTTGAGCGGAGGGACCCGCTACTCTCCCCCCCCCCTCCCTCCACGGACTCGGGCTGAAGCTGGAAAGTAAGTTTAAACACACACACGCAGGCACTCATTCATACACACGCGCACACACACACACAGGCAGGCACTCACGCACTCATACACACACACGCGCGCACACACAGGCAGGCACTCACGCACTCACACACACACACACAGGCAGGCACTCACGCACTCATACACACACACAGACAGGCACTCACCTGCTTTCACTCCACACTCCTCCCCGCTCCCCGAAGCCTCCCCTCCCCATTGGCTCACAGCCACACACGTCACGCGTCAACGCTAGGAAACACCATTCTCTGGTGTCTCCAGCGGCTGATGCGCCACAGCGTGTAGTCAGCTGTGCAGCCAGGGGGGACCGGGACCGGCTCGCGAGGATTCCCCTGCTGGTGGGGAACTCGCTACATTGCCGCCCGCGCCAACGAGCGCAGCGGGACCGAGGCCTTAGGCAGGACAACACCCTGTTTAGAATACCCATCTGTTTTAATGTGCCTCTCATGAGCTAATTAAGCTGGCTGGGCTGAACTTAATTCAGCCAGGTGACATTTTAGACCTATATAAGTAAAAGCACCGCAGCCTTAGGCCTCGGTCCCGCTGCTCTCGTTGGCGCGGGCAGCCATGTCGCGAGTTCCCCACCAGCAGGGGAATCCACGCGAGCCGGTCCCGGTCCCCCCTGGCGGCACAGAGCACTACACGCTGTGGCGCGTCAGCCACTAGGGGACACAAGAAAATGGTGATGTCTAGCGTTGACGCGTCACGTGGTGTGGCTGTGAGCCAATGGGGAGGGGAGGCTTCGGGAGGAGGAGAGGCTTCGGGGAGCGGGGAGGAGTGTGGAGTGAAAGCGTGAGTGCCTGTCTGTGTGTGTGTCTGAGTGCGTGAGTGCCTGCCTGTGTGTGCGCGCGTGTGTGTGTGTGTGAGTGCCTGCCTGCCTGTGTGTGTGTGTATGAGTGCCTGCGTGTGTGTGTGTTTAATACTTACCTTCAGCAGCTCCAGCCCGAGTCCGTGGAGGGAGGGGGGGGGAGAGAAGCGGGTCCCTCCGCTCAAGCCACGCCCCCCCTCCCTGTCAAACCTCCCACTCCCGCCCGGCTCCGGCTCCCTTCAGACCGCATATCGCGGTCTGTGTATGTCAGCGCACCGCCTGTCTGCAGTGCGGGTGCGCTGACTCTGGGAGCGGGGCCTTAGCCTTATGCTGTCTTGCAGCCATGTTTGAAGTAGCATGCAATGCCGGAGTTTAAAAGGGAGCTAAAAAGGAGTGAACAAGTAGACAACACCTACTGGCCCTGATTCTTGAATTTGATCTACGCTGGAATGGAGGATATTATCTATCCCAGACGGCACATCTCAGCACTTTACTATTGCTGTGATGCCGCCTTTACTATATTTGCTATGAATCACTTATTTTCAAATTATGCACTTCTTTCTACCAGCCTCATTATGGGGGCGATTCACTAAGCAGTGAGCTTTTGCGCCTAATTGGGAAATTTGTAATCCCACGATAAAAATATGAAGCCAGATGCAGGATTCACTAAGAAGTGAAGCGCATTTGGGTAGGTGCGGGCAAAAACATGCCCGATCGCGCGTGCTATTTTTCCCCCCTGCTATCATGCTTTAAAATCTACGGCACGATAGCCAATTGAAAAAAAAAAAAAAAAAGCAGCCAGTAAGAGCTGTATGAAGATGCTGCGTCTCCATGCACGGCTCTTACAGGCGATTGTACAGTATACATATATGTTTTAATACTAGTGTACACATGCAGGGGGTCTCCTGAGTTTAACTGCATTGGTTTCAGCCTCGGGGGCCACCTACTTCATGAGATACAGGCCCCGTTATGGGGTGCTGGTTTCCCACTGTGCTTTTAAAGCTCCCGTGTCACGTGACCGGGGGATTTAAATCCTGCAGGGGATACCGGCACCCTATAACGGGGCCTGTATCTCATGAAGTAGGGGGTCCTCAAGGCTGGAACCAATGCGGGTCAGCTCAGGAGACCCCCTGCTCATGTAAACTAGTATTAAAACACACATATCAATAAAAAATAATTCATTACCGTAGCGACTAGCAGCTATGGTAAGGAAGCTGCATTAATATAATTTGTATTAGTAGTGTGCGGGAGCAGGGGGTCTCCCGAGATGAATCGCATTGATTTCAACCTCAGGGACCCCCTGCTTCCCGAATTACAGGCCCAGATATGGGGTGTCAGTATCTCCTCCATTATTTAAAAGTCCCGCTCCATGTGACGCGGACGCGTTAAAAATGGTGGTGACACTGGCATCCGATGCCCCATAACAGGGCCTTTAACTCAGGAAGCAGGGGGTCCCTGAGCTAGAAATAAAAAGGTCCCTGAGCTAAGGAGACCCCCTGCTCCCGCACACTATTAAAAAAAATACATTAAAGCAGCTTCATTACTTTAGCGGCTATCCGCTAAGGCAATGAAGGGCTTAAGGTCAAATAGCAGCTTTATTGCTGGCAATTGTGCCCAATAAACCTTGCAATATGTGCTACCAACCCACCCCCTGTGCACCCAACAACCCCTATGCCCCCCTAACATACACGACATTTATTGCTGATGTTTTAAATTGTTTATTTCTGGCTTTTGATTGGTGTTTGCTTTTTAATGTAGGGTTATTTTTAGACTTTTGATTTGGAATGATGCAGTTTATTTAGATACTTATTTTATTTATGCATGGTTTTGTTTTGGTGTTTTAATGGTTTATTCTGATCTTTATTTTGGATTTGATTAATTAATTGATGGTAATTTTGTTCTGTTTACTTCTTTATTTGGTTTTAGTTTGAGATTGTTTTGAATGCATTGGTTATTGTTTGTGATTTTTTAGGTTGACCATGACAGGCATAGTGTTAAATCATGCCCATGATGTACCCACTGTGCCATTCAATTGTTTGGCATTAGTAATATGTTCATTTAGCAATGTAATGTTTTATTTGGGCCTGCTTTTTTATTCCTTCACCATTTCTTGCCATATTATATGAGCATGATGTACCCACTGTACCAATGAATGGGTGAAGGGTGGGGGTAGTTTTCTGGGCCTCCCAGGTGGGTAGTGCGAGAGGGTGGGTTAACCCCTTAATTACTATAGCGGTTAATAACCACTAAGGTGATTAAGGGGATAGGGGACATTAGATTGTATTTTTGATTGTAAAGCATTGTTTGTGGCAACAAAGGACATGGACGGTGATAAGGATGAGGATGGCCTTCATCGTGGCAGCCTGGCAGGGGTGAGTGCAAGTTTTATTTATTTTTGCAGCTTAATGTTTTATTTGTAATGAACAAATGCACACATATACATACATACATACATACATACATACATACATACATACATACATACATATATATAGGTTATGGTGGGTACAAAAAGTGACTAAAACCCTCCACAGTAAAGCATAAAGCAACTGTAAATATTCCTGTATATTCATTTGCATGTCTTAGACAGGTCTGCAACCCTGTCTTTCACCAATATCACCCAGCAAACAGCACTTCCACTGCAGCAAGGGATTCTGGGAAATGACATGTAATGAGCATGAGATAAAAAGTGGCACTGTGTGCTCATTTGCATGTCATTTCCCAGAATCCCTTGCTCCAGTGGAAGTGCTGTTTGCTGGGTGATAATGGTGAAAGACAGGGTTGCAGACCTGTCTAAGACATGCAAATGAATATACAGGAATATTTACAGTTGCTTTATACATATATATACATATATATATATGCAAATACAACTGTATGCTCATCTGCATGTCTTAGGCAGGTCTGCAACCCCGCCTTTCCCCATCATCACCCAGCATACAGCACTTCCACTGCAGCAAGGGATTCTGGGAAATGACATGGAAATGAGCACACAGTGTCACTTTTTGCCTCAAAAACCATTTTTAACATGGTTCCCTATAGGCTTAAGCTTGCTGCATTGTCACAGCTTTGAGCACAGCCAGGGTTAAGGTGCATACCCAGAAAACCACCCACAGACAGCTGTTTCGACCTTAATGGGTCTCATCAGTGTGGGGTTGATTTTAACTGGGTATGCAAAGAGGCTATGGGATAGGCTATACCATAATACCGAGTTAAGTTATGGTGAGTAAAAAAAGTGACAAAAACCCTCCACAGAAAAGCAAATATGCAAATACAACTGTATGCTCATCTGCATGTCTTAGGCAGGTCTGCAACCCCGTATACATACATACATATACATACATACATACATATACATACATACATATATATAATAGTAATTTTGACCATTAATGTATTGTATGTGTTAGGGGGAGGAGGGGAGTGTATTTATTTAAAACTATTGCCTGTTATGTTTTTTGGCCACACGATTGGTGTGCCAGCATATTGCCTGTTCGGCCAAAAAAAATTTCACTTTATTTGGGGGGGCTGAAAAAATGCATTTTACGGCCGATAAAGCACTGTTATCACTGGTTTGTGAATCGCGCAGGAGGCAGTATCGGTCTTAAAAGCCATTTATCTTACTTAAAAGCAGTTATCACTGCTTAGTGAATTGCTTCCTATGTCTCTAACTGTATTCATATACCTCCATCTCTACTGTCTTCACCACTTCTCAGTTCACATGAACTACTTACTTACCTGTGCCCTCTGTCACTACACAGCTATACCCCCTGCACCAAAACACACCCTTACAAAGCCTCTTCACACATTCACGTTCTTTCCATGCTTCTCCTTCATGCTTCTGGGGATATCTCTCCCAATCCTGGCCCCTGCCTAATTCCTACAAGCTCTCATCCTCCTCTGCCAAATGCAACTTCTAGTCCATCTGGTGTCAACCCCTCCAACCTCATACCCATCCCCTGCCACCCTCACTCCTCTTTCCCAATCTCCTGTGCCTTTTGGAATGCTTGCTCCCTTTCTAACAAGTTCCTCTCTGTGCATGACTTCTCTCTCACTCTGTTCCTATTTGCTATAACTGAGACCTAGCTCACACAGTCTGACTCTGCTCTGGAAGCTGCCCTCTCTTAGGCCTCGGGCATGGTGCCTCCTGCTCTGCCTCGCCTGCTCAAACTGGGGCTTTTTTGTGTCCTGGCAGGCGAGGCAGTGAGCGCGCTTTGGGGGCGGGGCGGAGCAAAGGCGAAACGGAGGCGTGTCTAGTCCCTCGCTCTCATTGGATGTGAGCGGTCATGTGACCGCTCCTCCGCTTCCCTGAGCGGCAAATTTTAAATTTGCCAGTCTGCTCATAATTTCTCAGCCTCCGCATGCATGCGGAAGCAGCTGCTAAAGCCGCGCTGATGACAGATGCAGGGGGTAAGTGCATCTGCTCAGCGCGGCTCAGCGCGGCTCAGCACAGCCCTATCTACTATGTCCCAGGCCTTAGGCTGAGTTTATAGTGGCGTAGTGCTTGCTGATGCGCGCTGAGGCACGTTATGGTGCCATTCTGAGTGAAAGCTTCCGCTTGCTTGCTCATGCTTGCTGAACCTCGCTCAGCTTCCAGCTACAGACAAATCTGTGTTTCTGTGCTTGCTGGAGAGGAGGTACGGTCACGTGACCCACTGCCGTCCAATCAGAGCGCAGCACAGAAATTAACTTACACCCGAGAGCAGCCATTTTCAAGCATATGCAGAGAGAGAGGTAGCTGGGGTGGGGGGCAAACGGACTACTGCTGCTCTGGGGTGGGGGGGCAAACGGGTTGCTGCTGCTGGGGGGTGGGGGGGCAAAGGGACTGCTGTGGGGTGGGAGGGCAAACGGGCTACTGCTGCTGGGGGTGGGGGGGCAAATGGGCTGCTTTCTCTCTGATTTCTCCATTTCCTCTCTCTGACCATTACCTCGTCTCATTTTCTCTCTCTCGCTTCTCCCCTTCCCCATCTCCATCTATCCCTTGTTTCTGCAGAAACGTGCGCTCTATTAACCTACCAGCTTTTGATTTCACTTTACACTCCTCCCTCTCCTTTCTCAGTTCTGCTCCAGACCCTGACAACCTGGCCGTCCTCGCCCTTCTAATCCCAGACCGTGGCTAAATTCCCACACGCGCATGCTGCGTTCCTCCACTCGTTCCTCTGAACGCCTCTGGAGGAAATCTCACACACTCGCAGAATTCCTTCACTACAAATATGTGCTATCCTGTTTCAACTCTGCCCTCTCGCAGGCTAAACAAACCTACTTTTCTTCACTAATCAACACACACAAGGCTAACCCACGCCAACTCTTCTCTGTCTTTGACTCTCTACTCAAACCACCCTCAGCTATCTTTTCTTCCTCCATCTCACCTCAGGACTTGCTATTTTAAGGAAAAGGTGGAATCCATGGCAGAACAACCCCTTGTTTCCTCCTCCCATCCTATACCACTTCCCAACTCTCCTCCTGCCTTCCTTGACTTTTTCCGCTGTCTCAGAGAAGGATGCGTCACTGCTGATCTCCTCTTCTCCCTCTACCACTTGCCCTCTTGATCCCATTCCCTCCATTCCCTCCCATCTCCTAAAACCCCTTGCTCCCACTATAATCCCTATGCTTACAGATTTTTATTTCCTTCTTCTACTCTGGTACCTTTCCCTCCTCCTTCAAACATGCAATAGTAATACCATTACTCAAAAACAGCAAGCTTGACCCTACCTGTTCTTCTAACTATCGACCTGTCTCCCTCCTGCCTTTTGCCTCTAAACTCCTTGAACGCCTTGTATTCTCTCACTTGCTCCACTTTCTCAACACCCATTCTCTCCTAGACCCTCTACAATCTGGCTTCCGCACTACTCACTTGACTGAAACAGCCCTCACTAAAATAACTAATGGCATCCATGCTGCCAAAGACAGATGTCAATACACTCTGCTCATATTACTTGACCTCTCTGCCGCATTGACACTGCTGACCACCCTCCTCTCATTCACATTGTGCATACTGGTATTCGTAACAAAGCTCTATCCTGGATCTCCTCTTACCTCTCCCATCGTACTTTCAGTGTCTCTTCTGCTAACACCACCTCCTCCTCTATTGATCTCTCTGTGAGAGTAACCCCGACCTCTTCTCTTTTCCCTGTACACACTTTTTATAGGTGACCTAATCACATCTCTTGGGATTAAATATCTCCTCTATGCTGATGACACACATTTACTTTTCAACCCCTGACCTTACTCCTGTTGTTCAGACCAAAGTTTCTGAATGTATCTCTGCGATATAATCTTGGATGGCCCTCCGCCGACTAAAACTTAACATGGCAAAAACAGAGCTCCACATACTTCCTCCTTATTGTTGGAAGTACTATCATTCACCCACTAGCCCAAGCACGCTGCCTAGGGGTCACACTCGACTCCTCTCTCACATTCTCTTCTCACATTCAAAACATTTCTAAAACCTGTCGCTTTTTCCTCCGCAATATTACAAAGATACGCCCCTTCCTCTGTTGCTCGACTGCTAAAACTCTGACTCAGGCCCTCATTTTCTACCGTCTCGATTACTGTAACCTCTTGCTGTCCGGCCTTCCTGTCTCTCACCTGTCTCCCCTACAATCTATCCTAAATACTGCTGCAGAATCACTCTACTCTTTCCTAAATCTGTCTCAGCGTCTCCCCTGCTGAAATCACTCTCCTGGCTTCCTATCAAATCCCGCATCTCACACTCAATTCTCCTCCTCACGTTTAAAGCTTTACACTCTTCTGCCCCTTCCTACATATCAGCCCTAATTTCTCGCTATGCACCATCTCGACTCTTGCGTTCTGCTCAAGGATGCCTTCTCTCTAACCCCTTTGTATCTAAAGCCCTCTCCCGCCTTAAACCTTTCTCTCTGACTGCCCCACACCTGGAATGCCCTTCCCCTCAGTACCCGACTAGCACCCTCTCTATCCACCTTTAAGACCCACTTGCTTAAAGAATCATATGAGTAGCACCGAGGCTAATACTATACACATGATACATAAAACTTGGCACCCTGCAGACACACTTACCAGAATGCCCTCCTACTGCCTCTGTATGTTGTTCCTACCTACCAATTAGATTGTAAGTTCTTCGGAGCAGGGACTCCTCTTCCGAAATGTTACTTTTATGTCTGAAGCACTTATTCCCATGATCTGTTATTTGTATTCTTTGTTATTTATATAATTGTCACGTGTATTACTACTGTGAAGCGCTATGTACATTAATGGCACTATATAAATAAAGACATACATACAAATATATTCAGGGACTGAACAAGGAGCTTTCAAAAGAACTATTCATCCCAAGGGCAGTACTGTGACGACTCAGGAGATTCCTTCCTCTCCTTGTCCCTCTCTCCCATCTCCTGTTACCCTTTCTACTCCTTCCCACTCCTCTCCTTCACCTTCTACCTCTCTCCCCTTGCCGCAGCGCGTTCCCCGCAGGTCCCGCATACCCACGCGCTCCCTTAGCCCCTGCTTTGATCCTCCCCGCTCCCCCGCAGTAGCTCCTTTACCTTCCCCTGTGGTGCCATCCGTCCCATTGCCTCCTCCTCGTGTGGTGCCCGCGGCGCGGCGTTCCGCACGCCTGGTGACGTGTCCGGTGCGTGCACCCCCTCAGCCCACGGAGGACGCGCGTGCATGCTCCTCTCTGCCTTTGCTGGCCATCGCACGGGCACAGGCCTCGCGCGCGTTCCCCTCGTCTTGGCTCCGTCCCCCTCCTGCGGTCTTCCCCTGCTCCGTGCGGGCCGCGCCTGTGTTGCAATCTGTGCGCGCGCATCCCCAGCTTACAGGGGGCGCGCGCACAGACTCTTCTTATCTGGTGCCCCCTGTCTCCGCCTCCCAAGCTGTACAGGCCATTCCCCTGACTGCCCCTTCTGTCTCCTCCTCTTCTTCCCCTGACCTATCTCTAGCTTCTCCCACTTCTCTCTCTACTCCTCCCCTCTCTGTCATTGGCGCACCTTCTTTTATAATCCCTGTCTGTCCACCTCTTCCTCGCTCTGCATAGTTCCTGTTTCCCTGTGTGTACCTGTCCTATGCTGTGCTCCCTCTGTGCTCCTGTGATTACCTGCTCCTGTGTTACTTTGGATTTCCCTGGCTTTGACCCCTGCTTACCCTGGACTACTCTGCTCTCTGGTATCCCTTTGAACCCTGCTACACCTCTGGCTCCCTAGGACCTGGCTTGCCCTCTGACGACTCTATCCTCTGGATCCCTGGACATTGGCAAACGGACATGACTATTCTCACGGACATTCCCCAAGCGTTGCAAGTATACATTAACAACTCTTCCAACAGGCCCAGCAACTCTATACCACACTCCGGGCTTGCTCCCACTGCTGTGGGTGTGTGGTATCATACCGTTGCCACCTTAGTACTGGGGTCTAGCTTGGTCTGCGGGCATACAGGCGTGACAAGTACAAATGACACAGGGTCATCGCTTAAGGTTGGAGGAAAGGAGATTTCCCAAACATCAAATAAAAGGGTTCTTTAAAGTAAGTGCAGTTAAAATGTAGAATTCATTACCCATGGAGACTGATGGCAGATACAATATATATCTTCAAAAAAAGGTTGGACATCTTTTTACAAAGGAAAAGTATACAAGGATATAGCAAATAAGTAAACATGGAAAGGATGTTGATCCAGGGAGTAATCGGATTGCCAATTCTTGGAGTCAGGAAGCAATTTATTGATATTTCACTGGGATTTCTTGTTTGCCTTCCTCTGGATCAATATACTGATCCAGGTCTGTCGTCTAAATTTAGCATAGTTTGAACTTGATGAACGCATGTCTTTTTTTCAAACTCATGTAAAAAAATTTTTTAAATAAATGTCAATACAAAATTATCTGAAGGGAGCACTCACGTGAAACAGCTGCTTACTTGCCAAGAAAGTAGTGTCCAGACTGTACAGTATATGTTCAATGTAAAGAAAACCATCAGTCATACGGACACTTTAAACAGATTTTATTACAGTGGTCAACATTTCAGTCCCCGTCTTGGATCTTCCTCAAAAAGTCTTCAAATCATAGGATCTTACATAGGTTACAGTGGAACACATCATTCATTAGTCCAGGGGAGCGCAAACTTTTTTCCCTGTGCCCCCTGCTGGCAGTTCCTCTCTCTCTGCCCCCCCCCCCCCCCTTTACCTTTGCTTCAGTGGCGGAATCATGACGTCACATGACCTAGCCGCGTTGCCATGGCGACACATGTAAGAAGCCGCTGGAGCCAAGGTAAGTTAGGTTTACAGAGGCCTTCGCTGCTTCCCCGACACTTAATTTAAGTGCCTTTGGGAAGCGCGCTGGGTCTCTGTAAACCCCGCGCCCCCCGCAAACAGTCTCCCCCAGTTTGCGCACCACTGCATTAGCCCACTAGTTTCTATTTACTGTGCGTGTGTCAGGTTCCTTTAGTCTTTTATTTAAAGCCTTTTGTAGAACAGTACAAATATGAATTTAAGCTCTGCTGAGATTCCCCAGCATGTCAAAATAATATGTACATGTTCTATTAATCCTTTTGGAAATAGCTCTTAATTAGCCATGATTTTTCACTACTGTGAGCTGGAGATAAAAGGAAAATCAGAAATTATAATGTGGAAGTGTTTAATCTTTAGGGATGAGAAGAATGTTCTCAAATTAACTTCATGACCCAAAGCAGTGAAGCAATATCTTTAATTAGGTTGTAGGAATACAGAAAAGGATTGTTTAAAGGGTGCTAAGTAGTACAGGGCAATTATTTAGTGTAGTGTTTTACAGCAATATCATTACGTTCAGTTACTGTTCTGAAAGAAAATATAGAATTTACTAAATGTACATGAATATATATTTGAAATTCTTATAGCTAGCTTTCTCTCCAAATCGACATGCCTGTAAATAATAATAATAATAATAGCATGTTCTTGTATAGCGATGCTAATTGTACGCAGCGCTTTACAGAGACATTTTGCAGACACAGGTCCCTGCCCCGTAGAGCTTACAATCTATGTTTTTGGTGCCTGAGGCACAGGAAAATAAAGTGACTTGCCCAAGGTCACAAGGAGCCGACACCGGGAATTGAACCAGGCTCCCCTGCAGCAATTTCAGTGTCAGTCAGTGTCTTTACTCACTGAGCCACTCCTCCCTAAATGCCAATTCGGTTTAAAACAATCCAATGCCAGTGGCTGTAAAGACAGAGAGAGAGAGACAGAGAGAGAGAGAGAGAGAGACAGAGACAGAGAGAGAGAGAGAGAGACAGAGACAGAGAGAGAGAGAGAGAGAGACAGAGAGAGAGAGAGACAGAGAGAGTGTGTATATATATATATATATATATACACACACACATATACCTATATACAGTTGTGTGGAAAAGAAAGTACACTCTTTGAATTCTATGGTTTTACATATCGGGACATAATAACAATCATCTGTACCTTAGCAGGTCTTAAATTTAGGTAAATACAACCTCAGATGAACAACAACACATGACATATAAGGCTAAGGTCCCGCTGCATCAGACAGTGCGCCCGCACTGCATACAGGCGGAGCGTGTAGGGCACTTCAGCACTATCTGCGGTCCGTAGGGAGCATTTTTGCAAGCGGGGGGTGGAGCAGGCCAAAACTCACAGCACACACACAGTACGCTCTCCAGGCAGGCAATTTAACTATTTATTAGTGAAGGAAAGTGGTGGAAGAAGAACTCTCATCATTAATGATATCTAGGACACACTGTACAACAACAGCACATTAACTGGCTTCCTTGTAAAGCACTCGTGTTATGGCAAGTTCCTCCTCGCCCCTCTCCCTCCGGCTCCCTGCCACACCACGTGACGCGTCTCCGCTTGGGATTACAATTCTATTGCATCCCCTGCTGGCTGACGCGTCACAGCGTGTAGTGAGCCCTGCAGTGAGGAGGTACTGGGACTGGCGCGGGAGGATACAAGCAGATGGCGAGTAGCGCGCGCGCCGCCGGATGCAGTGGGACCCAGGTTTTAGAGAGAGCGGTGGATCAGCGAGAGAGAGCGGGGGATCAGCGAGAGAGAGAGAGCGGGGGATATCGAGCGAAAGAGAGCGTGGGATCCGCGAAATGATAGAGCAGGGTCATCGGAGAGAGAGTGGAGCGGGGGGATTACCGAAAAGACTGGGGTGATGACCGCGAGAGAGAAGAGTGGGGGATGAAAGAGAGAGATGAGAGTGGGTGATGACGAGAGAGCAGGGGATGGACGCGAGATAGAGATGAGAGAGCGGGGGATGACCGAGGAGAGAGATGAGCGGGGGATGACCGAGAAGGATAGCGGGGGATTACCGAGATAGAGAAGAGAGCGGGGTAATGACCGAGAGAGAAGAGAGCGTGGGATGACCGATAGGAGAGAGAGCGTGGGGTATGACCGAGAGAGAGAGAGCGGGGGTATGACCGAGACGAGAAGCGGGGGGTATGACCGGTAGAGAGAGACGCCGTGTTATGACCGAGAGCGAGAGAGCGGGGGAATGACCGGAGAGAGCAGTGGATTACTCGAGAGTAGAGCGTGGATGACCGCGAGAGATAGCGGGGATGGACCCGAAGAGATGAGAGCGGGGGGATATCGAGAGAGGTGGGGGATGACCGATAGAGATAGCGGAGATGACCGAGAGAGAGAGCGAGCGGGGGATGACCGGAGAGAGAGACGGGGATTACCGAAGAGGAGATTCGGTGGATGACCTAGAGGAGAAAAAAAGTCGGGGTTACCGATATAGAGATATGCGGGTGATTACTAGAAGAGAGAGAGCGAGTGATGACCGAGAGAGGATGAGAGCGTTTTATGACCGAGATAGAGCGTATGGGATGACCTAGAGAGATAGTGCGGTGGATGACGCGTAGAGAGATAGCGGGGGGATGGACCAGAGAGAGAGCGGGGGATGACCGAGAGAGAGAGCGGGGGATGACCGAGAGAGAGGGCGGGGGATGACCGAGAGAGAGAAAGCGGGGGATGACAGAGAGAGAGAGAGCGGGGGATGACCGAGAGAGAGAGGGGGTGGGTGAGAGAATGGGTAAAAAAGGGGGTGAGAGGGCAAAGTGGGTAAGTGGGGGGGGGGGGGGGGGGGGGTGGGGGAAGAGAGGGGTGTGGGAGAGGAGAAAGAGGAGCAAGAGAAAGAGATGGGGGATTTGTAGGGTCGCTGACAGTTGGGCCCAGATGGAGACTAGTCTTGGGCAAGCTGTAAGCGTTCTCCTTGCATAGGAGAACGCTCTTATGTTGTAGCCATGTACTGTAGGATTAGATTTAATTATATCCATTCCAGCCACATGGAAAGGTTATTAAAAGCCAATTACCTCCTTTAAATGCAGTGATGCAAACAAGAGACCATTCTAGCATCCTCCTTGCACTACTTAATGCTGAAATTAACTGTGTTTTAAATCTTCATGATAATTTTCCCTCGTGAGGGGACCTCAGAAGGAGGCAAAGTACAGAGCAATTTTCAGCTCTACATAGAAGGAAAAGATAATGCTCTATGCCAAGTTTATTTGCAAAATAAGATTTATTTTCTGGAGACCATTCACACTAACTGTTTTATTATCCTAACTGTTTTGTCTATGAAAATAGATACATTTATTTAATCTTTTCACTGCCAGAGGGGGTAGGTCATGTTTCGTTTTATCATAACTATCTTGAGAACCTTTTGACCATGACATATTAGAATTTTTTTTTAAATTAAATTAAACTCCAGTGTGATCTATGAAGCAACAGATTCCACTAATTACAAAGTTGATAAGGTTGAAAAAATACATATGTCTATCAAATTCATCCTTTTTTTTAATTCTAACTAGAAGAGATACTCATCCTACTGTATACTTATTATTATATTGATCCAGGGAAAGGCAGAAAAATAACCCTGGTGAAACATTTTCTAATTATGCCTCATAAAACTGCAGTTTTCTCCCTGAATCAACGTTCTTTCCAACTTTCAACTTAATATATGCAGCATATCTCTTAAATGTTCCTACTGTAACTGCCAATTTAGGTTATAGTTTGCAGTATGGTTATTTTTTTATTTAATGGAAAATCAAAGTAAGTCTCCGATAGACTGGCCACTGGCCATATTCTGATACTGTCTCACTCCTTTGGAAGGTGCCATCAATTATTCAGGCTTCCGAATGAGAAAGACAGACTTCCAAGCAAGAGAGGCTCGACCTTTTCAAAGGAGAGACCGTAACAGGATCCAACGATGGTCACCTATGTCACTAAAGAGCAGATTTTATGTACAAATAGTCTCAACACTATTTTCTGTTGACCTGGTAAGATTACATTTTCAGACGAAATGTGTCATGTTATTATGATTCGACGACCTAGTTTTTGAGATAACCCAATATTTTTTTTAAATAAACAACTATAGTCACTTATCGTTTGATCCAGTGGCGGTAACAAAGTATTACTTTAATAACACATTAATACATTATTAAAACATACAACTTTCCATTTCTAAGTGTAAAACACTCAAGTTCAGTTTCTGTTATTAATACTGTATATATTCCCAATAAATATTTGTTAAGGACAAAAGTTTGATATCAATCTGTAATTACACCAGGACCTTTTTTGTTGTTGTCTACCTATAAAGATGACAAACAAGAAACATACAGGAGACATAAATAAATAAGTGCTCCTGCTAGGATTTGAAACCTGGCTACTATGCCAGGGCATCTGGAACCTGGACTGTCACTACACTTCACACTTATCCAATAACCTGAGAAGTGGGGAAACCCAACTTGTGGGCTCTGCCACCATTCTAGTGGAGAGGGTCTTTCTTCACATTGGAATTATTTCTGTGAAGAAGCAAGTGTGTATTTCAGAACAAGTCCAGTTCCAACTGCAGCACAGCTGGTAATGCAATCGATTTAGTGCACTAGTGGCACAGCTGGTAGTGTAATTAGTTTGGTAATCCAGTTGTCTGGGTTCAAGTACCAGATGTGGAACTTATTTATTGGTTTCTTTTGTCAGCATGCATCGTCTACCTTTGGTTGCCCCATCCGACCTACGTCTATTAAAGAGGAAGTCCCTCCTAGAATCCAAGTGACTAATGTGGTGTGTTTACTCAGTTAAAAAGTTAGGTGATAACATTCAATACAAAATTTATATATATATATGTGTGTGTGTGTGTGTGTGTGTGTGTAAATGAGCACTCGGTGTGCTTAGGGTCATCAGGAAAAGCAATCGGAGCAAATAAACCCGACAACATACAAAGCAGATATAGGTGAAAAAACACCCTAGCACTGTTCCCCAAGAAACGGTGTAAATAGACAATGGATATAAAATGTGGGGTAAGAAATGCACAGATAAACTAAATAAATATACCCCCAAAAAATTTTATATGAAATTTTTTTAAAATACTATAGTTGAAATTTATGAATCCATAGCAGGGCAGACATGCTTACAGTAAAAGCCCAACATTTCATATATAAACCCCGTGTCAAAGGTATACGAAACATTGTTGATTTCTCAGTTAGTGTGTCCGTCTTTCAGGGGTTTTCTTCGGATCTTTAAGTTTCAACTTATGTATTTTTTCTTTTTCCCTTTAAAGAGGCAATCCAAGCTGTCGGATTTTTTTGCAATTTTGTTTATATAGTATTGCAGCGGGTCTCCTCCAGAGCTGAACCTTGTTAATTTCAGCTTGGGGGGCTCCCTACTTCCAGATACCTCCGAATTAGGTGCAGGTAGTAGCTCTCCTCGGCTGACGGGTTTCACAATATGTCCATTGTTGAAAGTTTTTGCATCCTACGGGCCAATATGAAGCCACAACGTCATTAGTGCGGCTTCCTATTAGGCAAAGTGATGCAGGAGCTTTACACTTTAAAGCCCTGCTTGCTCAGTCGGAGTTGCTACCGGCACCTAAGGGCTGTTATATACTGTGTGCGGCTGTGCGCGCATATGCGAAGGCGTGTGCATGTGCCGCACGCGTTTTGTGTGTATACTGTGCGCGAGTGTAAGGTACTGTGTGTGTTTCTACGTATGTGTATGTATATGTGTGTGCAGCTCAACCCCGTTATAGTGCGATTCGCTATAACGCGGTTTGAGCGTGGACCCCGAATATTTAAAAAAAAAAAAAATTTGCACACACACTGCACACAGCACACACTCACAGCACACACTCACAGCACACACAGCACCCTGCATACACAGCACACAACACACTGCACACAACACACTGCACACACAGCACCAGCACACTGCACACACAGCACGCACACACTCACAGCACGCACACAGCCCCCCCCCAATCCCCCTACCTCTGGTGTCAGCTGCTGGGGCATCGTGGGGCTGCTGGATCGGGGCGGGGCTGGGGGTAGGGAAGGATTGGTGCGGGGCTGGGGAGGGATGGGGAAAATCGGTGGGGGGGATCGATTAGGAGCTGCTGGGGCATCGTGGGGCTGCTGGATCGGGATCGGTGCGGGGCTGGGGATCGATGTGGAGCTGCTGGGGTAAGTGAGGCTGCGTGGGGGATGCTGGGGGAAGTACGGTTGCTGCTTGGGGACGTGTAGGGCTGCCGGTGCCTCACTCCACCTCCTCCCCCCCTCCTCCTCCCCCCAATCGGGTGCGCGGCGGCCATTTTTTTAAAATTAGCGCAACCCCGGTTATAGCGCGGTCGGATCGGGTGGCCCCCGAGAACTGCGCTATAACGGGTTTGAGCTGTATGTATTTATGTTTAAATGCGGTTTCAAATAAATGAACTCATTAATTATTTTTTTAATAACATTGTACATACACACAGATACATACACACACACATACACACCCACACACAGTTACATTTTCAGCGGCACCATTATAGAATGGCTGACTAACTTCAGCCAACTAAAACTGCCGCGCGCGCACTATTGAACCGGCCTGATACAGAGGTAAGAAACTGCGGAAGCAGGGGATCTTAAATGCTATATGGAAAAAAAATTCAATCCATTTTTTTTAAAAATTGCCATCTTGGATTGCTCCTTTAATTGAAATTGAGATAACTCCAGAACAGCTCTCTATGGCCCTTTCCTTCTCAAAACACAAGATAACTGGAGTTACAGCATATAGTTAGCATTAACGTTAAAAATATGCCCCAGGCTTTTTATATAATAATAATAATAATAATATAAAAGTTTTTTTTTCTTGCACCCACAGGCAAGATAGTGCAACATGTCTGCAGTTCAACAGCAGTCAACAAGTGCAACTAATAATTAAAAACCGAAGGCAAAAATTGCTTCAAAAAAAGTCTAAACCAGAAATGCTCTTCAATGAGATGCAAAGATTTAGAGAACCCAATGAATAGTTTTAAACGAAATAAGACTAGAAATAGCACATTAGCCCTGCCCTCGTTTTGCACATGGCTGATTCAAGATAATGGCCGCTTCTCCCATGGGCGCGTAGTGCATGTCCCGCAGCAATGCACCACCGAGTGCAAGAACGTCTGCTACATCTGTATTGTAAACATACGTCTTTAGTGCCCTATCAAATTGTACTCTTTATATTGAGCACACAGTGTAATTGCTCCATTTCTCCTTTCTTCCTATCATTTTGTAATCCTCTTCCGAGACTGCACCCTGTAAAATGTTAATAGTTCAGCAAAAACATTTTTAAATATTAGATTCAAAGTCTCAGTTTGAGTCTCCTTAGAGACTCCCAGCCTCCCCAGATTATACAAATAAATTGGTGATTAAACAGAAGTGAGACAGCTATCCTCAAAACACAGCCTGTCCAGATTCATTGAGATGAAGTCTGAAAACCACTGATTTTTTTAATTGTCATTTTCTTCTTTGGAGGAGTATTGATGTCTAAACACACATTGTTTTTCTAAGAAATGCTTTGTAACTGATCACTGAGTCCTAATGAGAGCAGTATTTATATTATATAGTGTGGTATTTGTCATTGCACTGATCCGAGTTTGTTTTTTTGAATAAAAAAAAGTTAAACATCTTAACGCAGGAAACCTGTTTTTTTCTTTTTTTTTGTAGCAGCACTGGGACCAAGGTGTCCTTTAGGGCTGAACCAGAGCTCCGGAGAACCTACCGTTTCTCAAGATACTTACAGGGGTTGTTACCAATGTTACAGATCCCTGAAGGGGACTCAAAATGGTCACCAAATCGTGCGGGTCCCACAGACCAACAAGGAAGATGGAAAGTCATATGGGACGGCTCATTAAATAGATATACTAAACGACTGTTATTTAAGCAGGAATGATTTAAAGAGGCAATCCTAGCCTGCAGATTTTTTTTGCAAATTCATTTTTTTTTTTTAGGTTTGAAGCAGGGATCTCCGGAGCAGAACCCTGTTAAATTCAGTTTCGTGGACCACTTGTTTCCACAGATACCTCTGAATTAGATGCCAGTAGCAGATATAAAGATGATATAGAGATATTTTCTCTCTCATTTGTGTCTGTAAATGAGGCTCCACTTTTTGAAGTAGCTGGAGTCAGCAATACTGGCATGGCAATATTAAAAATGGATGTTTAACACTCAATGAGCATTTCGACTAGATGTACAATCCATACCACATTTGAATTTAAATTGAAGTGAGTTTTAAAAGCCAAAATATTATTATTGCTTGAAAAAGACGACAAACTATACTTTAATTTTCTTAAGTAAACTGCAAATAATTGTATTTCTAAAAGCATTTCTCCAGGGAAAATACATAGAGTTACCTACGTTTTCAAGTATATTCTGGGTACAAAATAATAAATTGCCTATATTACTAGTTACAGTTACAGACATGTTTAAAGTAAGAAACAGTCAAAGTCTTGAAAGACAGGAGGCGGTTTTGAGAGACTCCGGTAAATTGTTTCAGAAGTGGGCTGCTCAGTAAGAGAAGGAAGAATAATTGATTGACTATGCTCTCGCAGACATTTTAGGAAGAAAGGCATTTATTCCAGATCGCTCATAATCATGTAGAATGCCGGGCTGATGACAGAAACAGATTTTGAACCTGCCGGAGTTTTAGGGCCCCTGTTGAATAGATCCTGGGTGGCCTGTTAGGCTAATTAAACATACAATATAGTTCTCTTGTGATTGGGAAATATATATTGTTTTATATTAACAGCCAGGCAGGTTGAAATTGGACCCTCATCAAAAAGCTCCTTATATTTTATGGTAACTTGGGGAATCTACCATTGTCTTTGAACTTCCCTGCGCAGAACAATAAAGGATTATTTGGATTTAACAAGCAAACACTAAAAAAAGAAAACAGATTAAACAAACTGCTGGAATCATAATGTCTCTTTTCATTTTACAGAACAAAGCCTGAAAAAGTGTGAATAAGGTGTGAAAATCCCGCACACGCTGTTCATCTCCGCTGCTGGATGGTCACTAAAGCATCGCTGAATCAGGAATTTAAATGGACAATCTAGACTAGGATACAATCCAATAACTATTTTTTGGGTGGGGGAGGGGGGTGGGTAAATCTAGGTTAGCAATGCTGTTCTTAAAAAAAAAAGTTTTTTTCTATAACATTTTAAAGTTAATTTGTAAACATGATAAGATAATAAGATAAAACTTGTGTAGGTTGTCTGTGCTTTTCAAAACAAATGTTATTCCTTCATTATATGAACGTTTACGTTCAGTGGAGAAGTAATCGTTTAGGTATAATAATGTTTTTTTTTTCTTGTACAATGTACAGGGAGATATACTGACTTGCCCAAGGTCACAAAGAGCATTGGAATTAGAACCAGGTACCCCAGATTCAAATGAGGGGTCCAAAAAGATGAAAAAGCACATAGTACAAAATGTACTTAGAGCTAAATTAATATTATGAAAATGCAGGAGTTTTTACCAAGTGCAGCCATATAGCCCCTGGCTACTCTAAATTATCTGCCCTAGAACAATAAGTCCTGGTTGGAGCAGCCAGTGCTAGGGTTAAACCTCTCTCACCTGGCCCAGCATGAGCCTCATCCCCGGTATGTTATATGGTTGCAGTTCTCAAGCAGGTGCATGAAGACGGTTGGAGTCACATGCCAGGTGGGTTGGGTTTACTTTGGTGGTCCTGTCCAGTTGCTGTGGCTTAGGAGTGGGACACACCACTGGTATAAAATATGGCTCCCATGTTAATTTGTGCTGTTCCACCTTAGAGTGTGTTCTACCCAGTGGAGGAATTCTGCCGGTTCGCGCGAACCGGTTCCTAAAATTTTCTTCGTTCGCAGAACCGGTGTGACCAGCACTACCTTCCCCCCTCAAGAACTCCGCTCTGCGTCCTGCTGCTGCATAGCTGTGCAAGGACGCCATAGGGAGAACCACGCAGCCGCCACTCTGCCTCTCTCACCTTCACGGCACTGACTCGAGGGGGGGCTGGGGGGGGTAGTCGAAATACTTACTGGTGAAGTTACTGGCATTACCTGGTTTCTAAAGGGGATTTAAATGGACATCCAATAGGAAGCAACAACCGACAATGTTGCAACTTCCCATTGGCCAAAGATTTGGTACACATTTTGTTTCCCCTAAGGGTCTGAGGAGCTGAAAATAGTGTTGTTTGGCTCGGGTGACCCCAGGTTCCCACCCTGAAAAGGCAAAAAAAAAAAAACCAGAGGAACTGCTCATTTAGTGTCATGGAACACTTTGCAATCACTTGACCACTTGGAGAGAGATCACGTGGTCACAACCGGCTACCAGTCCGGTGGAGCGGTGAACCCCATCTTCCTATAGAAAACGAGCACTGAGATGACATTCCCTGTACGTCACAGGGAACTCCCAATGGTTGTAAGTATTTCTCCCTTTCTATTTTGAGAGCATAAATAATATTGTGTAACACTTTCCAACACAAAAAATCCGAAGAGCTTTGCTAACAACATTATGCAGGTTTATAATATGTTGAAATCCCTCATGGGGACACTACTTTTTTCAACCCCATCGCTACCAGAGGGGGCGTACAATGTGTTGCCAGCCCCTCTGACCCCTGATGTGAACGGAAGGAAAGTGTGCTCAGATACCTGCCAGGGCCGGTAACGCTTTGTTCCACTCCCATGGCTGATCGTACTCATCGGCAGGCCGGTCGTCATCCTGTGGTAACTTGCTCTCCCTCAGTCTCAGGTCAACCAAGCTTTCGGAATCAGACTCCACCCCGTTACACTCCGGCTCATAAGGCGTGTCGTACAGCTGGATGTTTTGCTGTGGAGGTTTCTGACTTTCCTGCTTTTGAATATCTGGGGGACACACAAGAGGCAGTTCGGGGTAAAGAAAGATGTGTGACAAATCAGTGAACATTCTGTATATCTATCTATGTAGATGGAACTCGAAACAGTATAACAATTGGCACCACTGAATATACAACACCTGCTGCTTTTATTAGGAATAAAACATGCTCCAGTACTTGTCTCAATAAAGAATACTTTTTTAATAAACTCAAAGTTTTCAAGTTAGCCAAATGCTTCCTTGTGTTTTTACGATTTCTACCTCATCCCTTTACCGAAACGCTTTCAGTTTCCTGCTGCTTCTGTTTCGTTCTTTAACGATAAATCATGTCATCTTTATTATTAGATAAGCAGACTAATGTGAGCGCAAATTACCTAAACCCTTCTCTAAAACTGGCGAAAAGCAAAACTTAATGTTTTCACTGGACACAAATAAGTAACAATTTCATTTTAAGGGTTATTTAATCTTAGGCCTCGGACATGGTGAGAAGAAGAGCGCTGAGCAGCGCTGACGCTCATGCTCTCCTGCTCAAGCAGGAGCTTTTTAGTGTCCCTGCATGAGCGTCAGCGTGCGCGCTTGTAAATGCCGTGTGGGAGGCGGGGCTAGTGCGCCACTTCACGGACTGCCATTGGCTTTTGGCAGTCACGTGACGGGCCCTCCGCTGCAAAATGTAAACTTGCCTTTCTCCTGCGTTTCCACACGCCTCCGCATGCATGCGGAAGCGGCTCCTAAAGCCGCGCTGATTACAGATGCAGGGGGTAAGTGCATCTGCTCAGCGCGGCTCAGCACAGCCTTTTTGACCATGGCCCTGGCGTTATGCATGTCGATTGTGTTAAGTTGTTTTAAAATATTGCCTGCTACATGCAACTGCACTTTTTAGAACAAAATATTGTTGTTATCTTTAAGTCACATTCAAAAGCAATAGAATATACTCATGCAAGGAACATGTGCACTCAGCTTATTAAGCGGGAGTGCATTTACATAGGCCTAGTATATTTTGGATTGTCACAGAGAAGGTGATGTTCTGTTCTGTCATAAAAGTGAGGAGGTAGAAATACAATCTAGACAAATACTTGATAAATAATACATTTATTCACCTGAGGGCATCTCCCGCATCAGGAGCAATAGTAGATTAAAAAAAAAATAAATAAAAAAAAAGTCTCACATACTCGTTATACGCAATATTTATTCCACCATATTTTACTATCCTGGCGGCAACCAATCTTTACAAAGTTAGGTTAATTTATCGTTAACCATATCAAGTGCACTATATATCAAGTGATATAACGGGATTACAATTTTAGGTTTTAACCGAAAAACACCACCAATTTGTGGAGCTGGCTATCATTTTGCAGTAAAAAACAGAAATGATGCATCATTTCTCATTAAGCTTCACATGTTGCAGCAGCCCAGCGAGAGGTAGGAGACAAAGGCAAGACAGGGAACACAGAAAAAGTGCACTGGTAAACACCACATGCAAATGTGCCTGCTTTTCTTTTTACATTTTTAGCACAAATTCTTTACATAAAATGAAAACCAAAATAAAAACTGAAAACCCGTGTAATAAATAGATATAAATACACACACTTTGCTAACAAAGGGGCCTGCAATGTGTTCCATGCCGCACTGGTAGTGAAAGGGTTCAAATTAATTATGTTTCTCTTAATGACAGCTGTAGTGCTTTACATTCAGAATTACTTATGTCTCAACATAAGCAGAGAACAAACAAAACAATCACATTTCTGAAACTAGCAGGAGATAGTAATGTATGCCTATTTAAAATGTATTTCCCAGAACAAACACCAAGTAATTTAGAATGGAAAGTACCATTTATTATAATCACAGATTGACCAGTACCTGTCCTGCATTTAAAGCAGTGTACCAGGTACAGTAGATCATTAAATAACATGACTAATGCTTGTGTGATAAGTAAATGTTTATCTTTTTTGTTTAATCTATATTTAATAGCTTTTCATGTAGGTCTCCTTTAGAGAATTGCATATAGAAGAAATGGGAGCCATTTCGTTCTCCCAAAAAATATAAGCCGATATTTCTGGTGTGCTAATTAACAAAAAATATACTTTAAGACACGCTTATTGAAGAGTGATAGTAAGTTTTATCTCCACCGAAACAGCCGTTGGTGCCATTTTTTTACCAAAAATCCCCATTATCGTCAATTGGGATTATTGAACAAAAACGTCTGCTTCAGCGAATATAGAATTTGCCCATCAAAACATGCTTTTTACAATAGAATACTACTGGAACGTTAAAATGTAAAGAACATTGTATACTGAAATATCTCTGCAAATGATAGGGTTTAATACTGAAAGCAAGCTTCTGGTACGCCATTGGTCAAGTATTTAATGTAACCATGTAATGTAACCAGGGCGAGAGGTAACTCTCAATGTATTATTTCCTGGTAAAACATTTTATAAATAAGTAGGATCAATCCTTTTTATATTAATGCTTGGTAGGCAGGAGATCTTTGTACCAAAGCACTCTATCTGGATATTTAATCGCTACTGCTCTTTAAAACAGCTTCTTGGACAAGACAATAGGGTTTTAAGCGAGTTTAAATCACTTTATGCTGAAGGCTGCCTATAAGGATTAGACGTCTCAGAGTTCCTTTCATACCAGATAAAAAAAAAGATCCATCAACCCTGCACTTCACAAAAGACAAATAAAGGTTTCTTGAGAACATTTAGGGGGTCAGTGAAAGATTGCTGTGAGCCTGTAGCTTGGAGATGCAAGATGGGGCTGGAAGTTCACCCGCTGTGCTCATTAATGGATTTCGCCAGCAATTCACTCACAAGTGTTAAATTAACACCTTATTTTTGTGACTGAATGAAAAGAATGGTCATGGTGCTCACACTGGCTTTATTCTCACCAGACCCTTCCATTCTCTGCATCTACTCTGCAGCACATTTAAATAAGTGGGGCTATGTAGCAAGCCCAATCTTGCCCTGAAGTGGGCACTAGCAGCCATTTTCCCACATGTGCCTCTTAAAGAAGCAGCCAGCACTGATTATTTTATTTCTATTTTAACTTGCTTTTATTTCTATCTTCTTTCAACCCAGTTTTTATTTTTAAATTCCAATGTTTAGTTCAGGACATAGGTGTTTAAAATATGAAAGGTCGGTGGCCAGGGAGCTGGGCTACACGGTCACACATCGCCTTAGCTCCGTATAAATCCGTATAATAACGGGATAAAAACGGAGAGAAATTAATTATTAAAACAAAGAAAAACACAAAGGCAGACAGCACAGACGCTGGTGACCCCTCACAGACCAGAAAGTGGGCGATTGGGGAACAAAAAGCGACCCAAATTGCGGGCCAAGGGAGAAGGCTCCTTCACTGACGGAACCGCGAGCGTGCAAAAATGGCCACCGGCCCCGCACGCCTACAATAAAAGAAAAATATATAGCAGCCTTACCAAGATCAGATCAGGCCGAGTGCGGATCAGCTGTGCTGAACAGCGGGACCCCCCGGGGTGCTCAGAAACACCCCGCTACAGGTCTCCACAACCGCGAGGTAAGACGGAGGCAGCACCTTCATCCTTGCTGCGGCTCCGCTCCCTCCTTCCTCCCCCGGGTGCGTCGCGCAAATAAAGAAATAATTTTACCCTGCGTGACGTGCTGTCGGGACATTGCGGGGGACTCCCCTTGTCCTGCCCGGTCTGAGCCCTGACCTGACACGGCCGTGAGGAGAAGATCAGGAGAGAGCGCCCCCCACCGTCCCTTAGGAGCCGAGGCGGGGCGGCCATCTTCCTCTCCCTGAGGTCCCGCAGAGATGGGGGGGGGGCAGCGGAGATTGAGTCCTCCCTGAGGATCTAAGCCCTCCACAGAGCTGGGGGATGGTGGCAGACTCCCTCTGGGTGGTCAAAATTTGCTTTCTGCGAGTGGGGGTAACGTGGGGGCCTCCGATCAGGGTCTGAACCAGACTGTTACCACGACAAGCTGGCCGCTGTGTCCATGTGAGTGAGGGAGGTGTGGAGGAGCGGAGAGATGCAGCGTGCCAGTCATACCTGCGGGACTGCCAGAGTGTTCTGCTCGATCTCTCCCTCCGAGGTAGGCAGAGTTCACAGTCGAGCCGGGTGATCCCCGTGGAGGCATACAGGCTGAAAGATACAGCTACAGGAGGAAAGGGATATAAGGAGTCTAATCCTTGAGATCAATCCTCAATTAAAGGAACAGGCACTGACTTAAAGACACTTCCAAATCCTCATCTGATGTGTGGCCAACTTCACAGATCCCCAAATTTAAAGCAACAGTGTCACTAATAATAAAATATTATTGATCTTGGACTCTATGAATCAAATATCCCGCAAACATAAATATTGGCACTGGAGGTGACCTGCTGGGGATGCAGGGGGGACGGACGCGCTCCGCTTTTGCTCCGCTGAACAGACCCAAAATAAATTGCATAAGTTAAAGAACTACAAGTACAAAAAGCAAAACAATAAGCCGTACAAGTGCATGGAGTCCACCACATATTGAGAGCATGTGGAGTGGGGGCGCAGATACCATGCAGGGTCGTGCAGGCATGACCTGAGGCTGCTTCACTCCCATGGGACCCAAGTGAGTGTCACACCGCAATGAGAAGCTCTTAAAGCAAACCCAAAATCTAAAGCTACAGTAGAGATATAACCAGCGTCCAAAATCATGCTTCCTCCAAAACCTAAAAAAACAGATGTCCCAGACATCTTTAAAAATAAAAGCGCAATCGCACGTACACAACAGGGCGAGGACCCCACAACCAGAATCAGACCAAGAAGAAGACCTGGACCCAAGAATTTGTACGAAAAAGGACATGCAGCAATTATATACGAACTTGACAATTGCTTTCCAAGCTGAGGTCCAAAAAGTTGTGAAAGAGCTGAAAGGAGATGTTGCAAAACTTGAGGAGCGTACCAATGATATGGAAACGCACATGGTGGAGGCTGCAGCCGCACAAGAGGATCCGCGTTAAGGAGAAGGTTGAGGAGTTAACAGAGCAACAAGAAGATCAAGACAACAGGTCACGCAGAAATAACCTACGTTTGCGAGGAATACCAGAAACAGTCACAGATCTCGCAAACTATGTGACCCAACTCTTCCTCGTTCTGTGCCCTGACATTTCTCAACAACGCCTACACCTTGATAGGGTTCACAGAGCCATACATCCAAGACAGCTAAATCCTGATGTTCCGCACGATATAATCCTCAAACTACATTATTTTGATGTCAAAGAAGCCATCATGACGGCAGCCAGAAGCAGAGAAGCAATAGAAATGGAGGGAAGCAGAATCCAAATCTTTGCAGATCTTTCGCCAGCAACACTACAGAGACGCAGAAACCTAAAGGCAGTCACGGAAACCTTGCGCAAACACAAGGTGATGTACAAATGGGTTTTTCCTTTCCGTCTTATTGTGCTCAAAAAATGGTCAACAACATGCCATAAAAGTAATGGCAGAGGCACACGAGCTGATGAAGAAACTGGATATCCAGACTACAAAATTTCAGCGACCCTCCGACGAACTCAGAGAGGGGTACGAGAGCATGGGTTGATATAGAGAACCATATCTTTTCCCCTGCAGATCTAGACACTCTGCTTTGTCTGGACAGCTCAGATAGACCACCAGGAGGAATAGCAAACCCAATGAATGATTAAGCGCTCACTGTCACTTTGGGATTGTCTTAAATTTAAGTATTGATTTACGAGCAAAAACGCTAGTATGATCCCACTTTCCAATAATCCCCAATTCACGCTGGGGATTTAGGAAGGCAGGTTTACAGCCTGGAAAAGAGGTGACATAACTAGGATCAAACACATGATATCGGATAAAAAAAATTAAGGATTTTTCGGAGCTTCAAGAGAAGGCTGATTTACGGCCTGGAGAGGTGTTCAGATATGTCCAGCTAAAACATTTTATCACAACAAAGCACACAGACACATCTCCGGCTGTTGAAACATATTTTTAAATGCTATATACCTCAAGGTATTTGGGCAGGGGTTTAATCTCAACCATTTATAAGCTTCTGCTAGATGTGGATTTTTCTTAAAGACTATACAATGGTGTAAAAAAGAAAGTACACCCTATTTGAATTCTATGGTTTTACATATCAGGACATAATAACAATCATCTGTTCCTTAGCAGGTCTAAAAATTAGGTAAATACAACTTCAGATGAACAAAAACACATGACATATTACACTGTGTCATGATTTATTTAACAAAAATAAAGCCAAAATGGAGAAGCCATCTGTGAAAAACTAAGTACACCCTTACTGCTTCCATAGGAATTAAGATGCTAAGTAGCAGACAGGTGCTGCTAATCAAATGCCCTTGATCAGCAGCAAGTGTGACCACCTCTATAAAAGCCAAAGTTTTAGCAGTTTGCTGGTCTGGAGCATTCAGGTGTGTGTTAACACAATGCCAAGGAGGAAAGACATGATCTTAGAGAAGCAATTGTGCTGCCCATCAATCAATTTAAAGTCCATCATTCTACAGTGAGAAAGATTATTCAAAAGTGTAAAACATTCAAGACAGTTGCCAATCTTCCCAGGAGTGGACCTCCCAGCAAATTCAACCCAAGGTCAGACCGTGCAATGCTCAGAGAAATTGCAAAAAAACCCAAGCGTTACATCTCAGACTCTACAGGCCTCAGTTATAGGGTGACCACCCGTCCCCCTTTTGCCGGGACAGTCCCGTTTTTTCGAGAGCTGTCCCGGTTTCCTCTGTGTCCCGGTAATGTCCCGGTTTTTCCTCCATGTGTTCCCCCTTTTTTTTTTTCGCGTCGCCGGCGGTGCGCTAGTAATTAGCTGCGGTGCGCTGTTTGATGTGCGCGAGTCTGCGGCGGCGGCGCGGAGGAGACTGCAGCAGCCTGGCTGGTAAGTATTTTTTTTTTAATGCAAAATGTTGCAGGACAGCGATCGCTCATGCTTGGAGAGCTGGTGACATCACTGCTCTACAAGCATGAGCTCAGTGGCAGCGGCTACAGTGCACAAGCACCGCCCCTCAATGGGGCGGGGCCCAGTACGCACCTTCCTGCTGAAGGTGCAGCCGCGCCATACTGCCAGTTTTTTTAAACTCAATGAAATTGAGTTTAGAACTTGCAACGGAGGTGTGGCCACACACCCCCCCCCACCGGCGATTCACCCAATGAGGACGAACCAGCCCCATAGGGTCACACACAGCCCCCCCCCCCCATTGGCCTGTCTACCATGTCCTGAAAACGTACCTGCGTCCCACAGGTGACGTCACGCACGCCTCCGCGCAGACGAAGGCTGTATGAACGCAGCCTAAATGTAACAGTTTACACATCAGTTGTCTCTGAAATAGTCATGGATGCTCAACCACTATGATCCTACAAACTTTTGTTATAAAAGGCCCACTCCAATTAACCAGATTCAGAAGCAAACAAATAAGATATCAGATGACTGTCCCAGTTAAACTCCAATGCATATCTATCACCATTAGCTAAATTTCCTCCTTTTTACTGTAATTTCCCTGCTGGCACTTTATACACTCTGTTAGAACATAATGCCTGCGGCCGTATTACACTTTGGTTGGCGTGGCATATTTTGACATCTGGATTTAATAATTTTTTTAAAAAAAAACAGTTTTTTATACAATTATTCTTCAACACTGATACCAGACAGATGAGACCCAGGCTAAAGTGTTCACTGTTGTGCTGGCCAAAAATCCTTTTTTTAATTTTTATTATACTGTGAGCACTTTCAGTTCAAGCGTTAGAAATGTATTTGTTCCTGGTGTCTCTGCTCAAGGACATAAAGTGGAGTTAATGCAGGATGCTATCCACACAGATGGACTTGACAGTAGCCAGAAAAGAGGCCATATTTGTAAATCATGTTGTGGTACTCAAGGCAGGGTTCCTGATCATAATCGTACCATCTGCCTATCCTTTTGTAAAACGTGTATGTAAAAACAGCAGCTGAAATGCATCTCTCAATTTGAACAAGCTAAAACCCAGACACACAAACTATGCATTATCTGAAGCTTATCAGTGGTAAAAGACGAGGCTTATAATAATAATAAACAAAAAATAAAAACAAACATTTTCTTGTAACTTTATAGCAATATATTTTAAAGTTACAATAAAATGAAAGCACTTAGCCACGTAAATTCTAATGACTGATGCACCATTTAAGATAATTTTTCTAGCTTTACAAGTATAGGCTTAAAAGTTCTAGTACAAAAAGTACAATAAACAAGATCATGGAGCATACAGAGAACGTCTTGCCGATATCCACACATTAACATTTCGCTATATCCTTATGTACCCAACTTTCCCAGTGACTTAGGGAACTACATGTGCTGAATACCGGTTTGGCGTACAGGAGGCATAATCCTCCGAAACTGGGAGCCTGGGGTGATCACGTTCTATCAGTATACAGCACCTCCACCTGAGAGGGATCCTAGCACTGCAGGATAACCCCTCTTCAGGACCAATGCAGTAATGAATAAAGATACACATACACTGGTATGACTATACCTTTATTAACACATATATCTATAACAAAATAACAATACAGTCCCACAGAGTACCCACACCATATACGCGCCCGGTGAGATCCTCCAAAGTAGTGAGGTGCCCTGGGCACCGAACCACCCGATGTCCACAGAGCCAAGCGCACCCATTGTATGTGGAGTAGCGCTACCCCTGTGTGTGTGGCTGTGGTGGACGTGGGTACCTTCCTGGTCTCCGTCCAGACCAGGGTATAGGGAGATGATGGAATCGCAGAACCGCAAAGTGATCCCACAATGCGGTCTACCAGATCCTCTCCACCTGCTGCGTCCGCCTCTTGAGGGAGCCGGGTTGGAGGGTGTCCCTTAATGTCTATATTGTGCATGTGGTCTGGTCCATGACCGTAGGCCACACACACTGCGTGGCGTCCGTCCAACAGTGATACTCAATACCACCATCAGCACTGGCATAGTGATACGAGGAAGCATCCCTATCTGGGGGCCTACCCTACAGCAACCACAACCTGAAAGGGACTTAGTGCCTATCTTGGGCCATGGGGGGGGGGGAATCTGGCCGAATCCGGGAGCCACTGGCACCCGGACACTACCTTCTTCCTTGGTGTCCCTGCTCCAACTGTCAGCAACATTCTATCCTGCATGCGTGGCTCCTTGAGCCCTATTGGTTCTCCTGCGCATGTGGTATTGCAGCCCCTGAGGCTGCTGGGACTTGTAGTCTGTAAGTCTCCTCTGCAGAGCCTGCTCTAAGATGGCCACCGCTCACGGCCGTAATGCGCATGCGCAAGACTGCTATGGCGCATGCACGAAGCAAACAAGATGGCGACTCCAGTTTGCCGCGAAGTTCCAGCGTGATCGCCAGACAGCCCTGCCCCTGAGAGGCCCGCAGCCCTACCAGAGCGCTCACTGTACCCATGCCAGGTCCGCCCGCAGCGTTGGCGGCATCCTAGTAGATCTGCACCCATCCCCCCACAGACCTGAAGGTAGGGGACCTGGCTACATCTACAGTAGGCCTGGATAGAAAAAAAAACTATTACATTTATCTCAAGAAATATAAAACAACTGTTAAGATTGACAGCCAAAGTATTACATGCCTGAATGGTTTCACCAAGTTGCAAATTCAACAAAGGTTGCGGTGTGACAGGGTATTTAATGCAGGGTGAAAAGGGCATGTAAGGACTTGTCTGCTACCAGCACATGACATTTGAGGGATGACCAGCATGTCTGATTAAATCTGTTGCTGTTCCCCAGGCCAGTGTAAAATAAAAAGTCAAATCCTTTGCCGTCTGTGGAGCCTGCTACAGGTATCTCCAACAGGGTTGATGCATATATGCAGTGGTCAAAATGGCCTAATCCTTTCAGTACCGAAAGTACCATGGCCATTCTGTCAGCTGGCAATCACTAAAATGATTAGTGACCAAGTGATTGTGAACAGAAGAGGAAGTTCCATGGGAATGGTGGATGTGATTCCTCATAGAAAATGAGCAGAAGTGGCACTAAATCCACTGAACATCACAAGAGACATGAGCATGCAGGCCTGAGTGACATTCATGCACGTCTTACTCCAGTAAATACATTCATTAAATATTGAGACAAAGATACATATATATATATATATATATATATATTATTATATACACAAACCCACATATACATAGATACACACATATATATATATATATATACACACACAAAAATATACATATAACATCTTCATAAATATATACACATAGATATATATACATATACATATATATATATACACATATATATATATAACTATATATAATAATATATAGATATATATATATGATATATATATATATATATAATATATATATATACATTATAATATATACACACACACACACACCACATATAATATATAGTGGTTGACAAATCACCAAAAAAACTACTCGCACACAAAAAAATCTTACTCGCACACCTATACCAAATGTGTGCTGCTTGGGCCAATATTTACTCGCCCGGGGGTTAAATCACTCACCCGGGGCGAGCAAATGTATAGGTTGTCGAACACTATAATATATATATATATATATATAATCAAAAAATAAATAGATGATACCGTTCTGTGGCTAACGAAATGCTTTTATTGTGCGAGCTTTCGAGATACACTGATCTCTTCTTCGGCGATGTTACAATGAATGAAGCAAGGATAACTTGAAAACAGTGTCTCTTGGAATGTTATCTGTGCTTGTCATGACATTCCAAGAGACACTGTTTTCAAGTTATCTTGCTTCATTCATTGTAACATCGCCCGGAAGAAGAGATCAGTTTATCTCGAAAGCTCGCACAAATAAAGCATTTCGTTAGCCACAGAACGGTATCATCTATTTATTTTTTGATTATTGAAGCTCGGCTAACACGGTAATGAAACTTACATGTATATATAATATACATAATAGATAATACATATACACACACATAGATATACATACATAATAATATATATATACAAACACACACACACACAACACACACACAAACACACACACACACACAACACACACCACACACACACACACACCACACACACAACACACACTCACTGTATTGTAGGAAGATTTAAGCAAAAGTGATGCTGTGAATAGAGGAATGGTAAAGGGTTTCTAAAAAAATTAATGACCTTATCTTAAAAAACCAAAAAAATAAATAAAGGGGTTTTCTAAGTTTGTAAATAAAAAAGTAGCAGTAAAAAAAAATGTGTGAAAAAAAAAATACTCTGTAATCCCTTGTTCTTCAACCACTTGTGTATAGAATTGTTGAAGGAACCACATCAGCTGGTACTTGGAAACCAGTCTTGTGCAACCCAAGTTCATTGGTGTCCCCTATTGGTAGATACAAGTAGAAGGGGATGTCAATAGTGGCTTGATGTGTTAGATCCGTGGCTTGATGTGTTAGATTAGTAACCTGTGTCTGATGTAACAGTACAACTTACTTTGCACCAAAATGAGCATTGCTTTATCTCTACGAGTTGCTAAAAAGTGAAAGCATTTAGCAGTGTAAAACCTTCATTACATCTTTCAACAGCCGTTTCTTAATATTAAACCCTCAATAGGTTTCCAAATATAGGTGTAGCCAGGTCCTCCGGTACCACCCCTTCTAACCCTGGTGCTTGTGGGAGCTGCCGGGGCGGCCGTGGCGCTGGGGACTCCCGGAGGTATTGGCTCAGGGCGCCGCCATGTTATGTGCGATTCGCGCATGCGCAGTAGCGCGATAGTTGCGGCGGCCCCTACAGATAGAGTTGCGCATGCGCAGTGATACAGGAGAGGCGGCCATTTTAGATAGGAGCATCCCTAACGGCAGCCATTACCAGGGAAGGCTCTGTGTGGGACTACAAGTCCCATGAGACTCAGGGAGTTGGGATAACAGGTGGTCACAGCAGCCAATGGGGCTGTCAGAACTCTCTGCTCTCTGATTCTGAAACATTCCGCGCACTGGAGAAAACAGGCAGTTGGTGACAGTTGGTGCTGGGAGGCAAGGGGAGAGGAGGTGCATAGTGCAGGGGGTCAGTGACCCACTGCATAGGCCAGAATATTCCCCTAGGTCCCAGCGCAGGCCCTGAGTCACCACCGGCTTGTGGTACTGCAGGGAACAGCCCTAGATAGGGACTTTACCATTTACTGATAGTAGCAGTCAGGGACACAGCATCTTCCTGAGCTACAAGGTGATCTGTAGTTTGGAATCAGACTGCATTGTGGTGTCAAGCCTCGTGAGAGACCTCCCTGACAGTGAGGAACTACTCGTGAGAGACAACGCTGGATCTGCGGATCCTTTTCGAAGTATCAGCGACCGGGTGCTGGAGCGCCCGGCAGGTATTATTATAAAGTGCACCAACACCGGTACCTACAAGCGCTGATCCCGACTTGGGGGGTGGATTTATTGGGGACACTAAAGGTTAAGTGACCAAGGGACTGGTCCAGTACATTGGATACGGTGTGGGGTGCACACGGTGGTGGGGAAGGGACACTTGCACAGTGGGTGCATTCTGAACTACTGGTATACATCTATATCATTCTTATATGTGTATATGTCATTCAATGTTATAACTGCCATATAAGTGTGTATGTTCGCTAATGTTATTTCATGCATATGTGTTATTAGGACCAAAGTATATATATATATTTATATATATTTATATATAAACTGTTACATATACTTGTGGGTTGTTATTATTGTTCTTGTCCAGGGGAATCTCACATCTAGGGGATCCTGGGCAAGTGGAGGCGCTGCCATTTACTATTGTTGTCCCAGGCTCCCAGTTAGCGGAGGCTCAGATCTCGGTGAGCCAGCAGGTATATACAGCATCAGTAGCTTGTCTAGTCAGCAGGAAGAGGGTTACATTTGGAGGCGCTGCTGAGATCTCAGACCTGGGGTGCCCAAGCAGATTCACAAATTATCGCTAAATTATGTCTATACCTTCAAGGCAAGAGGTCCGCGAGTGGGCCTTGCGGTGCAACGTATCACCGCGACAGGTGGTGGCGGTGAGCAGAGTCCCCGGCCCTACACCTGTATTCTCAGTGTCTGACCAAATAAAGAATTCACCAGGCCTGGCCACCGCCAAGTATGTAGATCATACATATAACAAAGACTGCCAGGGGTATAAAGTGCTTCTGTTGAAAACTACACCTGAAATATGTCACGAGACTGCTCCCCACGTACTACACTTATCCGAACTGTCGGGTGGAATTTGCCCGCTGGTTTACCCTGAGCTACCCAGGCGTCAGCTTCCGACCACCCCACTCCGTGCACCAGGGATGGGGAGACCCCTAGCACAACGTGGCCAGCCAATACCGCCATCCAGGCGCCTTTTTCCCACATCACGTTTGCACCAGACACTACCCGTCAGCACTCCCTGTGGGGTGGCTCCTCTCTCTCGCCATCCTCTACGCACCACACAGCACCCAGGGACAGTGGTGCTAGTGGGGGGTTCCCTACCCAATGTGGCTGTCCGCCAGCTGGCGGATGCCTTCATCCACTCTGCACAATCACAACAATACCGCAAACTTAAAGCATTTTCGGGAATTCAACCTACCCCCTTAGGTGAATCCGAGTTTGAAGAATGGAAGGATCACGCAGAGCAGGTACTCCCAGAGTGGAACTGCGCAGAGGCCGTAAAGCAACAGCGGATCGTGGAATGCCTGCGGCCACCCGCTTCGCACATGCTACAGAGCTACCGGGATGATCACCCTGAAGCGGATTCCAAGCCATACTGCGTGCGCTCACTAAGGCCTACAGCACACCAGTGGACGGCTTCTCCTTGATGGCCAAATTCCACGCCCTGGTCCAGACTGAAGGAGAAATGGTGTCCGCATTCCTTCGACGAGTTCACCTGGATCTCTGGACGTTAGTGAGGAAGAAAGTAGTGTGCAAGTCCGAGGCCAACGGCCTGAGAACCATGCAGCTCCTGAGGGGTCTCTTGTCACTACACCCGGTAGCTGTCAGAGTCAGTGGTAGCCTCGTTCCGGGGCAAGCATTGTCCTTCGAAGAATTGATGGATAGAGTACAAGCACATGAAACTGTTCTGCTAGGTCGTGATTCAAGTCCTGCTAAAAAGATGGGGACTTCCTCCAAGGAAGCCAAGAGAGGAGAGATTAAAGGGAAATCTAACAAAGAGGCGCATCAGGAAAAAGAAGACCCTTATGATGACGAAGCTGATACCGCGGATCCTCCCTCCGGGCGGATGTCCTCTACTCCATGGGCCCAGTCTAATCAAAGTGGTGTCCTCTGTTTCCGATGCGGCAAGAAGGGTCACATTGCCCCGTTCTATTCGCAGAAGATGAAGGTTGCCGCGGAAAACGCGAAATCTATGCTGTGTACCACCCTGAAATCTGAAGATACCACTACACCATAAGAGACCCCACCATCAAGTTCAAATGGAGCGTCGGTACCGCCAAAGGCAGGCTGCCCGCATAGGACCCGCTGCCATTGTGAAGGTCGTTATTGAAGGCATCTACGCTTCAGCGTTGATGGATACAGGTTCTCAAGTAACAATAGTATACCGACCGTTCTACATTCAACATCTTCACCGGTTGCCCCTGCTGTCCGCAGATGCTATGAGATTGCGAGGGTTAAGCCATGAAGACTACCCTATTGATGGAGTGGTACGGGTTCATCTGGATATCCCACAGCTGAATACTGGCAAGCATCACCCTATGGAGGTGGAAGCGTTGGTATGCCCGGAGCCCTAAGAACTCCCTAGTGCTCCAATAATCTTAGGAACCAACACTGACATAGTACAGGTAGTGATTCGTATGTACCTAAAGGAGGCGGGTGAACTACCGCTAGCGGCGCTAGCAGAATACCCTGTGTTGCGAGAGGAGTGTTGTAGGATAGCGGCACAAGAAGAGCACGGAGTCCTCTACAATATTGAGTACGGGTTAACTGAGATCCCACCAGGAGGAGGGAAAGTGATGACTGCTACTTGCTGCTATCCAGAAACGCAGAAGACAGATCGACTATTCTCGCTGGAAAGTACTCCTGAAGACGACCAACGGTGCGGATACAAACTGTTGGCCGAGGTGAGGGAATGGCCGTCTAAAATTCCGAATAGAGTGCATGTGTTTGTACAGAACATTTCTCCCTACCCCATGCATATCGACTACGGACAGCAATTGGGGAGAATATACCCTGTCACTCCTGTGGAGAAGATGGAGACTCGAACGCAGGCAGCAGCCTTATCTGTAGCAGCTTCCCCATTGGCGTTTGACTTCGAGGACTCTAAATTGATGTTAGAATGGAGAGAGAGGTTACTGACCAAATTGGAAGCAAGACAAGCAGTATTCTCCACCAGTGATATGGACGTGGGCTGTAGCCAAAGTGCTCAACATACCATTCGGTTAAATGATATGACTCCGTTTCGAGAAAGGTCCCGTCGCATCGCTCTTAGGGATGTGGAAGATGTGAGAAATCTACTACAAGAAATGGAGGCAGCCAGCATCGTCATGGGATCTCGCAGTCCATACGCATCGCCTATCGTGGTAGTGCGGAAGAAGAACGGGTCAGTATGGCTATGTGTGGACTATAGCACCTTGAATAATTGTACTGTACCAGATCAGTACACCCTTCCTCGGATCGAAGAACTCTTAAACGCACTGTCGGGAAATAAGTGGTTCAGTGTGTTGGATCTGAGGTCCGGGTATTACCAAGTGCCGATGAACTCCGAAGATCAGGAGAAAACAGATTTCGTCTGCCCGTTGGGGTCTTATCAATTCACGCGTATGCCCCAAGGTATATGCGGCGCTCCAGCCACTTTCCAGCGTCTAATGGAAAAGACGATTGGGGATATGACCCCCAGAGAATACTTAGTGTATCTGGATGACATTATAGTCTTCGGGAAGACGCTGGAGGAACATGAAGAGCGGCTGATAAAAGTGCTGGATCGACTGAGCGTGGAAGGACTCAAGCTGACGATGGATAAGTGTCGATTCTGCTGCACCTCGGTGACCTATGTGGGTCACATTGTCTCTGCGGAAGGAATATCTACTGACCCAGGGAAAATAGAAGCTGTGGTGAACTGGCCGCGACACGCTAACGTTATGGAATTGCGATCCTTCCCAGGATTTTGCGGTTATTATCGATGGTTTGTGGAAGGCTATTCCAGCAAAGCGAAGGTTCTCAACAACCTTCTCAAAATCTACCCTGAAGACACGGGCCGGAAAGCAGCTTCCGCTCAAGCACACTTCGGGGATAAGTGGACTCCAGCTTGCGAAAAGGCGTTTTTGGAGTTAAAGAGAAACTTAACACAGGCCCCTGTGCTGGCCTATGCAGACTCTGAGCGGCCGTATATTCTACACGTGGATGCCAGTTTTAACGGTTTAGGAGCAGTGTTGCATCAGAAATACGATACTGGACTTCGGCCAGTGGCCTATGTCAGTCGGAGTTTAACGCCCAGCGAGCAGAACTATCCTGTACACAAATTGGAGTTTCTAGCCCTCAAATGGGCTATTGTGGACAAGCTGCATGACTACTTGTATGGGGTCACATTTGAAGTTAGGACTGATAACAACCCTTTGACATACATCAACACGTCTGCTAAGTTGAATGCTACCGGCCACCGCTGGTTAGCAGCGCTCTCAAATTATCAATTCACCCTTAAGTACCAGCCTGGGCCTATGAACATTGGCACTGACGGCCTATCTCGACGACCAGGATTAAATCCTACTCCTGATGAGGGTGTTTGGGAAGAAATTCCATGACCAGGAGTACGGGCATTGTGCTCCATAGCAGCGGTGGTGCAAGACCGAGTTGCCTTCTCTGAATTGAGGATAGTGGATTCTTTAGGGTGTCAATCAAAGGCTATCCCAGAAGTGTACCGTCACCCGGACGGGATGGATATCACTCCGGTTAAAATTATCGCCTGGAAGGATCTGGTACAATATCAAATTCACGACCCAGTGGCAGGGATAGTCCGTCAAGCTCTCCAACAAAATAATCCATCGTTGCTTAAACGGGCCCCTAAAGAAATGGTAGCCTTGTTGATGAAAGAAATGAACAAGTTCGAACTAGATAACTGTCTACTGTATAGGGTAGTGCCGTACCACAACCACCCGGATAGACGACAGTTATTCCTACCTAAGATCCTACAACCAATGGTCCTTCGAGCTTAACATGATGATCACGGTCATCTGGGTATCGATAAAACCTTCGGGCTACTTCGTGATCGATTCTTTTAGCCCAAAATGAGGGAGTCTGGGGAACTAAACTGTAGGCGGTGTACCCGCTGTATACAATGAAAAACTCTACCCACCCGGGCGGCGCCCATGGCTCATTTGAAAAGCTCTGGACCCATGGATCAGGTGTGTATGGACTTTCTTTGTATCGAACCCGACACTCGAGGCATCGTAAATGTACTGGTGATCACAGATCACTACACCAGATATGCCCAAGCCTTCCCTACTAAAGACCAACGGGCGGTGACTGTAGCTAAAGTCTTATGGGAGAAGTATTTAATTCATTATGGACTACCAAATCGATTGCATTCGGATCAAGACCGGGACTTTGAAAGTAATCTTATACGAGAACTGCTTAAGTTGCTGAGTATCACCAAGTCACGGACGACACCTTACCACCCAGAAGGGGATGCTATGCCTGCTCGATATGCTTGGTACCCTGAAGGGCTCACAGAAGACTTAATGGAGTAAGCATGTAGAGTCCTTGGTACATGCTTATAATTGCACCCGCTATGAGTCCACTGGATATATGCCTTACTTTCTGATGTTTGGACGAGAAGCTCGGCTACCAGTGGATGTTCGTCTGCGGATATCTACCGATGGGGTATCCAATAGGACGCATTTCAAGTATGTGCAAAGGCTACAAGACAGTTTGCAGCAGGCATATAAGTTGGCAGAGAAAGCTGCGGCTCAATTAAATGCGAGTAATAAGAGACGCTACGATCATAAAGTGCGCCATAAGGAAATTTGTCTGGGTGATGCTGTCCTTCTTCGCAATCTGGGCGTTCCCGGGAAGCATAAACTGGCCGACCATTGGAGAGATGGAGTATATGACGTGGAGTCACAGATGCCTGGCCTCCCGGTGCACTGTATCAAAGACTCAGAAGGCCGGGTAAAGGTATGGCATAGAAATCATCTACTTCCTATACCTCAAGTAGGAGATGAAGAGCCGGAAATAGCAGCTGCTTCCCTAGATGGGGAGCCAAACTTAACAGAGGTTGGTGCAGAGACTGTAAATTATACCAAACCCTGACGACTCTATGGAGGGAACCTCTCAAAGGGGCCTTCCGACCGCAGGGGCATCTCCCGAAGGAGCTACGGGTAAAGGGCCTCATGGGCAAAAGTCAGATAAGGTGACTCCAGTGAGTCAGCTCTTAGATCCACAGAGCCCATGCTTTGTGCCTCAAAGAGACTGTGTTGAACCATTGAGCCCCTCAAGGGAAGAGATTGAGTTACAAAGTGAGGTTAGTTACTCTCCAGAGGGAGTGACTGAAGAACAGCTCCGCAGAAGTCAAAGAGTTGGTAAACCTCCCATGAGAATGACTTATGATCAATTCGGGGCACCCCATTATGAGGCTCAGCAGTGGGCTCGCAGTAGAGTGAGATCTGTGATTGTAATGTTCAATGAAATGTATAATCTCATGTAGAGTATACAAGTGATAAGTTGTATTAATATATATGCATTTTTATTGTGTAAATATGAGTGACATTGGTATACGTTCCTATGCGGGGACGTTGGATTCCACCAGGGGGAGGATGTAGCCAGATCCTCCGGTACCACCCCTTCTTACCCTGGTGCTAGTGGGAGCTGCCGGGGTGGCCGCGGCGCTGGGGCCTCCCGGAGGTATTGGCTTAGGGCGCCATGTTATGCGCAATTTGCGCATGCGCAGTAGCGCGATAGTTGCGGCGGCCCCTACAGATAGAGTTGCGCATGCGCAGTGATACATGAGAGGCAGCCATTTTAGATAGGAGCATCCCTAGCGGCGGCCATTACCAGGGAAGGCTCTGTGTGGGACTACAAGTCCCATGAGCCTCAGGGAGTTGGGATACCAGGTGGTCACAACAGCCAATGGGGCTGTCAGAACTCTCTGCTCTCTGATTCTGAAACATTCCGCGCGTTGGTGCTGGGAGGCAAGGGGAGAGGAGGTGCGTAGTGCAGGGGGTCAGTGACCCACTGCATAGGCCAGAATATTCCCCTAAGCCCCAGCGCAGGCCCTGAGTCACCACCAGCTTGTGGTACTGCAGGGAACAGCCCTAGATAGGGACTTTACCATTTACTGATACTAGCAGTCAGGGACACAGCATCTTCCTGAGCTACAAGGTGATCTGTAGTTTGGGATCAGACTGCATTGCGGAGTCAAGCCTCGTGAGAGACCTCCCTGACAGTGAGGAACTACTCGTGAGAGACGACGCTGGATCTGCAGATCCTTTTCAAAGTATCAGCGACCGGGTGCTGGAGCGCCCGGCAGGTATTATTATAAAGTGCACCAACACTGGTACCTACAGGCGCTAATCCCGCCTTGGGGGGTGGTTTTCTTGGGGACACTAAAGGTTAAGTGACCAAGGGACTGGTCCAGTACATTGGACACAGTGTGGGGTGCACACGGTGGTGGGGAAGGGACACTTGCACAGTGGGTGCACTCTGAACTACTGGTATACATCTATATCATTCTTATATGTGTATATGTCATTCAAGGTTATAACTGTCATATAAGTGTGTATGTACGCTAATGTTATTTCATGCATATGTGTTATTAGGACCAAAGTACAGCTCAACCTTGTTATAGCGCGATCCGCTATAACGCGGATCCGCATATAACGCGGTTTGAGCCTTAAACTTAACACTGCACACTGCATACATTCACAGCACACTGCATACACTCACAGCACACTGCACACACTCAAAGCTCACTGCACATACTCACAGCACACTCACAGCACACTGCATACATTCACAGCACACTACACACACTCGGCACACTACACACACTCACAGCACACTGCACACACTCACAGCACACTGCACATACTCACAGCACACTGCACACACTCATAGCACACACTCACAGCACACTGCATACATTCACAGCACACTGCATACACTCACAGCACACTGCACACTGCACAAACTCACAGCACACTGCACACACTCATCACACACTCACAGCACACTGCATACACTCACAGCACACTGCACACTACACACACAGCACACTGCACACACACACAGTCTCACACCGTCAAATACACACACACACAGAGACACACTGTCTCTTTAAGGGAGCTTGCTCTCGCAAGACGGAAGCAGAAAGCAGAGACAGGGAGAAGAGCTGCCAGATGCCGGGTAAGTGCTGTTACCGCTGCCCCACCGGGTCTGGGAACTCTGGAAGAGTTCTCAGCTTTCCCCTTCCGGCAGACACGGTACAACCACAAAAAAAAATGTAAAAAAAAAAATCGACGGCCATTTTTTTTCCGCGACCCCGTTTATAACGCGGTGGTCGCGGGTGGCCCCCGAGGACCGCGCTATAACAGGGTTAAGCTGTATATATATATAGTAAACTGTTACATATACTTGTGGGTTGTTATTATTGTTCTTGTCCAGTGGAATCTCACATCTAGGGGATCCTGGGCAAGTGGAGGCGCTGCCATTTACTATTGTTGCCCCAGGCTCCCAGTTAGCGGAGGCTCAGATCTCGGTGAGCCAGCAGGTATATACAGCATCAGTAGCCTGTCTAGTCAGCAGGAAAGAGGGTTACATAGGCTATGACTAATGTAACTACAAATACCACATAATATTCAATATATGCTGCGCTGTTATGGACTAGTTGGGGGCTTAAGACTAATTGAGGGAAAAACGCTGTAGCAATTCGAATGTTGTTGTCGTTGCAGTGGAATGATCAAACAAATTTAGGAAAATCACAATGAAAACACAAAATAAATAAAAACATGTTTCCCCCAAATAGAAAATTATGAAAGAATTTGACAAGTGTATGAAAAAGCGAGAGTAAAAAAAAAAAGTATAGCTAATACAAAATTAAAAAATTGCATTGAACTCCTAAAGGACAACTGTTAAAGCCTATTTTTTGGGAAAAAGGCACCGAAGATATTTTTTTCTACTTTAGCAGCCGTTAATTTATGCATGAACCAAATCATCGGACTGAACAAGTTTTAGTGGAACAAAGCCAGCAGGAGACACATCAGATTCCCACTGAGAGCAAACAACCAGGGAAAAAAGCAGTCCTTATCTTCCATATTTTAGAAGTATAACATGAATCGCAATAGTTTTAAATGAATTACTTTATGCTGGATGACAGCAGCAACAATATCTTCAGGACAACTTGCTGGTAAATGGGGGAGTAGCAGCTGTCAGATTGCAGAGGCTGTTATATAAAAAAAAAAAAACATGCTGTTTTTCTCTGCTAGAGGCATGAAGAGTTTAGATGGAAAACCACAGGCAAAACGTTGCGCCTTCACCTTCAACAAGGCATATTGTAAACATAGCAACACTTCTAGAATTGTCTCTGGAGTCAATGCTGGGATTCACTTTGTCTGGTATTCTTGAAATTGTGGCTCCATGGGGAGCAGAATTAAATAATCCATAATGCTCTGCTCATACTTTGGATTAGCTTGCATTGTTTGCACAAAGTTTAGCTGCAACAGGCAATAGGGGGACAGATGTTTCCAGGGCCGCCAACAGAAATATTGGAGCCCAGGACAAATTAATGGAGTAGGAGCGGGAGAGAGACGGGGGGGGGGGGGGGGGGGGGAGAAGAGAAGGGGAAAAAGAGAAAGAGGGCGTGGGAATGGGGGGGAGGAGGAGGGATAGGGAAAGAAAAAGAATGAAAGAGAGGGAAAGAGAGGGAAAGAGAGGGAGGGGAAAAGATGGGGGAGAGGAAAAGAGGGGGGGGAGAGGAAAAGAGGGGGGGGAGAGGGAGACGAGATTTTTATTTTTATGATGGGTGGGGGGAGGGCGGCGGAGCAGGCCATATCAGACGGGGCGCCCAGAGGACAAAGCGGACGGGAGAGGAAACGAGGCACAGAAGGTAGAGAGGGGCAAGACCTAAAGAGGGGGCAGAGGAAGGAAAAGGGAAAAATATTGAAGGAAAAAAAATACTACAAAAAATAAGCACGGGGAGGGGAAAGGAGATGGGACTACAAGCGGAACTAAAAAAGAGGGGGACAAGGGGAATGATCCCAGGAAAAGAAAAAAGCGGAGATAAAGGGAACGGAAGGCGAAGACATGACACAGCCTGCGAGGTGTGTTATGGGAAACAATACCCACCAAGAAAGGGTTCAAGAATTGATGGGGTGGTGTTCGTTAGGTATATGTGGAAAGTGAGGGTTTATGGATACTGGGTCCGGGATGGTGATCAGGTAATGAGTGATTGGAAAGAGGCATACATATCCAGACCACACAACAAACCGAAGGGGGGGGGGGGAGGAAGAGGCAGGGAGGGAGGGAGGAAGAGGCAAAGAGGGGGGAGGAAGAGGCAAAGAGGGGGGAGGGATAGGCAAAGAGGGGGGAGGAAGAGGCAAAGAGGAAAAGAGGGGTGGAGGCTGAGGGAGAAGAGAGGGGGAGGAGAGACAGAGGGGAGATAGAGAGACAGAGTGGGACAGCCAGTAGCTTACCTTCTGGCCTGGAGGATTGAACGGGCCTGTTTGAGGCCTGTAGAGCTGCCTGCTGGAGTGGACTGTGTGCCCCACAGAGGTGCCCGTCAGGGGAGTCTCCCTTCCACCGGCCTACAGCACCTCCAAGGACACATTCCAGCAGGCCACCTCAATGGATCAAGACACATGATCGGTTTCCTGACAGGGGGCCCGGGACCCTTTACTCACCGGGCTCGGGATAGGAGTCGTGGCTGCACCCCCAGCCATCGGTGGCCCTGGATATTTGACTCTATTTGAAGGATTAGAACTAGTGGTTGGGGATGCTTGGGGAATGAAGGTAGAAAGTGACTAGGAGTCAAGAAGGAACCCGACAATTTTTTTTCCCCAGCTCCCTTTATTTTTCTTTTTAAATTTAAAAATCCACTGCTGTACAAATAACTATATTATTGCTACATACAATATGACAATCATTTGTCATATTGAAGCTTTATGTCTTATTATATACACTAGGTCATAATTCCAGCAGCACTCCTTTTTGACACATATATACTGTATGGTGTGGTGTGGTGTGTTTGGTTGGGGGGAGCGGGGGAGAAGAGGGACAAACATTGGATTTTGTTTTACAAATCAAATAAGCTTTATTGGCATGACAGAAGAATAATTCAGTATTGTCAAAGCATGAATAACAGGGGGGTTGGTATAATATTTACATAGTACACGAGTTTCATGGGCGTCTCTAAGACTGTGTCAGGTGCCGATATAAGTGTGCAGCCAGTTCTGCTGAGGTTTCATCTTTTAGGAGAATAGCTATTTTTTGGTTCTTTTCTATATTATTGAAGTTCTGGATACAATAAGCTACTTTTTGATACACTTGCCTGCATTGTGCTGCTTCTTTCTTTTCTATGACCCATGGGTCTGGGGAGATAGATAGATAGAGATAGATACGTAGAAAAAGAACAAAAAGCACTCCGTAATAATAGTCACTGGTGTGGGTGCAGATCCTATAATGAAGAATAAGCAATACGATACTGTTTGGAAACGAATCAGCAGCAGCACTCCAGAATTGAACAAACAAGTGTATTGAAAAAATAAACAAGTTTCGGTCCACGAATGGGACCTTTGTCAAGGTGGTGCTATCGACCTTGACAAAGGTCCCATTCGTGGACCGAAACGTTGGTTTTGTGTTTATTTTTTCAATACACTTGTTTGTTCAATTCTGGAGTGCTGCCTGCTGATTTCGATTCCAAACGGTATCGTATTGCTTAGATAGATAGATAGATAGTGTATATATACACATCATTATTTCTTTAATATGTATATAAAGGTGGATCACATCTGATGTTTCCCTTGTCACATAAATGCATTGTTCTACACGCACAAAAACAATCAGAAATGGGATAAGGTACATGGAGATTTTACTGTAAGTGTAGCATGGCACTTCAGATGGATGAATAAATAATCAGTCTGTCAAAACAATCTACAATCGCATCATCACCTCCAATATTTAATGCAACACTTTGTGGTCCACCAAATAATATCAGTGTAAAATGTCATCAAGTTTTGGGCACTGTCAGAAAAATGCAAGTGCAAAACACCAGCCTTCAAACAATACACAACAAGTACATTACTAAACGCAGAGCCATATCTGCATGGATTGACTGCTCAATAGGAGAATTTGGCATGACAAAACAATGCTATTTGTCAGTGAAATATACACGTTTTTTCTATTGATCGTCATGCAAGGTAAATGACCAGTGAAATTAATTATGCCCAGTCATTCCTACTGTAACTTCACGCTAGCCAAACAGATTGGACAAGGAAGGCAAAAAAAAAAAAAAAAACATACATCTTGTAGTTCGTGTTATTCAGTATTTTCAATTTTGCCTGTTCAAGGGAGAGAAGAAGCTTGGGGGGTGGTAGAGAGTGCGCTTAAACAAAAAGGCAGCTGAATCCAAATTGTATTAAAGAAAATGTATTAAAGAAAACTATTATGCATTGAAAGCAAGATTAGCCTTTTAGCCCCTATTTTCCCACTGTCTGATAACTTACCATTAAGGTGGCTCTTTATTGTTTTTTTTATCAAGCACCATAGCAGGAAAACGCAGTCAAATGGGTGTTAACTCTGATTTAATTCAATAGGATTTCATGCTCGCTCGGGTACGTTTAACCCATAATGACCACTTTATGGACCTGGGGGTAACAGTATACATAAACCAATTATCAGTAATAAATGGGGGCCAGTAATAAATGCATTCGGCAATGGGTCAACATGCAGTCAGCTTTATTACGAATAGGAGGCCGCAGAGTTTCAATCAGTAATGAGATCAAACACGGGTCAATTACCAGTGGGGCCTCTTAAACTGTATGTTGATGAGATGACATGCATACTACACAAGATGTTCATGGAGCACCAATCCAAGATTGGCAACAAACGTAGAATATACCATGTTCTAACCAAAGACTCTTATTCCGGAAACTACTGTATAAAGCTGCTTCTGTGTACTGGATACCAATTTAGTTCCAGAGATTTGAATGGAGCGGAGCTCTGTTCCAGCATTGGAAAACAGCTTCACAGCATATTTAAAAAAAAAAAAAAATATATATATATATATTATATATAGATACTATATATATATATATAATATTATATATAAAGAAAAGGGGGGGGGGTGGTTTAGATGAAAGGGTATTGATCAAATTCCTCTTTTACTTTGTGATTCGCCAACTGTAACTTTACAAAAAGAAGCCCAATGGATTTATGAAGTGTAGACATTGAAAGTCAATTGATTACATTACATCTATCTTCTTTCTGGAAGCCATGGCTTATGAACATTCTCTAAGTTAGGTACAGAAAATAAATATATTGTACTAAGTGACAGGTACATTTCTGTTCTATATATTTTTGTCTTAGGCTATTTTAACTTTTTCTCTTTTTCCAGCGATTTGAATTCTGCTGGTAGCTTCCTCTTGTTGACCATTTTGTATTTGCACCTATCAATTCAATTTATGAACAATGATGGTTGTTTGGTATGGGTTACTTCAATATTTATATTTTTCCTTTGAACTGGTGCTGTTCATGTACCTTATATGAACTTCATTTTTTGTATTGATTTACCACCTCAGAGAGCGCTGTCATTTCTTCCTGAGAAGTAATAATTTTCTGGTCTATGCGTCAACAGAAATACACATATTTCATGGTGGCAAAGTCTGTTCATTACAGATTTGTTTCGCATGTACACACACATACATGCGTTCAAAGCAAACAAACTATTGCATCACAATGGAATAAAGGGCTTATTGTCATCTACAGTAGATAACCATTCAAGTGAAGGTCAAAGTGAAAGCCTATGTTATAATGCAGCATACAGTACAGCGTTGGCAATTTAGATAGCAACTATTTATTACAGCACAAGAGATATCGGAAGAAAGAACCTATTGAGTCTTGAAAGGTCATGTACAACAAGCCATCCCTTCTTGGGCTGATTAAATTTACAATCCACAAAACATTATATTATAGAATATGAAACATAGTACCGGCACAAAACACTTGCTAAATTACCAAGATTATTACAGAGTTGATCTAAGACAGATCAGAAAAGATATCCCCTATTTCAAGCACTCATTGCTGGATGATAGTATGGAGACTGTATTCAGTCCAACAGATTATTGCTGTAAATTAGTCTATTGACCCTTTGAGAACCTGGAAGATCATTGCATGCACAGTTAAAGATAATATGTAGAATGGGCCAGCGGTGCGCAAACTGGGGGCGCGCCGTGTTTTCAGAGGCCCCGCGCTGAGAGCTCAAGGCCTCTGTAAACGTACGTACCCAACTCCAGTCACACGTTTCTATGACAACGCGGCGTCATTTGACGCAACATTAGAGGCAAGGGACGCGACTGAGGAGAGACGGTGGGGGGGGGGGGCAGCGCAGGGAGTTTGTGCACTGCCGGTATAGGCGTATGTAACAATTACAGACCAGATTAAAATGTGAGACAGCTTTACTTTTGAAAGAACTTAGACTGGTGGTGGCTGTGAGAGTCTCCGGTAGATTGTTCCAGTTGTGGGGTGCACGGTAAGAGAAGGAGGAGTGGCCGGATATTTTGTTGAACTGGTATGCATGAGATGCATTATTTCACAACCTTAGTAAATCATAGATGTATTAAATGAAGTCATATTTCAGGTTATATTTACAAAGCAGTGATACTCTGTTAAACACCATGCAGCATAGCTTAGCAAATATGGTAAAATCAGTTGTGTAGTAATAGATAACACTGCATTTTTTTGTTTGTTTTTTTTTACACTCACTGCATGATTTTTAGTAAGTTTTAATGTATTTAGCTTCCTTGGGTTGCTATAGCAACTATTTACAGCACAGCACTTCCTCTTATGAAATAGGCGGCCATATTGTCAACCCTGGGAAGCAGGATCTTTGATGATCGATAACAGGAGAACGGATCGATCGGCAGCTCAGGTAATTAAATCTCTTTAGAGCTAAGCAACTGCCCCATCTATTAGAACAAAAAACTTTTTTTATATTTTTGTTGTGCAAACTGTATTGCCTTATTTATCCTAATGTCCTAAAGCACTAGCAGGAAGCTCCCGAGTTATGTGACTGCCGTAGTACCAAGCACAAGACCCTCAGTCTAAAATAACGGTGCTCTTTCTGTGCTAAAACCCTTTAAAACTCAGACCACTAAGGATCTTAAATGATACAACTATCCTTCTTCACAGCACCAGTGACCCCAAAATATGCAAGTGAAGTGATAACACGTCCTGATGGAGCATGCTGTAATCATTTCTCTGCGTAACCTATAAAATGTTTTTGGGGCAGTTTTTTTTTTTTATTATTTTAGTCGGCAGCCATTTACAAATTTTCACATAGAAAAAACGAAAATGTGTGGTGCTTCTAAGAAAAACCTTCAGAGTTTGAATGTTCAGTTCAATAATATATAATGTTCCTGAGATGATGACCCCCTGATAATGGGATAAATGGGAAACAGTCCAATGTAAAGCACTTCTCCATACAATCTGACTAGTGGGCTAAGGCCCCCACAAACACTGCAGTAAGGGGCCACACTGTAATTGAAAGTGTCCCAGCATAAGTTATCAGAGTGGAGTTGTGCAAGAGATATAAATGACTCACTTTTAGGAGTAGGTGTTGTCCCAGAATCTTCTTCTACCAGATAGGGGTGTGCGTCCGATTTTTCTGATGAGATTGAACATAAGGACAAAGAAAAAGCAGGCACCGTTGCTCAGGAAAAAGCAAAAAACTGTAAATAAGTCAAGGAGCCCTAAAAAAAGTATTTAATGGAGCCAACACCACCGATACAGCTACATTACGGGGTACAGGAGACCCCCACAACGCGTTTCGAGCATAGCTCTTTATCAAGGTGACCCTGATAAAGCGCTACACTCGAAACGCGTTGGTGGGGTCTCCTGTACCCCGTAATGTAGCTGTATTCGGTTGTTGGCTCCATTAAATACTTTTTTTAGGTCAAATCTCTCCTTGACTTATTTACAGTTTTTTGCTTTTTCCTGAGCAACGGTGCCTGCTTTTTCTTTGTCCTTATGTTATTTACAAATTTTCAACTTGGTGTATAAAGACTGGTAATATAGTGTTTGCGTAGAATTTACAGCAGTGTTAAAGGTGAAAGAAATTAATCGTTTGGGTGCCCCAAGACGTAGTCACTATGTCATGCCCTTCGAGTGCCCGATTTCCAAGACAGATTGCAATCTATAGTACAGGTAAATGGAAGAGTACTCCTCATCCGTTTCCGGGTTAAGAGCCGCCGCGATCACGTGACCGCTCTGAGGAGCTGAAGGGGTTAAAGTAGAAACCCATGATGCTTTTTAGCTTTATTTTTTTTTATTTTACATTTTATGATCAGCAGGGTAATGCCGCAACACAACCATCTTTGTGCTTGCTCCAGAAGACCCCCAGTTCCATTCCTATGTACTCCCAATTGGGTGCGTTTATCAACATGAGTGGCACTGACGCAGATTATCGTCATCTTCCCTGTTGGGAACAATACAGGCAAATAGCAGCAGGCTCTCCTTGCTGTAAGACTCATGCTCAAGAAAACCCTTGGTATAAGAGAAGTGGAAAAAACGCTCCTATTTTTTTTGGGGGGGGGGGATTCTACTTCAAGAAGGGATGCATAACTAAAGGCAATCAATGTATTGTCATTGACGAGTATAGCAAATAGCTTCTTAAACTGCAGACCCTAAGTGCTTACATATTCAGCTAGTTGTATAACCAACTGTGTGTACCATTTGTCTCAACCTGATCATTTCCTAGCAGTACTCAATGGTTATTACAACTTCCTGTTTTGCTAGTGGATGCCATAAATTCCACACTTACTTGTCACTTGGAATCCAAGCAACAGTAAAACAATACCAGGAACACTTTACTTTGCTCCCATGGGGGAATTAATGCATCAATATTGTGCTCCACTTTTACTACAGTACCAACAAATACTCCTCTTGTGCACAAACCTGGATTAAATAAATATATCAAGAGAATAGAAAAATGATCAATCCCAATAAGAATGAGCCATTGATCTATCTCTTTAACCCAGTGTAAAACTGGTGCACAAGACTGGCAATGGTAGTTAAAATGACTGAAAATGGATTTATGTACATTGATTATTCTAAGGTACTATTTGCAGGGCTATTATTCCACAACACACCTTATGATCCATTCAATTGAATGGGCTATAATGCTGTCTTCTGGCACCGGAAAGTGTCTTATGGAATAGCATTACTGACTAATAACAGGCCCTATTCTGGCTTTAGGTTTACTTTTTTTACCATTAGAAACATATGCACTTAATTCCTGTTTGTAGTATTTATGCTACTTTTAAGATATGTTACTTGATGTACAGTAAATGGGACAGAATGAGGTAACTGGACTGTGGGGCAGATTTCGTAAAAATAGAGGGGGATGCCGGGGAAATTGTGGGGAACTTGCTGTGGTGTTGGGGAAATTATTTTTTTCAGCTTGTTACATCCTTAGTGGCTTGTCAAATAGCAATAGATATTCTTCTTATTATTATTTTTAAAGAAATAAATAACAAACCGTAAAGACTCAGGGACATCTTTACGATGCTGTGATATATGTGATAAAACAACATAAGGTGTATAAAGGTGTCTTATGGAGCAGCACTGCTTAATAAATAAGGCCATGTATTGCCTATCCATGGATGGGCCCTAAAGTGTCTAGACCAGTGGTTTTCAACCTTTTTTTGGTTAGAGAACCCCAGAATTCGAGTGAAATTCTGGGGAACCCCAAACCTTCCCCGTCTCTCGCCCTCCCCAGCCCCCCCTTACCCTCATCCATCTCTCGTTTCTCCTCCCGCTCACACTCTCCCCTGCACACTCTCGTCCCCCATACACAGACACACATACTCCCCCTCTCCCATACAGACCCAGACACACACTCTCTCTCCCCTCCCCCTCCCCTACAGACACACACACACACCACACACACTCTCTCCCCCTCCGACACACACCCTCTCCCCCACACAGACACACACCCTCTCCCCCACACAGACACACACATATATATATATATATATATATTTAGTGTGGGGCTGTTGTGTGTGCGGGTGGGTAGCGGAAGGGCTTAACCCCTTCATGACCGTACCGGTATTAACCGCTAAGGTCATGAAGGGGTTAAGTGCACCACAACCCCCCGCAAGCCCTAAACAGCCACCAAGGGCCAAATACCCCCTTCACCCACCCCCGCTACCCACAATAAACCTGGCACGGCTGGTTAACCCCTTCATTGCTTTAGCGGTTAACCGCTAAGGTAGTGAAGTGGCCTTTAAATGCATTTTTCCTGCCTCGGATGCATGCTGGGGGGCTCCGGTGCTGGTATTAATGGGTATCAGCTCCGGAGACCCCCGGCATCAATCACAGGCAGGAAAAAGGCCTGATTTTTTCTAAGTGTCGATTTTGCCGATGCTTTTACACCACCAACTTGACAACTTTTTTGGATTGGCGTTCAAATCTCAATTCTAGAGTGCCGATCAGCAGCGAAAAGCTTATCGGGGCTACTAGAATTCAGCCGATTTCAAAAAGTGCCGAAAAGTGGCTTATCGGCACCCGCATGCCGAAAAGTTTTTATCGGGTACAAAAATTGCCGATTTTGGCCACTTTTCGGCACTTACTGAATCGAGAAGGCAATTTTGGTGAGAAAATGGCGATAAAAGCCTTTTCGGTGCTTACTGCATGAGGCCCTTAGTGTCTCACTCCTCATACTTTAACAGGGCGGTACTATGGTGTTGTACCTGTAGTGAAGCAACACACCGGAAATCCCTGAGACGTATCTATGTAATTTTTTTATATAGCCTCTGCTAAACATGTTCCTATTCAGAATAGCCAAAGCAAATACTGTTCATCTGAATAAGAGGAAGTTATTTATCACACACATCTCAGCCATGGAACAAAACTATGCTCTATTCCCCTGCGGGTGGAAATTCACTGACAAGAAATGCCGATCTGGGGAAGTGAAGTGTAGAGAATGATGCAATGTAAGAGCTGAGCATTATCATTTTAACGTTAGGGGTGTCAGCTGCTCAGACTCCTTTTAATGATCACTGGACAAATGTCAGACACTGTTAAATAAAGCTGCCTTTGCAAATGCTACATAAATGCTAGTAATGCTAGCAAAAAGGTCCTACAAATATTTTAGATTCTAATTTTTTTTAAAACATTAAAAACAACATGACTTGTACGTGCGTTTTCGCCACTCTCTTCAAAAGTCTTGGGAGAAAAATAAGCTAGTAAGTAAATGCTTCTGAACTACAATGATGGGAAATAGGATACAAATTATGGTTTTACTCAGTGAGAAAAGGACATACATAAAAAATACATAAAGATTACCCAGCTGTAAGGACGGTGAAACGCACATAGAGCCGATGTGGTGTTTAACTTGCTTGTTATGAATTGAATATTATTTTAAGATGATGTAACCAATGCATTGGAAAATATATGTATCTGCTAACCCTGGTCAATAATTGGGACATGCATCTTTTCCTGCTGTGCAGGTTTGTGTAGAGTCAAACACTGCTGTGGAGCACCTTCCATTAGTAAACCCAGCACCGGAATGATATGGGAGTGCGGTGTGGCTCATATTGTGTACACCTATCAATGTATAACTGTTCTGTTTAAGGCTTATTGTGGCTTAATAAATTGAAACCGGCGATAAACGCAATTTCTACTTCTATGCAAAATGGAGACATGAATATCCAAAGTATTTATTATGAGAACATAAACAGAAATAAAAGGGGGAACAAGTTTTGGGAATGCATAACAATAAGGAATAGGTAAGAAACAGCTTTCTCACAGGAAGAGCAGTGGGGAGAACCTATGCAGATGGCAGCAAGCTCTGAAAATGAAAGAACTGAATACAGTCTCAGAGGGAATCAGCTTGGACTGCACAAAGTGACAAGGAGAAAGGAATGTGCCAAGAGCCTGAGGGGAGGCGAGAGGGAGGTTGCTAAGGCCACAGACAGAAGCAGGAAGAAAGCTGAAAAGGAGACAGAACAATACAGAATTGGACATTTCGCCATGACAAAAATGCCGCCGGCGTTCCACTGCTGGGACATTTCGCCACAGAGAAGCTCTCCGCGGGACACTTCACCATAATATCCAGTGCACCCGACCCAACAAGCCAAGCCAGGTCTGCCACATTCGACAACTGCATGTTTAAATATCCCGTCTGGGACTGCTACATTACCTAGTCTAGGCAGTGAAGCGGTCCAGCGCTTGGCATGCAGTTGTCGGAGCGGGCGGTCGGGTGCAGTAGACCTGGCTTGTCAGGTTGGCCATGCAGTGGACGGTGGTCAGGCACAGGAGCAGACATCATGGCAAACTGTCCCTGCGGCTATGTCCCGGTGGCGGAACGCTGGCTGCATTTTGGTTGAGGCCAAATGTCCTAGACCGGAACAATAACCCTTTTGCTTCCTAGAAAGACATCCAATCTGCAAAAGCAGAAAACAAGGAGGTGGCTAACAACACCAGCGATCAATACACAAAGCTTAATGAATCATTCCCTGCCAGCAAGGAAGCAAGTATATTCATATTTATTTAAAGAGTCCATTATGCAAGATTTTGGGCTGGACCGAGTACTTTATCAAGTATTCCTTTATCCGACTGGGATGATTCATTAATTAAGCTTCCTGCATTGCTGTTTTTCTACTCCTTTGTTTTCAAGTAGCTTGTAGGTAGCAGCACACTGCATTGTGGGTAAGTACCCATGTGATATAGATATATATATATATATATATATATATATACACACACATACAAAACAAAGCAGTAGCGCTAGCGCTATCAGTGTGTGAGTGTTAGTGCGTTCTAAAATATGTGTTGTAACTGATTTGCCTTTCTCCTCTCAGTCTGCTTCAGAAAGAATCGCCAGCTCTAACCCACATGTAACTGCTGCAGACTCCTCACATACACTTCCTGGTTAGCGGATGACGTCATTGCGTTATGCGTTACGATGTCCGACGCGTTTCGTCACATGAGTGACTTCAAGGGATTTTGAATACATTTTTGACTGTTACATACAGTATGATGCGATAGAGCTGGCGCTTCTTATTCTTTTGTTTATATATATTAAAAAAATATATATATATATGTATACATATATATATATATGTATACATATATATTAAATATATATATATATATATATATATATATACAGTATACATATATATATATATGTATACATGTATATATATATATACACACGCATACACTGCAGATGTGACCAATACAAGATAGATTTGCATTCCCCCCCACCTTTTTTTTAAACATACTTTGTTTCCGTAAACATTGTTGCATCTACAGGGACTACTGGTATCACGATCTCAAAGAATATACATCAACATTTTCTTGACATTTACTGTAAAGAATCCTTGCTGCTGGTGAAATTCTCTTTTACGTGCTCCTATTACCTCCCATATTAAATACTTAGCTTTTAAATACACACAGTACCATATAATTTAGCTACAGTATATGACTTTTTAAATTGTGTCAATGATATTTTACTAGTAACTATTTGTACTCATTAATTACTATCTGTTTATACAGTATATAAAAATACCACTTGTGATCACATTCACATGTCTCAAACAGGTGTGCAACCCTGCTTTTCATCATTATCTCTTTGCATGTAGTGCTTCCACTGCAGCCAGGGATTATGGGTAATGACATGCAAATGAGCACTGTGTGTCACCTTTTCATACTGTGTCATTGTATTTTATCGTTATGCCTTTACCGCGCCCTCTTGACGAAACTAGAACATCATTAGGGTCAGCACGTAAAAGCCCTTGTGCCGTACGTCATGCCCATTTTGCTCTTTTTCTAGGGGATGCTGCATTCCACTCTCCATTGGAGCGCCATCGGAGAGCTTGCTCCAACCATGTGATCGTTTTGGAAGCGATCGTGTGGTCGGGATTCTGGAAGTCCAGTGACACTAGTGCCATCGGTCCTCTGGCACCAAAAAGGTTAAATAAAGATGAATAAAACAAAAAGGTAACAACTTGGGCCCTACACTTTTTTTGATACACAATTCACAGCAGAATGTTATCATCAAAATAATGACGGCAGTCTAATGAAAATGAACAAGTACAAAAAAAAAGAATCATAATTTAGCAATCCCATCATAAATTCCATTCTCTAAAAAAGTGAAAAACAGTGTCATAGAAAATAATTTCTTTTTAATCTTCGGGTAATACGTTACAGGAATAAACAGCATGGTATCGGCCTGTTGTAAACACACAAACACCACTCCAATAATGTATATGCTTAGCAATTTTCTAATTCTACTGACTTACTAGAGGGCTAAAAGAGTAAGAAGAGAGGTCAAATAAGCATGAACAACATGAACAAGTACATGGAAAAATATATCAGAGAGAAACGCTGGTTCAACGATAAGACCGATTACTTAACTTGGGTGCAGTCTGCTAAAATACCAACTAGTATGCACTGTAGGACAGAAGCAGTGCTCTTATTGAAAAAAATTGCACTAAGAGCATAATGGAGTGCCTGCCATACATACACACAAACGTTAAAAATAAATAAATAATAATTTAAAAAAAAAAATATATATATATATATATACAGTATCTTATTCTCAGGAGTTCTTCATAGAAAATAGAATATATTATGAAGCTTTTGAAACCTCATAGGTTTCTTCTTCAAAAGGTTTCAAAGTAAACTATAATTTCCTCTATTAAGAACTCTAATGTTGGTCTGGTACAAATCACAACCTACAACGAATATGTTACAAATGACAAATGTGGGAGATCATTTAATCTTCTATTGATTTGCACTGGGTTCAGGGGATTTTTAATCACACAAAAAAAGGGAGAAAAACATGTGGATCTTCAAACCAGGCTGTCTTCTTAATAAAGAATTAGAGTTGGCCAGCGTGCCTGCAAAATCGCTCTGCCGAAATATATTAGTCACTAGCAGTGAAGGTGTTAAGGCTACATAATGTGAAGATACAATCATTAATAGCTTCGAAAGATTTATTTCAGTTTTCCAAAGAACCATGCACTGGTCCATGACTAATAACACTTATGCAAAATCTTAGTGTTACCGCTAGCTCCAGCTGCTAAACGCATTAGAATAAACTTTTTCCAAGGCCATTTTTTTACTACTGCTGTGAAATGTAATTAAACAGTGGCATGTATTGTTCCTTAATTTCGTTCATTGGTTTCAAACACAGAAGAGGAGATAGAAATTAAGGCTGTTCTATGCATTGTCACTGTCTTGTTAGGGAGTTAAAAAATTATACAAAAAGAACACAAAGGATAATATAGCAAAAGTAACATTGAATATGTGATAGTCCCTCTAATATTTAAAATACAAATGCATGCTCATGCAAAATAAGAAAAGCTCAACCCCTGAACGTGCCAACTAATTCCAGATTTCCAGTCTGATAATGATCCGGGATGATTTTTCCTCAAGTCTTAGGGCTCGATTATACCAGATGCCGCTGAGCTGCAGCGCGATCCGGTGACGTCAACATCACACTGTCGCCGAGCGGCATCTTGGTTATACCAGAGAAAGTGCAAAGCGGAGACAGGGAGGCGTGGCCATGAGCGGTTTGCCCTCATTGGCTGGAACCGCTCACGTGACGCGTCGTCGTCAGCCAAGAACAAATCTGAGGATCACGCCAGGAGACATCCACACTGCAGTTTCACGCGGCGCACACGCCGCAACAGATATAAGCACTGGTATTGGGTTTTTTAAATGTTGTTTTCAGGCGCGCGGCGCCGCTACACACATTTTTCCATATAATCGCGGCCTTACTATTGTAGCCCCGGTCCCCTCTGGCTCCCAGAGATCCCCTCTTTTGCCTCAGCGTGGTCGCGGGTGCCGCCGGAGCCAGCGACGGACCCACCGTCTGTTTCCAAAGGTGGGGGCCAGAGCAGGGAGCGTTTTGAGCCTCGGGAGGCTCGGCGGCGCACCCGGCTAGCGGTGCCGCCATGATGGTTTGCACGCGCGGGCACAGTAGTCGCGCATGCGCAGTGAAGTGCGGGAGTTGCGGCGGCCATTCCAAAGTCGCGCATGCGCAGTGAAATTGCGCACGCGGCCCCAATGTTACAGCAGCCTCCACGGGACTACAACTCCCATGAGGCCTGGGGAGGAAAGCCCCAGGTGACCCAGAACAGCCAATAGGGCTCAAGGATTCTCTGCAGTTGCTTTTAGATACATTTCGCAGGCTTGGCAGTTGGGAGTTGGAGCAGGGAGCTGGTGAGTGAGGGTGCAGGGGAGCAGTAGCCCCTTGCACTAGGCCAGATAACCCCCCAAAGTACCCATATAACGGTTACCCTTGCCCCAGTTTGTTGGTTGCTTCAGGGACAGGCCTTAGAAAGGAATCTGCCCCTTTAGCTATTTGGTTAAGTAGAACACTCTGTGGCGCTCAGCCTGATTTCTGGGTCTGGCTCAGACCCCTCATATATAAAGACATTTCTCAGAGACTCATATATATATATAGACTATCTTCCCGGAGGCCACGCCAAGCAGCGACTGCGGCCTGCGGCTGCATGAGACGGATCCCCACGAAGGTACAGACGGTGCAGATGAGCCGCGGTGATATTATCCACCCGGAATTCACCCCACGTGTAGGGACATCACGTGGAATCGGCGGATCCAAACCCAGTTTGAATAGCGCACCCGCGGGCTGGAGCCCCGCGGGCAGTATATCTTTAGTAGTGCACTAACACTTCAAGAGATAGCGCTATCTCCAACCCATTGAGTGGATGTGGCCATAAAGGGACATCAGGGATTGGTGCCCAGCACCCAAGTACTTTGGAGAGGGAATATTTATGGTGATGTGTGCACCCGGTGCACTTCTATGTGTATGGCTATATGCTTATTCTGTGTGGTACAGGTACCGACGTTTATTAGTATTAGCAATAGTAAACAGTATTAGCATACACTGTGTGGCGTGTTTTATTATTGTGGTCCTGTAAGAGACCATCCCACTAAGGTGGGAGCCCTTACGGTGGAGGCGCTGTGTTCAACGAATGATCAGGTAACCCAACGCTCCCAGTGGCGGAGTTCAGGCCTTCTGTGAGCCTAATCAGTAACGCACACCACACCCGTAACACACATTGTATTTCCCCACATGGTTCCCATCTGCGATAGGGGGGGGGGGGGGGGGGGGGGGAGGGGGGGGGGGAAAGTTTTACTATATTGAACCAAACGTTTCTACCAGACCAGCAAATCGGAACAAAACCAGGACTGGATGATTCTATACTACCAACCTGAGTAACTTTCAGGTATGTCCTGCACGGACAAATACAAAGGCAACCACATTAACGTACGCAAGGTCCAAAGCATGGTATGTAAAGCGAAATATACTTAAAGAAGCACTACCTTTTTTCCACTTATCGATGCATGTACTGTACTGCATCGTCATAAACGTGCATAACTGATGTAAATAAGGAAGTCAGAGTGTACTTAAAGTGAGTGTCCTTAAACGCGGGTATGCCTGTATGTTGTGTATCGCTAAATAATACAACTCCAGTACACTTTGTGGTGGGCAGTAAAGACTTGGAACTAAATGTAGGTGTTACTGATTGAAATTCCTGCATGTGCAAATTTATACCTCTAGGCAAATTACCTAATTTGCAGGGCCCAATTCCTGTATTCTCACCTCCAATTTGAACTCACATACACTTCATTTGTGACTCAGCCAATATGCAGTCTCATTGCTGTCCCTGGGTGAGTGACAGGCTGTCCATCCATCAGAGGGCTGTGCAGCCATCCCATGGGGACACACCCACACACACACCCCACACCTCTCTTTGTAAGAGTTAGTATGTCACTGTGTGTAACATATACACACACACAACATACATATATATATTATATATATATACTACTGAGAGACCCGCGTTGCCCGGTTGTAAATGCGTAATGGTAGTATTATTTATAAATCGTGGAACCTAGTGACTGTTTGTTGTAAGGTTGGATAATATATTGAAAAGAAAGATGGAAAGAAATGATACGATGTTGATATAAAATGGTTTTATATTGTAACCACAACCACAGTACAATGTATATTTGTGTTCCATAGTATGGTAAAAATCTGAGTCGTGTGTCCTGCTAGGGTGTGAGCGGCGGGTGGCGCTGGGTTGTGAGTGCTGTGTGCGAGTGGGGGTCCTGCTAGGGTGTGAGGCGGCGGGTGGTGGTCTGGGTTGTGAGTGCGTTCTGTAGTGGGGGTCCTGCAAGGGTGTGGAGGCGGCGGCTGGCGCGTGGGTGTTGGATGCTGTCTGTGAGTGGGGGGGTCCTGCTATGTGTGAGGCGGTGGGTCAGTGATGTCGGTGCGTCAGGGGCGGAGGCAGCAGGTGTGTGTGGCGGCAGGTATGTGTCGAGTGTGGCGGGTGTCTGTTTGAGTGCGTGCAGCGGCTGTGAGGCGGTGGTGAAGGCAGAGCCCGGAGTAAGAGGCGGGTGAAAGTCAGCAGGCGGGGTGGGGGGAGGCGGTAAGGGCGGAGCATGAAGGCGAAAGGCCGGGAAGGGGGAGGAGGGGGTGGAGGAGGGGGGCAAGGGGTGAGTAGGGGGAGGGGAGGGGGGGGGGCAAAGAAAGGAAACGGCGTTGGAAGGAGGGTGAAGGGGCAAAGGGTGTAGAGGAGGGGGCGGGAAAGGGGGATTAGGAGGAAAAAGGGCGGGATGACGAGGGCGGGCAGAAGGAAGCAGGTGGAGGGGGATGTCGAGGGGGGGGTGAGGGGAGGGGGAAGAGTGGTGGTGGGGGAGAGGGGGGGGGTGGAGGGGTAGTGAAGGTTTGCGGGTGGTTGGGACTGTATCGGATAGGGTGGCGGAGGTTGAAGGGTCCGGATGGAAGGTAAGTTGCGGGGGTAGTTTGTCCTGGTTGGTAGTGTCTTTTCTATTATAGGTGGTTCGGTTCTGCCGGTCTTAACTGGCGGTGCGTCGGGAGTCGCATGAAAGGGCGATCGGGGGTGGGGGGGGGCAGAGTGGCATGCGGGGGGGCGGGAGGTGGGGGACACTGGGGGATTTGGGGGCGGGGGGGTTTTTCGGGGGCTGCGGGGTGTGGAGGTGAGTTGGGGCGTGGTGGAGCTCAATGGAGGGAGAAGGGGGAGTGGGGTGTAAGCGGGCTAAGTGGAGTGACGGTGGAGGTGTGACAAGGGAGTTGTGCGGGGTGGGTGATGGGGGTTGCGTGGTGCGCGTCTTGGGAGGTAAGCCGCTCTGACCTTCGACCGTACCCGCTGCATGTCCACCGGGATCTGGAGGGGAGCAGTAGGTTTGTGGCCGCTCTCCCGCTTGTTTGCCCCGGCGCTCGCTCCCCCCGCTGACTGTAGCGTGGCGCCGGGGGGGGTGGGGGGGGTGGGTATCGGGGAGAAACTGACCTTTAGGTTGGAGGTTTGTGGCGGGTTTTAAGTTGGGTGTAGGGTGAGGGTGTAAGTGTTAGGATTTTTTCCGGCTCGACAATGGTGTATGGGGGGAGGTGAATGTGACGTCACCCCCATCCGTCTTCGAGTTATCCATCGTGCGTCTCTGCATGCGTAGCATCTGTTTTGTGTCCGTCCCCCGCTTTCCCTTGTGCTCCCCGGCAACCCTCTTGGTCCCCTGCGACGAGGCTTAGCTGCCTGGTCTTCCCACTGGCTGTTTCCCCCCCGCCGCTGGGAAGGGGTGAGTTGAGTACGCCGGGGAGGGTGGGGGCATGGTATAGGGGGGCTGGTGGTGATGAAGGCAGACAGGGTGGATTTGGTGGGGGGCGGAGTGTTGGAGATAGAGAGGGGGGGGTCTCGCAACGGCCGTGACACTGGGTGGGGGGGGGGGGGCGATGAAGGGCTAATAATAGTGGTTTGTGTTTGTTCCTCTGCTGAGCGTCGCCGGGGGAGGGGGGGTGGGGGGGGTCGTGAGTTAAAGACGCGGGAGACACGGGAGAGGAGGAGGTGCGGCGGGTGCGCTAAACACTGTGAGCCCGTGTGTGTGGGTGTTGTGGTTCCTGTGTCCCCGTGTGGGTGTCCCGTGGTGTGTCCCGTGTTGTGTGCCGGTGTGTTCCGTGTGGTGTGTTCTGTGTGTGTGGTGGTCCTGGTGTGTGTGTGTGTCCCTGTGTGTGGTGTGTTGTGTGTGTGTGTGTGGTGTGTCCCTGTGGTGTTGTCCCTGTGTGTCCGTTGGCCGTCACTCCGCCTCAGGCCAATGAGAGGTGTGCGGGGCGGGCCAAGGGACCAATGAGATTTCCCCTAGGGACACCCGACGGACATCCGGCACAAACTAATACAGTGCTTTCACTAATATAGTATAATAAGATATATATATTATATATATATATATATATATATATATTCATATATACAGTGTTCGACAAATATGATAACCTGTCGCCGCGTTGACGAGTGGATTTGAGGCAGCTGGCGACCCGTCTGCAGCTCAATGATTTCCCCTGCTCGTGCCAATTTTTTTTTTTTTTTTTTTTTTAAAAAATAATAAATAATCCCCCTCCCTGATTGGGTTAAAAAAAAAGTTGAAAAAAAATGGCGGCAAAATCCTGTGGTCCCGGCGCGGCGTGCACAGGCAAGCAGAGTGTCCTGCAATTTGCGTGCCTGTTCCCCCCAGCAACCCAGAATCCCCCGCATCCCTCCCCCCCCCACTCCCACGTGGGACGGAGGGGGAAGCCCAAACCAAGCCCCCGCGTCAAACCCAGCACCCCCCCTCCGCTCCCACTGGGACGGAGGGGAAGCCCAAACAGCCCCGCGCGCGATCCGCCCCACCACCCTCCCCCCTCCGCTCCCACGTGGGACGAGGGAAGCCCAAAACAAGCGCGCGATCCAGCCCCCCCGCACCTCCTCTCACCCACGTGGGCGGAGGGGGAAGCCCAAAACAACAAGCGCGCGATCCAGCCCCCCGCCCCCACAGTGGGACGGAGGGGGAAGTGCCAACCCATCCATAGGGGCACACACACACACCTCTCTTTGTAAGAGTATGTATGTCACTGTGTGTAACATATACACACTATTATATATATATATAATATATATAATATATATATACTATATAGATATAATATATATATATATATATAATATTATATATATATACAACCCACACAACATATATTACATTATATACAGGCTATTTTCTGCTTTATATATATATATGTACATGTAGAGGTATCAGTACCGTGTTAGCCGAGCTGCAATAATCAAAAATGAATAGACGATACAAATAAAAGCATTTAGTTAGCCTCAGAACGGTATCGTCTATTCATTTTTTATTTTTTTAATATATATATACATATATATATATATATACATACATACATATACACACGTGTGAGTATTCCAATATATTTTTCCTGTATGTCTTTTTCCTATTGTCAGCATTTAATGTTAAATGAAGACTGCATCACAATTAATAGTCCCTGTAATTAATGTTTTCATGTCAGGTAAAATCTGTGTATGTTTATATAATCTATCAAAAAAAGAGCTAACGTTATGTTTGTACAGTATTGTCATGTAAATATTAAATTCCAAGATATATTTATATCTACATGTAGAGAGATACGTTGATATTTTTATCTGATGGAGATATATCTATATATAGATATCTATATAGATATATCACAAGACTGTAACAATGTTATTTGGTACCAAGGCTAAATTTATAAAGCTAACAACAACGGAGGTACAGATCAGAACCAACTCTAACACCTAGCTCCGGTCACTAGTTTTAAATATCTGGGCATATGGCTTGACTCCATTTAACATTTGAGTTGCACATCGATACCCTGACATCCAAAACGTATGCCAAACCAGGTGTTCTTTATAGGAACAAGTCCTCCCAAAGTCGGCAGGTCAGAAAGTGCATCGCACAGCTGGTGGTAATGCCAATTATAGACTATGGGGACATAGTATATTGTACAGCACCCCAAACTCACTGTAGCAAACTAGACACCCTCTACAACTCCATATGCCGCTGTGTCCTACAGTATAACTACAACCCACACCACTGAGAAATGCTCATAGAACTAGATAGGCTTGTGTCTAGGCGCGAAATTCCTATTTCCTGTCTTGCCTTCAAATACTTACTGGACAAGCTACCAGTCTATCTGAACAAGCTCCTCATCCCTACTACAGGCAGCACTTATCTCCTGAAATCTGACTCCAAAAGACTGTTCACGGTCCCATGGTTCAACAAAGTATCCAGCCCCTCCTCCTTTACTTACTGTGCACCACACAACTGGAACAATATACCAGAGACTCTCAAAGTTACCACAGGCCTAAGTTCTTTAAAAACTAAAAAGTGGTCTCACATTTTAGTCTGTCCTGTAACTGTTACATACGTCCATAACAGATTATCTTTATCTGTTCATACAAAGTCTTTACATATAATGTATAACACTGTTCATTTAATGTAACCTTGTATTGTAACAACTCTGTGCCCAAGACATACTTGAAACCGAGAGGTAACTCTCAATCTACATGTACTACTTCTACTTTGTGGTAAATCATTTTATAAACAAATAAGTGCCACTGAACCTTTAACCACCAAAGCGACTATCCACACAATATTTTTGTCACTGTGACTATAGGTATTTTCCAAGCTAAAAACCTCAAAATACAAAGCAAATCAGTAACCACTTGTGATCATACCACAGGTTCAACCAACTGTGGTAAATCAGCATTTTCACATAACAAAAGATGTATAGTATGACAGTTCCCTGCAATGCCTCCTGTGCAGCATGCTGAATAAAATTTAGCATCTAATCTTTCCGTACAGACAACCCATCATCTTGGACACAAATGTGCTTTACTTTTTTGCTCCCAAAATAATGCATTGCCAGGGTTTACAAATGTATTTTTAGAAACCAGGGTGGTCTCTTCACCAAGTTCCAGAATCATTACTGAATCCGTCATAGTAGTTAATTAGCAGTATCGTTTGTTTATGAAACTGCTGCATAGAACTGTTTCTATTTTACAATGTGTGTAGATTAATGAGACCGCATATTGTTTAAAAGTACACTTTGGGGAACCTATTTTTTTAATGTTAATGTAGCCATTTAACAGTCGCTTGGTGCTTTTGTATTTGATATTTTACTTTTTACCAGGATACGTGATAGTGGCATGTTTTTTTTCCTAATCAAATTATGAGTAGTGCAAAGCTTGATTAATCTCGTAACCGGAATAATCATTTTGGTTTTTGTACCCTGAAAACTCTGTACCATGTACATTTTCATAGAGGGGCAAGATACCGTAGGATGAAAACACTATTTTATAGCAGCAATCTCATCTGTATTTTTTTTTAATTTTCTTCTTTTTAAACAGGATTCAAAGCTAAACCGTGCTACTTTCACACACCCTGGTTTCCGAGATTCTTCCAAGTGTAGTTACTGGTGTTAAAAGCTCCCTGAAGGATAATGAAAATTGCCCTCAAATGGCACTGGTCCCACGGGCCACAAGGAAGACGCAACATCTGTTGTAGTCTCCTATTGCAGGGGTCTCCAAACTACGGCCCGGGGGCCACATCATGCCCCCCACAAGATTTTATCCGGCCCGCAGAAACGTTAAATATATATATTTTTGCTCATTATATATAATTTCCCAGAGTAAGCATGGCATTATATGTTTGTAATGGTTACATTTCTCTTTTATTCTGAATCACATCATGCTGATTACCCCAAAAAGATCCAAATACAACTTATTCATTGATTTATACAATACACCGTATATAAAAATGATATAAAAAAAAAATTTCTTTGGCCCGCGAAAATGTGTAGAATATACGATAGAATTCCCTCGTACTGAAAAGTTTGGAGACCACTGTCCTATTAGATGGACATGTAAATATCCAGGATGAACACCTGTAAAAACACTGTTAAGTATGACGGAACTGGGGTCACTAGAGCTTAAAATAGTGCGGTTTCGTTCTCAATGATCTCTTTAGCAAATGCAGATAAAGAAAGAGCATTTGAAGTCTACACAAATAAATATAGAAAAAGTAGACCTATCATGTGGTACTTCGGCACAGTGTTGGGACACCCAGGTAAGACAAGACCAATGGCAAGGATGTAATTAAAAAAAAAAAATGTATATATATATATATATATATATATATATATATATATATATATATATATAAACGAAGCTGTATAAGAGACACTGTAGATTCGACATAATAAAAGTGTATTATAAAAGGAGTAAGATTGTGGCATATTTATTATAAAAACTACAATTTGCAGTAACGATTTAGGGTTGCACCTCTAACAGGAATGTCTCATCTTACCAGTCATTAGTCTCTGGGCTTCATAAGGTTCCATGTAGCCAGCGCTCTCAGGGATCACTTCTTTATTCTTCAGTTCACTTTTGGCATCAAATGGATCAGAGTAGTCATCAGCTATTGCAACCTGAAATAAGAAAGGGGGGGATATTACACCTATTTTAGAGTGTTTCCCATTTCTCCTCTTTGAAAGGCACATTAATAAATGATCACTAAAGCAGGGGTAAAAATACATGAATCTGCAATAGTGCTGATTGGGGCACTTTAATGGGTTTTCGTGTGAAAATGCCCCAATCAGCACTACTGCAGTTTCACGAACCACTACTCCACTGAAAAACCCAAATAAATATACATACATACATACAATTGTATTTTTTTTTTTGTGAATACATATCAGCGTTGAAGATTTCCACTGACAGGGGGAAGCGCAGGGACAAGTGTCCAGGGCAAACAACATAAGACACTCCAAAATATGTAACAAGTCAAGGTGCAGAGGTGTAGGTACGGATTATGCAGTGAGGAATTACTTGTGTGGTGTTACTTTCATAATATGAGGTATGTTTATGCTGAGAAGGCAAATGTCTGAAGAATCCATGAACAAAGCTATGCCACAAACTCAAATGCAACAATAACCGTAGTTCAATAAACGTATGACAACCTGCATGAAAAGTTTAATTTGGCATATACAATTTTAATATAGAATGTGTTTTGTATGGGACAATGTCCAGGACAGCGCTGAGGTACAACATAGTGATTTTGAAAGGTGTCAGTGCAGCTTAGCGGGCTCATAATGTTAAAATAACATGATGGAAAAACACTTGTACTGTGTATTTATGACTGAATATTGGTTACTATTCCACACATTTAAAATCTCTGGTATTTATAACAAATTTCAAAGACACACACACACACACACACACACACACACACACACACACACACACACACACACGTAGCCATGCATGTAAAATGGTCTGCATTTGTCTCCCCTGCTGGCAGTAAACCTGGTAAGTTACAGGGATGCCAGCAGTAATCATGGAGGTTTGCCCTCATACCCTGGTGAGGTGCCCTATGTATGGGTGGGAGTGGCTACCAGCTCTGAGTCCACAGTTAGTGACATCAGAGTTGTGACAGCTGCTGAAGTATATAAGGCACAGCACTGCCCAAAAGTGAGTTGGTTGCTGTGTTGCCGAGTGTTGGGAAGGAAGGACCCACTAGTGTAGTAACTAGTGGTCCATTTCTACATTAATCTAGACAAAGAGCCACACTGTGTCCAGGGACCTGGCACAGGGGTGATCTCCCTACGGGGAGAGGGGATCCCACTCCATTGGGAGGGCGTACCTGGCAAAGGGACAGCAGAGAACTATGTGCGGCTGAGACAGCTGGCTGTGAAGGGCAGCTTGCCCACCAAGCAACAATAAAGATGTCTTGTTCAATGATACCCCCACTGTGTGAGTGTCAAGTTACTCTCCAGTGGACGGCACTACCAAGAAGGAGTTCTTCATCAGGACCATCTCCCTGCGGATGCATAGACCCTGATGAGGTGGAGGCGCTGCACGTGATATAGGCAGGACTCGCACCCACTACCTCAGCTACCTGTCTTGATTGACAATCCCCGAATACCAACATGCGGGAGACTCAGGAGTCCTGTTGCCTACAGGTGCACCACCAAACACGACCATGTAATGGGGCTGGTTAGACCACACGGGCCATCCACCTCTCTTCCCTGCCCCTCCCCCTACCCTGACCTCCCCCTCCATCCTCCCCTTTCCCCTTCATCTCTCTCTCTCCTTCCCCCTCTCTCATTCCATAATCTCTCTCTCTCATTCCATCATCTCTCTCCTTCCCGTCCTCTCTTTCTCATTCCATCATCTCTCTCCTTCCCCTCCTCTCTCTCTCCAAGTAGCCCATTGTAAGTAGCTGAAATTTAAAAGGAAGTTCAAAAGAAGTGAAGAAGAAGTGGACAACACCTAATGGCCCATTCCTGCATTTGAACTACGCTGGAATGGAGGATATCATCTATACCAGACTGCACATCACAGTACTTTACTACGGCTGTGATGCTGCCTTTACAATTTATATTTGCTGTGATCTCACTTCTTCTCAAATTATGCACTTCTTTCTACCAGCATCCTTATGTCTCTAACTCTATTCATATATCTCCATCACTCCTTCTTTCTTACCTGCGTCCTCTGACACTACACAGCTATACCCCCTGCACTAAATCACACCCCACAAATCCTCCTCACACATTCTCTTTCTATCCATGCTTCTCCTCCTTGCTTCTGGGGATATCTCTCCCAATGCTGGTCCCTGCCTTATTTCTGTATGCTCTCATCCTCGCCAGCCAATTGCAACCTCTACTCCTTCTGGTGTTAACCCCTCTAACCTCATACCCATCCCCTGTCACCCTCCCTCCTCTCTCCCTTTCTCCTGTGCCCTTTGGAATGCTTGCTCCCTTTCTAACAAGTTCCTCTCTGTGCATGACATCTTTCTCTCATTCTCTGCTCCTATTTGCTGTATCTGAGACCTGGCTCACTCAGTCTGACTCTGCTCTGGAAGCTGCCCTCTCCTACAGTGGCCTTTCCTTCTCCCACACTCTGCGCCCTAATGGCAGGGGTGGAGGTGTGGGGCTCCTGCTCTCCTCTCTCTGCCGTTACCAAACCCTTCCTATTCCTCCCTCTCTTGTTTTTCCCTCCTTTGAGGCTCACACTGTCCAGATCTTCTCACCTCTCCCTGTCCACGTGGCAGTCATCTATTGCCCACCTACCTCTACTCATCCCCCTTCTGCCTTTCTCTCTCACTTTGAATCCTGGCTCTCTTTCTTTCTCTCCTCAGACTCTCCTGTTCTTCTCCTTGGGGACTTCAATTGCCACATTGATGACCCCTCTCTCCCTTGGGTTTCCCGCTTTCTCTCTCTAACCTCTTCTTTTGGCCTTCAACAGTGGACTGCAGCCAGCACCCACAAGAATGGCCACTACCTAGACCTGGTTTTCACTAAAAACCTCTCTCTCTGATTTCTCCATTTCCCCTTTTCCTCTCTCTGACCATCACCTCATCTCATTCTCTCTATCTCACTTCTCCCCTTCTCCACCTCCACCTAGCCACCGGTTCTGCAGAAACCTGCGCTCTATTCACCCTCTCCTCTCTCAGCTCTGCTACAGACCCTAACAACCTGGTCAGGAACTACAACTCTGCCTTATCCTCCTCTCTTGATCTACATGCCCCGCTTTCTCTCTGCCATCCATGCCCTTCTAACCCCAGACCCTGGCTAAATTCCCACACGCACATGCTGCGTTCCTCCACTCATTCCTCTGAACGCCTCTGGAGGAAATCTCATACTCTCGCAGACTTTCTTCACTACAAATTTGTGCTATCCTGTTTCAATTCTGTCCTCTCGCAAGCTAAACAAGCCTACTTTTCTTCTCTAATCAACAAGCACAAGTCAAACCCACGCCGACTCTTCTCTGTCTTTGATGCTCTACTCAAACCACCCTCAGCTGCCTCTTCTTCCTCCATCTCCGCCCAGGACTTTACTGACTATTTAAAAGAAAAGGTAGAATCCATACGTCAGAACATTCCCTCTGTTTCTTCCTCCCATCCTACACCTCTTCCTAACTCTCCTCCTGCCTTCCTTGACTCTTTTTCCACTGTCTCAGAGGAGGATGTGTCACTGTTGATCTCCTCTTCCCCCTCTTCCACTTTCTCTCTTGACCCCATTCCCTCCCATCTCCTAAAACCTCTTGGTCCTACTATAATCCCTACCCTCGCACACATTTTTAACTCCTCCCTCTACTCTGGTACCTTCCCATCCTCCTTCAAAACATGCAACAGTTATACCATTACTCAAAAGCAGCAAGCTTGACCCTACCTGTCTTTCTAACTATCGACCTGTCTCCCTCCTGCCTTTTGCCTCCAAACTCCTTGAACGTCTTGTATTCTCTCGCTTGCTCCATTTTCTCAACACCTATTCTCTCCTAGACCCTCTACAATCTGGCTTCCGCACTGCTCACTCCACGGAAACAGCCACCACTAAAATAATGGATGACCTCCATGCTGCCTGTAACAGGGGATTTATCCCTGTTCAGGAAATGTGCCTCTAATCCAGCAGTGTGGTGGTTAACTGCTGGTAGTCAATTAACCAACACCACCTGGCTGATTAGGTTTGTTAGAAAAGCCTGCCTTTGAGGCAGGAAGAGAGATTGTTCCTGAGTCTCACAAGTTGTGGGACTGACCATAGGGACAGACGTCTTGAGCCTACGAGAAGAGGTGCCAGCAAGACACAGGGGAAAGTACTTCTAAACCTGGATCCTGACATTGCCTTATTGCCCAAAGGTGTGGACACCAGAACAACAAAGAAGCCTTCCCCTACAAGAAACAGATAAGACTTTTTGTATATCTGCACATATCAAGATATATGTTTGGGGCTGGGAGACATGCTAATCTAAAGGGAGTTGTGGACTGGATAGGTTTAACTACAAATACTCCCAAATGGAACAGAAGCTTTGTTTGACCCCTTGTTTGCATATGTTTGGATGATTTTCTTGTGTTAAAGACACAGGCGCAATAAAAACCTTATTTAATTTAACCTTAAAAAAGTCTCCATTGCATACCTCTGCACATGTCCTCTTACATATGGTCGTCAGAAGTGGGACGAGAGGTGGCCCTTGAAGTTAAAAGGGGCCCTGGAGTTTGCCTGTGAATTTTTGTTGTGCTTTTTACCTACAAACAGTCTGAGCAACATAAACAAAGGATCTCATGAAGCAGAGACCAGAATTAATGGGATACACATCTAGGCAGGAAATCTACACTGCACAGATGGACTCTGTTCCCCAATCCCAAGAGGAGAGAGAGAGAGACTGCTGAAGCAGGTAAACCTTACTTGCCTATCACAATAAAGTGTAAGGCTAAGGCCCCGGTATCTCCGCTGCAACGCGCGACCGCTAGATTGGCGGCGCGTGCAGCCGATTACCTGGTCTTCAGCTCACGGCAGGAAGAGAGACCGGGGGGCGTGGCGGGGGAGTGACGGGGGCGGGGCCATGACGTCACCCGGCAGGTTCGCCCTCATTGGCTGAACCGCCGGGGGGCGTGCCGTATCGCTCGATGCGAGTCCTGCTCTCAATTCTATTGAGAGCAGGAGCAGCTCTCGCCCCAGCGCTGCGGCCCCCCCTCGCAGCGGGCCCGGCGCCATTGAGGGGAGGGCTCTCGTCCGTGCAGCGTCCGCTGCAGTAGGCAGCGGGGTCAAGGCCTAATATGGTCATTGAAATAGGGGTTTGCCTTCCAGCCGTAGTCAGGGTTCAAGAAGTAAGTTAGCCCTTAAAAGGGATAGGCGATTGTTGTTTTCAAATGTTTCGCTGAAGCAGTGAATACAGATGGTGACCCACGAGCGGTACTGATTCTGCAAGTAAAGGCTGCCACACCGCATAGGACTACCAGCTGTGAATGGAGTATATGCAGAAAAGTGTGAAAATTGATGCAAGACTGTGCTGAAGCAGGGCAATTTTCAGTAAACAAGTGATGAGGGTAAAATTGCCCTACCAGGGAAAAAGGAATTGCTGAGCTATGTAAAAGGTATCCCAAAGCCAATTGCTGAGTGTTGAGTCGCCCTGTCGGGAGTGAAAGAAATATTCCACTGCAAAGAATATATTTTTTTTTTCTGCAAGTAAAGTCTGTCTATGTATCTTGGGAGTAAAACAGGCACCAGAAGTGTGAAGAGTGAATGCCATAATATCCAAAGTTGAGACTGAAAATTACTGAACTCAAGCAGAAAACCACATTATTTTGCTGAAGCGGAGGGATTGCACCTAGCCATAAATGGTGTAAAGCAAATAGACATTTTTACCTAGCAACTGCACATGCAGTATACCTAATGAGAGAGAATGCATGCACAGTACTGCTGATATTGTAAAACTTACCCAAGGAAAGAAAAAGAAAAAGAAAAAGTCTACAGAGATGCCTGTGAGAGCTACGATCTCTACAAGCAAAATATGCCCACCTGTAGGACTACCACAATTGGGGATTCTAGCAAATACAGTAGCAACAGCTGCAATAGCGCCTCTTGAGGTCAGGAAGAAAATTACACCTGATAGCCCCAAAATGGATGACAAGATGCAGCGTTCCTGTAATGAACCCTACCCCACGGAAGAGTGGCCCTTCCAGTCTGATGAGGAGGAAGACATCTCTTACGGGGAACCCAAACCGAGTCCCACCCACAAAACACCCCAAGAATGGTGGGGGTGCATGAACTCGGTACGAACCAAAAGACCACTCGCTATGATGACGAATATGATCGGCAGGAGAAAGAGCGGGAGCAGCGGATCACCAAATATTTCCGTCAGCTATTACAGTTGCAAGAAAAGCATGGTGGATCCAGTGACGCTGCCAAAATTTCAAATGAAGATGGAGACCCCAGTATCCCTTAGGGGACGGTATCCTCCAAAACAAAAAGGCGAAAAAAGAAAAGCGGTTCTTCACGTACCGTGGAAGGAACAGACACGTCCGCAGATCCCTCGGAGAAGAAGGGGGACCGAGATGCCCTGCAGCCTAGAGAAAATGGAGGATTCGTCATGCGAATATCCAGAGGGCCCAAGGCAGAAGTCGGGTAACCCAAAGAAGTGTCTGTCCGGTGCCAACAGTGAGGAACCCTCAATCAACCATCCCAGGGAAGCGGAGCCGGGACCAGTGAGTGACGATCCCTTGACCAGCCCTGAAGATGCCCATAAAATTGCCAGGCGTGACTATGATCTGCTCCGGGAACAATTGAAACTTGAGGGAAGATAATGCTGAGCTACACAAGATGGTGCTCGCAATGTACTCTGAATCTGGAATAGAATTGGATGATCTCAAGTCTGAGCTAAATGTTGCAAACACTAATAATGCCACCATGGCGGAAAAGCTTAGCCAATCCAATAAAATGATGGCTAAGCTGAAGCGGAAGTATGAGGAGGCACTGAAGGAGATTACAGTCTTTCAGCAAGAGGTTCACGGTCTTCACCTAGAACTGAATGCCTCACAACAAGAGGTCAACAGTGTCCGACAGAGGTGGACGTATCCCAGAAGGAGGTTCATACACTCCACGCAGCACTGGACGCCTCACAGCATGAGATCAACATCGGCCACACAAAACTGGAAGTCTCCAGAAAGGAACTACACAGTCTCGCTGAGGAGCTGGACAATTCTAAAGAAACTATTGTCAATCTTAATACAGATCTCAAAGTCTCTCAGAAGGAGCTTCAGACCCTCAACCTAGAGAAGGAAATTCACGCCAGAGATTGTCATTCTCAAAGCATAGTGCGTAAATGGAAGGAGGACTACATGGAGGCCCTGATAATTACAGAGACTGCAAAAAGAAAAATTTAAGACTGAAGAAGAGAATTCTCAGTTTGACAGACCACGTCAATGGAAAGAATAAAAAGCTGCACGAGCTTGAAAAAAAAAATAAACTTTTGGAAGATGAGGAGTTTAAGCAGCCCCCGATTGCCAGAACCAACCTTCAATGTCCTGCGTACGCACCTCCAGAAGGCCGAGGAGAAGCAGCAAACTGTGCAGGAAGACAATCTGCAGGCTGCTAAAGAAATTCAAGTGTTGCAGGAACGTCTGATTACCCAGTATGTCCCCGCAAAGCAGCATGAGAAACTAAAGGCTACCCTGAGCATCACCAAAGCATCGCTAGAGGCCAAGCTTAGAGCCCAGGTGACTCGGCACAAGAGGGAGCACATGGAGGTCCAGAAACTGAGACAAGTAACTGTGGCCCGAGCAAAGAAATTCACAGTGCTTCACAATATAATGAAAATGTGGAAGCAAGCTCAGAGAAAGCAAAGTGTGCAGATAAATTCCCTGAGAAGAGACTTGCAAGACGCACTCAAAAAACAGAGATCTCTCGCGGATGAGATTACAGTTCTACAAAGACAAGTATTGACCCTGACCAAGCGTCAGTATCCCACAGCCACAAAAACTAATGAAGACAAGGGTGCAGTGAGAGCTGGGAATACCGCTTGTCTGAAAAACAAAGTTGCTAAATTTGAACCACCTAAACAAGCACTAGCAAAACCTTCAGCCACCCAACAGGCAACAAAAAAAGGTACACGTGCTGAATCAAAACCAGAAGAATCCTTAGCTGATGAAGCTGAAAAGATGGGACATTCTCTGGAAGTGGATGTGGAATTGCAACTCAATCCCAAAGAAGCTGAACTAGCAACTCCATTGAATGTAAAAAGTGCAGAGAGACAGCTTCAAGAGCGGAAAACTCAAAGGGCTGTTTTTAAACGCTCTGCAACTGTTGCCATACAGTCTGCCTACAATAAGAGGAGCACCTGACGCAAGGGAAATCTCATGACCGCGCACGCAGTAAAAAGACTATACTTGGAAAAAGTCCTACTCGAGCGACTGAGGAGTGCTGATCTCAAGCACCTTCGGGAGGAGACACGAATAAACTGGAGAAAGGGCTCCAATCCCAGAGGGACCGAGGGTTCTCTTCCTCCATCCACTCTCATTCAAGTCACAGAGATATCTCGAATGAGAGTGGAAGGATGGGCTTTGTCCGTGGCAAGCCCGAGCTTCCCACAAGGGGAGGTATGTAACAGGGGATTTATCCCTGTTCAGGAAATGTGCCTCTAATCCAGCAGTGTGGTGGTTAACTGCTGGTAGTCATTTAACCAACACCACCTGGGTGATTAGGTTTGTTAGAAACGCCTGCCTTTGAGGCAGGAAGAGAGATTGTTCTTGAGTCTCACAAGTTGTGGGACTGACCATAGGGACAGACATCTTGAGCCTACCAGAAGAGGCTGCCAGCAAGACACAAGGGGAAGTACTTCTAAACCTGGATCCTGACATTGCCTTATCGCCCAAAGGTGTGGACACAAGAAGAACAAAGAAGCCTTCCCCTACAAGAAACAGATAAGACTTTCCTTTCTAAGACTTTTTGTATATCTGCACATATCAAGATATATGTTTGGGGCTGGGAGACATGCTAATCTAAAGGGAGTTGTGGACTGCATAGGTTTAACAAGAAATACCCCCAAGTGGAACAGAAGCTTTGTTTGACCCCTTGTTTGCATATGTTTGGATGATTTTCTTGTGTTAAAGAAACAGGCGCAATAAAAGCCTTATTTAATTTCACCTTTAAAAAGTCTCTATTGCATACCTCTGCACAAGTCCTCTTACACTGCCAAAGACAGAGGTCATTACACTCTGCTCATATTACTCGACCTCTCTGCCGCATTTGACACCATGGACCACCCTCTTCTCCTTCACATTCTCCTACTCTTGGTATTCGGAACAAAGCTCTATCCTGGATCTCCACTTACATCTCCCATCGTACTTTCAGTGTCTCTTCTGCTAACACCTCCTCCTCCTCTATTGATCTCTCTGTGGAGGTACCCCAGGGCTCTGTCCTGGGACCTCTTCTCTTTTCTCTGTACACATTCTCACTAGGGGACTTAATAACATCTCTTGGGTTTAAATATCACCTCTATGCTGACGACACACAAATTAACTTTTCAACTACTCTCTGCTATATCATACTGGATGGCCCACCGCCGCCTTAAACTCAACATGGCAAAAACAGAGCTCCTCATACTTCCTCCCAAACCTGGCTCTATTCCCTCCTTCCACATTACTTTTGGAAGTACGATCATTCACCCAGTAGTCCAAACACGCTGCTTAGGGGTCACACTCGACGCATCTCTCACATTCTCCTCTCACATTCAGAACGTTTCTAAAACCTGTCGCTTTTTCTTTTTCCTCGGCAATATCACTAAGATGCGCCCGTTTCTCTGTTGCTCGACTGCTAAAACTCTGACTCAGTCCCTCATTCTCTCCCGTCTTGATTACTGTAACCTCCTGCTGTCCGGCCTTCCTGCCTCTCACCTGTCTCCCCTACAATCTATCCTAAACGCTGCTCCCAGAATCACTCTACTCTTTCCTAAATCTGTCTCCGCGTCTCCCCTCATGAAATCCCTCTCCTGGCTTCTGATCAAATCCCGTATCACACACTCAATTCTTCGCCTCACTTTTAAAGCTTCACACTCTTCTGCTCCTCCTTACATCTCAGCCCTAATTTCTCGTTATGCACCATACCGACTCTTGCGTTCCTCTCAAGGATGTCTTCTTTCTTCCCCCTTTGTATCTAAAGCCCTCTCCTGCCTTAAACCTTTCTCACTTACTGCTCCGCACCTCTGGAATGCCCTTCCCCTCAATACCCGACTAGCACCCTCTCCATCCACCTTTAAGACCCACCTTAAGAAACACTTGCTTAAAGAAGCATATGAATAGCACTGTGGATTATACTGGACACATGATACATATAGCTTGGTCCCCTGCAGACGCACTTACCAAAATTCCCTCCTACTGTCTCTGTACGTTCTCCCTACCTACCAATTAGTCTGTAAGCTCCTCGGAGCAGGGACTCCTTTTCCTTAATATTACATTTATGTCTGATGCACTTATTCCCATGACCGGTTTATATTATCTGTTATTTATATGATTACCACGTGTATTACTACTGTGAAGCGCTATGTACATTAATGGCGCTATATAAATAAAGACATACAATACAATTCCATCATCTCTCTCATTCCTCCCCTCTCTCCTTCCCCTCCTCTCTCTCATTCCATCATTCACTCCTTCCTCCCTCTTCCTCTCTCCCTCCTCTTCCTTCCTCCCTTCTCCTTCCCCGCCTCTCTCTCCTTCCCCCTCTGTCTCCTCCCCTCTCGCTCCTTACCCCATCTCTCCTATTCCCCCTCTCCCTCTCCTCCCCCCTCTCCCTCCCCTTCCCCTCCCCCCCCCTCTCTCTCTCCCTCTCCCAGGGTCGCCAACAGGGGGGGACAGAGGGCACTGGCATCCCGGGCCCCGTGAGTCAGGGGGGCCCGGCCGTCTGGACCCCATGCCCGTTAAATTAAAAAAAAGTGAATAAAAAAAAAAAAGATGGTAGCGATTTTCCCGCGCGCATGCGCAGGGTATCCATCCTGCTGCCTGTGGGCGGGCCCGCCCGCTCCCTGTGGGCCCGCCCGCTCATCCCCCGCCCCCCACTCATCCCCCGCCTACCCCTCCGCTCCCAACATGGGACAGAGGGGAAGTGTCATGAGATTCCCCTGCGCGCACTCCAAACCAGCTTCCCGCGCGTTAACCCAACTTCCCCTGGGCACGCGCCCCCAACCCAACTTCCCCTGGGCGCGCGCGCCCCAACCCAACTTCCCCCACGTGCGCCCCAAACCAACTACCCCCACGCGCGCCTCCTGCCCTGTGCAACAACCGCGGGATTAGCCCGCCAGTCTCGCCTGCCCCCCCCACCCACAGTCACCCACTCTCGCGCGCGCCCCCTGAGCCCACCTCTCGCGCCCCCTCCCGCCCCGGGCAGCTGCAGCTGGGATATCGGGGGAAGGGGGGGGGAAGCGACTGGCGGGCAAGGAAGAAGGAAGCAGCACCAGCACCCACCCGGTCAAGGTAAGTCACCCACCCAGTCACTGTCACCCACCCAGTCACTGTCACCCACCCAGTCACTCAACCCACCCAGTTAATATCACCCAGTCACTGTCACCCACCCAGTCACTCTCACCCAGTCACTGTCACCCACCAACCCAGTTACTGTCACCCACCCAGTCACTCAACAGTCACTGTCACCCACCCAGTCACTCAACCCACTCAGTCACTTAACCCACCCGGTCACTGTCACCCAGTCACTATCACCCACCCAGTGACTGTCACCCAGTCACTGTCACCCACCAACCCAGTTACTGTCACCCACCCAGTCACACTCACCCACCCAGTCACTGTCACCCAATCACTGTCACTCCCACGCAGTCACTGTCACTTCCACGCAGTCACTGTCACTCCCACGCAGTCACTGTCACTCCCACGCAGTCACTGTCACTCCCACGCAGTCACTGTCACCCACCCAGTCACTGTCACCCACCCAGTCACTGTCACCCAGTCACTAACCCACCCACCCACCAAGTCACTAAAAGTCACCCACCCACCCAGTAACCAACCCAAAGTCACCAACCCACCCACCCAAGTCAAACCGAACCCACTCACACGCCAACCCAGTCACTCACTCATTCACCCAGTCACTCACCCACCCAGTCACTCACTCACACCCAGTCACTCACCCACCCAGTCACTCACTCACCCAGCCAGTCACTCACTCACCCAGCCACTCACTCACTCATCCACCCAGTCACTCACTCAAGTCACCCACCCACACATCCAGTCACTCACTCACCCACCCAGTCACTCACTCACCCACCCAGTCACTCACTCACCCAGTCACTCACCCACCAAGGCAGGCTGTCACCTGTCTTTTGTTGAAAATATAAAAATGAACAGGTTGCATTGTAATGTTTTTTTCCGTATTACATCAAAAAAACAGTTAAGTAAAAGTTGCGCGCTAATTTTTTTTGTGGTAGGTGCGCTATGGGTTTGGGGGGAGGGGTGTGTGCTATGGGTTTGGGGGGGGGGGTGGTCCCTGCTCCTTTCATTTGTCCCGGGCCCCATGATTTCTGTTGGCGGCTCTGCTCTCTCTCATTCCATCATCTCTCTCCTCCCCTCCTCTCTCATTCCATCATCTCTCTCCTCCCCTCCTCTCTTTCATTCCATCATCTGTCTCATTCCCCTCCTATCTCTCCTTCCCCTCTCTCATTCCATCACCTCTCCCCTCCTCTCTCATTCCATCATCTCTCTCCTTCCCCTCCTCTCTTTCATTCCATCATCTCTCTCATTGTATTGTATTGTATGTCTTTATTTATATAGCACCATTAATGTACATAGCGCTTCAGAGCAGTAATACACGTGGTAATCAAATAAATAACAGATAATATAAATAACAGATCATGGGAATAAGTGCTTTAGACATAAACATAACATTAAGGAAGAGGAGTCCATGCCCCGAGGAGCTTACAGTCTAATTGGCAGGTAGGGAGAACGTACAGAGACAGTAGGAGGGAGTTCTGGTAAGTGCGTCTGCAGGGGGCCAAGCTTTATGTATCATGTGTTCAGAATATCCACAGTGCTATTCAGATTCCCCTCCTATCTCTCCTTCCCCCTCTTCCTCTCCTTCCCCCTTTCCCTCTCCTTCCCCTCCTCTCTCATTCCATCATCTCTCTCCTTTCCCTCCTCTCTCATTCCCCTCCCATTTCTCCTTCCCTCTCTCCCTCTCCTTCCCCCTCTGTCTCATTCCATCACCTCTCCTTCCCCTCCTCTCTCATTCCATCATCTCTCCCCTCCTCTCTCAATCTCATTCCCTCTCTCCTTTCCCCCCTCTTTCTCCCCTCTCTTCTTCCTCCCTTCTTTCTCTCCTCCCCCCCTCACATTCTCCCCCCCCCCCCCTCCTTGTCCCCCCCCCCCCCCCCATAACTACCCATTTATCTTCTAACCTCCCTGTCCCTTATCCCATTCTCCCCCTCAGGGACCAACAGTACACTGCCTTTTTATTTACAGACCACAGTTTCCACTTTGTTTCTTAAATAATTCGTTGGAAAAAATATATATATGCTAAAACTTTATATTCTTGTACCAATAGTTTGTTCCAAAAAAAATGTGTGCCCTGCACATATGCACACTTTTTAATGTCACTTTAATTATAAACAGAAGCCTTTATTTCATAACAATGGGAACAATTCAATTGTCTAAATTACAGATTAAATTACAGACACTCACATTTTATGCAGCCCTTTATTTGCAGGGCACGGGCAATTCGTGGCCCAACAACACAAGATCTAGAAAAAAGCACAGCACGCGTCCCCAAATAACCGAGTTTGACAGTGTTGATGAAGTAGGCGGTGGCTCTATGCTTGTGGGGAGTGTTTGCAAGCAGAAAGGAGGAGACCTTCTCTTTATGTCCATGCCCAGAATCACAGCAAGAGGTGAGCTCTGGTTTAGCAGCTTCACAATATACAGCAGTCAAGGGAGCTGTCACCACTTCCTCCTCAGATTCATGCGATTCCAGCATTTTCATTAGTTTTCAGAGCCTTCCTTTGGAATTGAATATACTGTGATTCATTTTTCTATTTTGAGTTGATTTTTTTTGTGGGGTTTTACACGGATTGTCTTCTTTAATCCAGTCTAATACAAGAGGAGCAACAGCAGCTGGTTTGCCTGGAAAGCGATTCAACAAGTGAAACCGACAAGAGAAAATGAGGTGATCAGTCAGCAGTAACCAGGATTAACTCGAGATTTTATGTTTTAACCCTGCGCTCATCATTGACAATTAGCATCTGCACTTATATTTTATATAATTTTCTGTGGTTTTGAGATATAGAACGTGTTGGGAGATGAATAAGACTTTACAACCTGCATTAAACCTTTCATTGCGAATGTGAAAGAGAAATCTGGATCTAACTTGAGGCTTTCCGCGAGCCCCATTTATCATTGCATCTCACTTTCTATGTAGAGTTGATTACTGGTATAATCCTTAAAGCACCCCAGGTGAGACACCACACCAGTTTCTGGTGACTTCAATTACACTGTTTGCACAATGCATGTGTTATTGAACTGTCTAACTTTAGACTCGCAGACCTAATAATTAATCGAATAGAGAGATATTAACCTACTCCAAGCAGCTCCTATGATAATTCACTGCATCTGCCCTTCAGTAGAATAAAATGTATATATTTGTTTTACATTGAATCATTTAGCCTGATATTCTTTGCAAGAGTCAAGCGCTCTGATCAAGGTTTCTTTACTTCCTTGTATAATTGCTAACTGCTATTTTATGTTCCTGCTTCGTTGCAGTTTCCAGCTTTGAGACTATCTACAAACCCACTACAAGCGCTTCATCTGAGCTTGCTCTGGCAGAACTGGTCACTGCTGCAGCCTCACCCATTGGCCATCACTGGCTTGCTGTGAGGGTTTGGAACGTCTACCCAGCCGAACTTTGTTGGGTTCCATGTGAGCCCCGCGCGCAGGTGGTGGGGGGAGTGTCAGCTGCTGCTTGCAGGCGATCGGACAGCAGACACTATCGTGGTTGATCATGGCGAAATGGCTGAATAAGTATTTCAGCCTGAACAATAACAAAACGAAGAGCCCCCCGCAGCCTCCTCGACCGGATTACAAGAGAAACGGGACCACTGACCGTCCCTTCAACCTGCAACAGCAGCCGTTTCCCCAGTATCACCACCACACGTCCCCGCTGCCTGGGCACTGCAGGGAAGAGAGCGATCTGATCAGAGCCTACCGGGCCCAGAAGGAGAGGGACTTCGAGGATCCGTACAACGGGCCCGGCTCGTCACTCCGCAAACTGCGGGCAATGTGTAGAGAGGAGCAGCAGGGAGAGGGCAGGAGGGGGAGCGTCAGAGCGCCCGGATGCAGTAGTAGCAACAGCATTCTCCAGGACCATTATCCTGGATCCAGCACCAACACCACCTCCTCGTCCTCTTCTTCGTCGTCCTCCCCGCACCTGTACCGCAGCAACAGCGAGAGGAGGCCGGCGGGGGGCAGACACCAGCAGCTGCTGCAGGGAGGCGGATCGGAGCTCAAGTATGTAGTATCCCCCAAGCACCGGCTCATCAAGATAGAGAGCTGCGGTTGGGGGGAGACTAGCACAGGAGCGGGGTCAGGGGGAGCTGGCATCACGTGGAGCCCGGCAGCCACAGGAGGGGGCAGCAAGACCGAGCAGCAGAGCAACCCCGGGGGCAAGAAGGAGAAGGTAAGGAGGCAGTGAATCTCAATGCGGATGTTCTGCTGCGATAGGACATGTCTGTGTAATAATGACTTCTAACTCTAGGCAGCCTTTTGTTGTTTGCGGTATATATATATATATATTATATAGATAATATATATATATATATATATATATACACATACACATACACATACACATACACATACACATACACATACACATACACATACACATACACATACACACACACACACACACTTGACTTTTTCATTCTAGTATCCTGCTTTTCACTTCCCATTTATCGTGTGTGTGTGTGTATCTGTACCGTGTTAGCCAAGCTTATATATATATATCTATAGATATAGATATATATATCCCCTAGCTCGTGCTTTTACCTGTCAAAGACATGACAGATAACATGAATTTAGGCTTCTGTGATGAGTGCTTGACTTCATACCATTTTCTGTTTTCCTATTGAAATTGTGTGAGTTATTTCTCTCTCTTGCCTGGGGGTAACTTTTGCTGGCTTTTGTGATCTGCCATTCACATTTATTTGCATTCTTTTACCTAGTCCATTGACAATCTCAAACACAATGTGTGTGTCTTAACATCTCCTACAATTCTGCTGTTACAAGTAATAGGTAAAAGTGGCAAAAATGGAAATGATTTAAAAAAAAAAAAAAAAAAAAAAACTGGGGAAAAACTCTGACTTTATTTTATGAAAACTTAAGCAGTAGTTATGGTGTACACACAGAAAGAGGGAGATACTTGCTAAAATCCTCTTCATAAAAAAAGGTGAAATTATATGTTTGTAAATAAAGAAATAGTGGTACTGTTAGTGTGAAATCCCCTAGTACCATCAAACTTGGACCACTGGTAATACCGAAGACGTTCATACTGCCATAAAAATCCTCTTAGTCCCTACCCCGGGCATCCCTAAAGAGTTCCTTGCAGTTATCAGGTCATTTGAAAATTGGACCAAATACAGAGGAATTTACAATGCATCTGATCTCAGACGCGCTATTAGAGAGAGTTGGGGTTCCGCAGAATTTCACAATAAAATTATAGGGTTCCTTAATCAAAAAAAGATTGAAAAGCACTGGTCTATGCCATCTGCAATTGTACAATCAAATGTCACCTTGTTTTTATAAAGGCAGATAGGCTGTTGTTCTGGTCTCATTCACAATACGTCATCCATGAAAGACAGATATAAACTAAAGTAATTCCAAATGTGCAATGCACATGTACTACCCGTAACATTTTTATTTACCATAATGTAAAATATTATTTTCTGTGACACACAAAAGAACATTCTTTCCTGCATACTAGTATTGAGTATAAACATCCCAAGCTCTGAAACGCTCCATCTCCTCCTTTAAAATGCACCAACTAATGTTATTTTATTTGCCGGTAACCTGGATTCTTTAATGGTTCCCTTATTGGTGTTTGGAGCATAATAACTTGACTGTGTGCAGAAGAGTTAAGCTGCTCTAATTATCAGACAGGTATAATAATGCTATTTGGGGTTTTCGCTATTTAAGTTAAAATGTGTGTATCTATTTGGTGTCCGCGGAAGGACCCTTTCATACTTTGCAATGCATAATATGCCTTTTTCATCTGTAAGGGTTAAGAGTAGCCATCGTTCATTTGAGGATAAGCTGACATTACATGTTCATCTGGCGTGTACTTTGTTTCCCGAAAATCAGGATTTGAGTTCTTTATAACTGTTGCTTAAAAAGTGGAAGACGAGCGGAATTCATTAGGTGAACTTCTGCCTCCTTTCTACAAAATTGCTCACGAAAAATTCATTTAGGTCTTGAAATTTTTCCTATACAGGAGGCACGATACAGGCAATTTAGTGCATGACAGCTGGTTTAGCAGCAACATTATCTGCCTCGTGGCTATTACAGAAACAAACTGTGCACATGCCTTGTCACCCCTATTAACCTTTGGAATGAAGCAGAGGTCTGGCAGAATTAAGTTGTAGCATAAAGAATGGCTTTTATGCCTTGATGGGTATGTCTCGGCTCTGTCCTGATAAAATATTAGTTACCAATGAGGCGATCCATTAATAAGGTTTCAGCAATTTCTTATTATGATGGAAGTGACAGTGGAGTCGCCTCTGAGAAAAGAGGACTGCGCGCTAGCTATTAGCTCTCTTTTTAAAAAAAAAATGTTTTTTATTGGATTGGTTTCTTTGTGAAATGTCAGATGAGAGGCATTGTAAACTGAAGTGCATAAATCCAGATGGACAATGGCTGCACAGAAGTATTGGATGTGGACATTGATGCAGGCCTTCATGTTTGACAAAAATAGATGCCCACACGTTCCTGCTGTACAATTTCAGACATTAAAATGTACAGTAACTGATCACCGCTCTTCCTTATCTACTTTTAATGCATTTTCACTTTTATTTATAAAACTCTATCTTCATAGAAATTGTTTGGTAGGAGCATTGTAGGAAAATATATACTCAGTGTGTGTGTGTGTGTGTGTGTAAGTGTAAGGGGGAGGGGTTGTTTAAGTGCATTATGTAAAAAGTAAGTATTGGTAGCTCTGTTTTGGAGGGTAGAGACACGAGCAAATTGAATAAGATCCGTTGCGGCTTAACACCCCTGGTCTGGTATTACGTTCCCTTACGCTCGATGCGGGTGAGGCTGCAGAGAGGTTTCGGGTGCCGCCGAAATGGCTGTGTGGTAGTGTTTGTTATATGTGTAGCCCCTCTTCCCGGGGCCAATCGCAGATGGGCCCCCCTCTGTACTAGGGTCTGGCTACGTGTGTAGGTGTGGTGCATACCTGCTGGCAACAGGAGGGCCTGAGACTCCCGCGATGGTATGGGAGATGATAGGACCAGGTTACTGGGGTGAATGCCTCCGTCTCATTTAATGGTGCAACGCCTCCATCTCTGGTAAGTCCCAAGGATGAGGGGTGGAATCCTTCCAGAGAGTCCCCCACTCAGGGACGAGAGATTCCAGTCTCACACAGTCTCTTAAAAGCAGCAGCAGCTCTTTATTGTCACAACAGGATCACAGTCAGGTATAGATTGTCTTTCTCCTCCAAACTGCTCTCCCTCAGGATGGTATCTTTGTTCCCGACCACCACCCCAGGCCACTGGCAGCTAGGGTGGGGCTAGCTCTTCCCTCACCCCCTAAACAGGGTGAGAGGTATTGGTCCACCTATAGCTCACTATATTTCTAGCAGCTCTAATCATAGGCCGCAGAATCTCCTTCTCCAGCTGTGCACTCCATGCACTTCTAACTAGTCACACACTCTAACAGAACTGAACTGACTAAATAGGCTGTGCACTGCCCTTTATGACTTTGGCAGGCCCCTCCCCTGTGTCTCTTGCCTTAGACACAGAGTCAGGTGGCCTACCTCCACCACTCAGAGCAGTGCTTGCGGTGGGGGAAACCCATGATAACTCCTGGCAGCCTGCCCTTACCAGGGCTTACACCAGGAGGAGGAAAGACATATAAGCCCAATTTCTTACCAAGGCTACATATGAGCAGTCAGTAAAGGTTGTTATTATAGATTGTGTTTACTATTATGATTAGTTCATGTGAGTGGCTCCTCCCACTGCACTGGGATCCCTCGCAGGTGGAGGCGCTGCACCGAGGCGATAATTATACCACCCCAGGCTCCCAGAGGAGGAGGCTTAGGCATTCTGTGAACTAACAGGTAACAGCAGTACCGGTAGTCTCTAGTCAGGGGGAAAGAGGGCTACATACCCTTACCGTGGTCGCCATCTTTTGCTGTCTTCACACTAACGGGTAATAAGAAAGTTCACAGGAGTGGGTTTAAGGAGATGCTTGTGCAGTACTGGATAGTGTATGTATGTATTCTGTATTCTAGTAGGATTATTTATTCTGTGGACATTCTGACTAAAATGGTCTCTATAGATGCTTCATATGCATATTTAAGTTCAGTATAGGTGGCAGCACAGCTTTTTTTTCCTTTTTTTGTATCTGTAAGGTGCTTCAGCCTCTGATCAATGCAAATAATTGTGGTACATTCTTATGATGTTAATAATATATTATTATATAACGCTGAAAGGGTTGACTTTACTGCACTATGTAGATTTTACAGACCTAATGGGGACACTATTAAAACATCTTCTATTTTTATTGTACCTGAGGCATTCACAAGCCCAAGATCATAGGGAGCTGAGGCTTTAAAGCTATTACCACCAAGTCACTCCTATTCCCACGGAGATCCGAGCTCTTGCAGTTCATGATCTAATGTAGTACTTACTTGATCACATATATCTAATGGGCAAGGAAGTACTATGACTTTGAAATTATTGAAGGCTGTGAGAAAGGAGTTTGTTGTCCTCGCTGCTGCTGTAGTGTAACCCAGATATACCGTAGCACTTTTCATGCTGAGCAGTATGTTTCCTTCACACCCATGTTGTTGTGGGGCCCAAACATCTATGTACAAATCTGCACTAATTTGCATGGCTGTTTTGTATCTCAAAACATTTTTTTTGTATTCTCTTTGTTTGAGTGTGGGTTCTTAGCCCTTAGTTATTTAACATAGATAATAGGCTGTTTGCCTGATAAAGGCTTGTGACTGAGCAGTGATCGAGGTCGCTTGGGGTTGCCATTGTTAAGGAGCACTTTAATATTGTGCATATCTGCTGGCAGTAAATAGAAAGCACTCCGGCATGCAACACCTCGGCCACTGATTTTAAAATAGGTTTCATCATTTCAGATCTGTTTAAAACATCCAGTGCAGGAGGGCACAATAGTGCATTGCTCTGACATGTTTACTTAGTCTCCCAGCTCCAAGGAATCAGCAATTGCAAAGTATTCATTGATATGCTACAACCAGGGGGTAAAGTTGCTTCAGAAAAAAAGCAGAGGTAGTGTGCCTGACTATTTTGTGAAATATTGGAGAACAGCTATTGTTATTTAACAATTGGAGGAAAGCTATTCACACCATATTTTAAAAAGATTGATGAAGTATTTATGCTTAAAAGCAGAAATTGTTCCAAAAAATAAATACTCAAATCAATTTTCGATCAATAAAGTCAGTAGTTGTATAACAAAATGAAAGGTAGTGGTAATGTAGGCCTGCAAATAATAAGGTAGTGGTTCTGTAAATAAAAATTATTAAAAAAAAAAAAAACTGCCACTGTAACATCACGCTTTAACCATTAAGTACAACAGATCAGTGACTGAAGAAAGCAGTACTTTACGTTGCCAGTAAAAAAGGTATAAAACATTTTCTTGAATGCTTTTTTTTTTTTTCCCTCTTCAAAATGGGTTGTTTTTAGAACACACAATGATCCGATTCTAAAGTATAATTTGTAGTTAGTCGTCGTTCTTCCTTCCTTTTAAAAAAAATAAAAGAAGGAGGAGAGAGTTAGAGGGGGGTTGTCGAGGGGGCTGGTGCGGGGGATAGACGATATAGAGAGCGTATACGAGAGAGCGAGAGATGAGACGATGCGTGAGAGAGAGAGAGCTTATCTCTCTATATATGGCTACGCCTATCTCGTTAGCTCTCTCTCTCTCTCTCTCTCTCTCTCATAGTTGGCTTGACTCCTACTGTAGTACTGAATCGGTTAGTTTGGGGAAAGGAAATGACCACAGTATAAACAAGATTTAAAAAAATTAAAGCACTTGAGTGTTTACTGCAATACCTGCCTCTTAATGTTACTGAGCAGAAATTTATCTTCTAATTGTGAAATCTCTTATGCGAATCATGTGTTTGCAGAGCCTGCGGTTCATTGCACACTGTCTTTATGTAGAGGACGTAGCAGCCATGCCCTTTAGGCAATCCCATTTTTTTTTTTTACTGCTTCTTTGGTGCCGACAAGCTAAGTCGTCCCTCCACCCCCCTCCGGAGATCAGCCATTTTTTTTTTATTTCAGAAGACCCTTCCAAGTTTTTATTTTTAATTATCTCCAGAGCTTATGACCATGCAGTTATACACTGTGAAAGCTTTTTCAAGATGTATTGTTACGTAGTGAAGCTAATTAGAAAGACATTGTGACTTTGCAAAACCCCCAACTCACTTATACTGTGTAGCTAAAACTACCATTGGTGTCAAAGGGTGGGTGTGTGTGTGTTATGTATATATTATTACTATCTATACAATATATGATGAATAGCGTTTGCTAACCTTTTTGATAGTTAACCCTTTGGGTACCCTATGGACGTAGCTACTAAATCATGGGGATCTCGCATTCCAGGGGCCCCATAACGTAGTAGCTGCGTCCTAAAGGTTCTACTACGTAATCAGTGACGGAGCGATTGCATGATCGGGAGAGCCGGCACTCAAAGGGTTACATTTTTAAATATTATACAAATTAAATTGTGTTTTGAAGACTCAAATATTTGCCATTACCAGATTTTTCTCCAGGGATTCCTGAAAACTTTCCTCAGAGCCCCATGGTTACATAGAACACCGGTTTGAAAAACCCTGCACAAGGCCATTTCTGGTTTTAAATATGTTGGGAGCAGGATTGTTGTGCTGAAGGTGACCCACAGTAAATGCTGTTTTTTGTTTTTTTTAGAGCTTCCTCAGCCTTTTGTACTGGAAAATGTAGCAATTCAATCACTGCAGTGAAAAGGCAAGTTAGTAGATTTGAAACTATATTTTTGTGGCAGTGAATAAGAATGAATGTGCCTTTCACTCTCCTAGTCTCTGGCATGCTAACGCAATTCAGAGCTCACCCACTTAGATGATGGAATCCATTACCATTTATCACTCATGTCAAAACAATTGCATGACGTCATTTCTTTTCTGACAACTCGGCTGTAATGTAACCTGTACTAGACGTTCAGAGTTAATGAAAAGCAACCAATTAAATGCGGTCACTCTGAATTGCTTCTTTGCGGATCACTTGGCTTGACAAGAGTGGTGTTATTCAGGGTCAGCAAAAAATAAATGACATCTAAATCCATCCTATCCTACATCTGCAGAGAGGCTGCGCAGTCTCTGTTTATATGCTGTTGCCATTAACAGGTTGGAAGGGAAATGTACCAATGGAATGTTTTATCTGCCATCAAAGGATGTTTCCTGCTTAACTCCTTCCCTTCTATAATGACCTGCATCACACTGAGGCTTATAATGCAGTAAAGAAGTTGATTGGTCATTTGTAAACACAGTCAACTGTTTCTGTTTATAATAACATTAGGTATAAATTACCTCTTTACCTCCAAATCTCATTTGGAATCTCCAGGAGTCGAGTGGATCATAGCGTAAAAGCACTGACAAAAATAATTGTGCATATAGTGCTATTGCAATATTAAATAATAACTAGTGTAACCTAGACACTGCAAGTATATACCCCAAAAACTTATATATAAGTAAAGCTAAGGCCCCGGTAACGCCGCTGTAACGCGCGCCCGCGAGATTGGCGGCGCGTTCAGCCGATTCCACGGTCTGCAGCTCACTGCAGGAAGAGAGACCGGGGGGGGGGCGTGATGGGGGAGTGACGGGGGCGCGGCCATGACGTCACCCGGCAGGTTCGCCCTCATTGGCTGAACCGCCGGGGGGCGTGCCTAATCGCTCGACGCGAGTCCTGCTCTCAATTCTATTGAGAGCAGGAGCAACTCTCGCCCGAGCGCTGCGGCCCCCCCTCGCAGCGGGCCCGGCGCCATTGAGGGGAGGGCTCTCGTCCGTGCAGCGTCCGCCACAGCACCTATCAATAATAATTCAAATCAATCAATCGATCCAAATAGCAGATTTTATCTGACCATGAAAAAATGTCCAGTCCTGTTGACTTGGGGGGCCTTCAGATGTCCCTTGAAGGTGTCTCACAATATGTGGAAATAAATAAAAAAACTGATCATAGTGTATACCTGTACAACTGGTGATAAGACAATATGCAATAACAAATAACACAGAATACACATATAACACAAACACTAACAGTATGACAAACTAACTTAGATTGACATATGGTAATACAACACCTAAATGATGGGCTAGAAACTAATTCAATAAATGACTAGTTTAGTAAAATATATAAAATGAAATGCAAATATTTCATACACAGGGTGTTGAAACCGAAGTTACACTGCTCCAGTAGGGAAAAATTAGAATCCTACTTACAACAAGCACGATTCAAGATCGCGTTGTGAATATTTACTGCACCGATTTGGAGACCTCAAGGCAGGACATCCAAGTTGTTTCCCCAGCTTGCAGGCACCCCACCCCACTATTACACCCTACGGGTGTAATAGTGCAGCATTGAGTGGAGAGGGAGACTTGCATCAGCGTGTGCACGCGCAACCAAGGAAATACACACATATTCTGTGGGGAACTTTGGCTATACGGCGACTGTGTGGGTGACGCTCTGCCTGAGCAGGGAGACCAGCGGAGGTGGGACCGTAGTGACGGCACAACAACGAGAAACCCAAAATTAAATAAAGCACACTGCAAAATCGATCATAAAATAATTTAAAGGATAGATTTACTAAAGAAAGCTCAAGAACATCGGTTTTAAAGTAAGAGACGCCACAAGGTTGCAGCTTAAATATGTGAAACACACACATATATACAGCCATGTGAAAAAAAAGTATACCTTCTTTGAATTCCATGGTTTTACATATCAGTACATAATAACAATGTATTTCCTTAGCAGGTCTAAAAATTAGGTAAATACAACCTCAGATGAACAACACATGACATATTACACCGTGTCATGATTTATTTAACAAAAATAAAGCCAAAATGGAGAAGCTATGTGTGAAAAACTAAGTACACCCTTACTGCTTCCATAGTAATTAAGATGCTAATTAGCAGACAGGTGCTGCTAATCAAATGCCCTTGATTAATTGATCAACCTCCTATAAAAGCCAAAGTTTTAGCAGTTTTCTGGTCTGGAGCATTTGGGTGTGTTAACACAATGCCAAGGAGGAAAGACATCAGCTATGATCTTAAAGAAGCAATTGTTGCTGCCCATCAATCTGGGAAGGGTTATAAGGCCATTTCCAAACAATTTAAAGTCCATCATTCTACCGTGAGATTATTCAAAAGTGGAAAACATTCAAGACAGTTGCCAATCTTCCCAGGAGTGGACGTCCGAGCAAATTCATCCCAAGGTCAGACCGTGCAATGCTCAGAGAAATTGCAAAAAACCCAAGAGTTACATCTCAGACTCTACAGGCCTCAGTTAGCATGTTAAATGTTAAAGTTCATGACAGTACAATTAGAAAAAGACTGAACAAGTATGGTTTGTTTGGAAGGGTTGCCAGGAGAAAGTCTCTTCTCTCTAAAAACAACATGGCAGCACGGCTTAGGTTTGCAAAGTTGCATCTGAACAAACCACAAGACTTCTGGAACAATGTCCTTTGAACAGACGAGACCAAGTGGTGATGTTTGGCCATAATGCACAGCGCCACGTTTGGCAAAAACCAAACACAGCCTATCAGCACAAACACCTCATACCAACTGTCAAGCACGGTAGTGAAGGGGTGATGATTTGGGCTTGTTTTTGCAGCCACAGGACCTGGGAACCTTGCAGTCATTGAGACGACCATGAACTCCTCTGTATACCAAAGTATTCTAGAGTCAAATGTGAGGCCATCTGTCCGACAGCTAAAGCTTGGCCGAAATTGGGTCATGCAACAGGACAATGATCCCAAGCACACCAGCAAATCTACAACCGAATGGCTGAAAAAAAAAAGAATCAAGGTGTTGCAATGGCCCAGTCAAAGTCCAGACCTCAACCCGATTGAAATGCTGTGGCTGGACCTTAAGAGAGCTGTGCATAAACAAATGCCCGCAAACCTCAATTAACTGAAGCAACATTGTAAAGAAGAGTGGGCCAAAATTCCTCCACAACGATGTGAGAGACTGATAAAGTCATACAGAAAACGATTACTTCAAGTTATTGCTGCTAATGGTGGTTCTACAAGCTATTGAATCATAAGGTGTACTTAGTTTTTCACACATGGCTTCTCCATTTTGGCTTTATTTTTGTTAAATAAATAATGACATGGTGTAATATGTCATACGTTGTTGTCCATCTGAGGTTGTATTTACCTAATTTTAAGACCTCCTACTAAGGAACAGATGATTGTTATTATGTACTGATATGTAAAACCATGGAATTCCAGGAGGGTGTACTTTCTTTTTCACGACTGTAAAAAACCTGGGCCTTTTTGTTGCTGTCGGGCATGTCCCCTTCTGCTGGCCCGTCTCCTAAACTGTCCCACGCCAGGTCTCTCTGAGGATGGTGCGCAACTTCTGGCGTGTGCTGACATCACAGAGCAGCCCGGCATGGGACCGTGCAGGAGGCGGGGCAGCAGCAGGGGAAATGCCTGGCAGCAACAAAAAACTTGACCAGCACCAGCCGGGCTTCCCCCTAGATATCCAATATACCGGCACAGCAGAAGAGATAATCACATAAAAGTGGTTTATTGGGTCCATATGCACACATGCCTGACGTTTCTGTACCCCAATGAACCACATTGATTTATCTCTTGTACTGTGCCGGTATATTGGATCTCTAGGGATCCTTACAGACATTAACTGTTTACCCTTTACCGTGCACCTCACTTGCTTCTGCTTAGGTTTTTTTTCAGTGTGTGCTGCCATTCTCTCTCTATGTATATGTATTTTGGTGATGGTGGATAGCTTCAATTCTACACCAAACCTATGCTTCGTTATTTTTTTTTTAACGGACAAAAAAGTTCTTGTTTAAACTGATTTGATGGAAGCTGATTTATCTTGCTGATCCAAAGGCCCTCTCTTACTTATCATTTAACAGTGTATGATAATACACTGTGAAAAAAAAAATATAATTTTTATAAATTGCTTATATTTTTCAGTGAAAAGAGCTGTAAAATAAGGCTTTGTTTTCGTCTATTGAGTTTAATCACCTTGTAGCAATTAGGTTGGAAACATATTGTAGAGCAGCAAGCAGAATATGCTGCATTGGGTTTAAAAAAAAAAAAAAAAATTATTATTATAGGTTTAAAGCAGAGGGTCTCCGGAATTGAACTATGTTATTTTCAGCTCCGGGACCCTCTGCTTCCTGAGATACCTCTGTAGGTGCCGGTATCACTCTTCAATTTAAATGTCGCGTCACGCTGGCCAATAGGAAGCTGCAATAGATGTCGTCACGGCTTCCTATTGTGACGCGGGACATTTAAAGCTGCCATTATGTTATGGACACAGTTTCTCTGACTGCAGAAATACTGGCACCCCACACGGAGGGGGTTCCCGGAGCTGAAATTAACACAGTTACGCTCCAAAGCCTCCCCTGCTTCAATCCTGTAAAAAAAAAAAGTTTGGGGGAGGACTGTAAGATTTGTTTAGATTGTTGTCTAATTCCGTATTCGTCACATGTACTGTAGAACTTCTCAAGGAATGCGGTTGCTGCCATGCAAGTCAAATTTCTTTAATGACGGGCGGTTTCACGTGAGGATTTCATTTCTCAGAGTTCAATGTGTACTCCAAGGTTTCTCTATTTAATTCATGAAGCCATTAGTCATTGGAATCTCTATAGTAGCTGTGCTCTAGTGTCTTTAATTTTACAACATGCGGCACTTCATAGGCCCGGGCCATAGAAGGGTGAGGCGATCCGAGCCGCGCTGACGCTGAGGCTCGCCTGCTGAAATCTGGGCGATTTCATGCCCATACAGGCGAGCCAGCGGGCGCGATCGGAGCCGGGGGGAGGTGGTTGGAGGCGGGGCAGTGACGTCGCTGGGCCAATCGCCCGCGACGCACTGACGTCGACGTCATGGCGGCGGCGTCACGGCGCCGTGACGTTGACACTGCTGTGCTGTGATTGGAGGTTTTCAGCCGACAGCGCGCTGAAAAACAGCTTGGCGCTCGGCTGAAAACTCCAACTCGTCAGCACGCCTGCGGACGCTCGCGTGAGCCCCCTCTCAAGGCATCAGCGCTGAGCGTCCGCTCGCCTCAGCACGGCCTGTCCTTCTATGGACTCGGCCATACAGTGTATATACATGAATACTATTAGTCTTATTGGACTTGGAGAAGTCTAGAAGTCTAGATTCCTTGCAGGTTGTAATACCTTTTTATAGGACACACATAGGAGTTATTTACAGGCATACCTCGCATTGCATTAACGTACGCAATGGTTCCAGAGCATGTATATAAAGCGAAAATGTACTTAAAGTGAAGCACTACCTTTTCCCCACTTAGTGATGCTTCGGTACAGGTAGGGAGCTGGTATTGCTGTTCAGGACGTGCTGACAGGTGCATGCGCGAGCTGCCCTTTGCCTATTGGGTGAGGGGAATCAGCGCGTCACTACTACGGCGGTCTCTAAGGCAGAATAAGTGTCCGTTCTCGCGAAGCGAGCATACGGACACAGGGGTATGGTGCTATTGAAACTGTCCTTACTCCCGAGTGTACTTAAACGGGGTATGCCTGTATAGACAAAACACATGTACTCTGGAAGAAATCAAACTCTGTACACTATAATTTAATCTATGACGAACTCTCCTGTTGGTCCCTTTAAAAGTTTTCACAATTTGCAAACCTCATTATGTTAAATTAATGGTACGGGTCACATTCAAATGTGAAAAAAGTTGGGAAATGCTGGGTGTTGTGTCCCCCACTTATAATGCTGTGAATCATGTCACAACCCTCTCCTGGAATGACATTAAAGTTGCAAACTGTGCATTTTCTAATTTTGTATGCTCGTGAAATGTTATCCTTTTTGTTCTAGAACTCTGTCCCTTTAGTTTTATTGTTAGACCTATAAAAAGAAAAAAACATTCATCAAAATATTGGGAACCTTTTTACAATGCTTCTGTTTTTCATAGCCCGTTCCCCCACTCCCCTGTTGTATCCAGTGTACTGTAGGTATCTTTGAGTAAGGGGTTTATTGGATAACCTTTTGAAATTAATCTAAAGCAGAAGGTCCTCCTGATCTGTAACCGGGTATGGAGATATTAATGTTAGCATATTGGTTGTGGAGTAAACAAAATAAAGACAAATGCCTGCTATTACTGTGTATGCAGACGTTAAAGCTGCAGTTCAGTCAATATCCTGCATGTGTGTTTTTTTTAATAAATCAGTTCTGTAGTAAGAAAAAATACTTTTAGCATTTTCTGTTTTAAAAAAAAACAACTTTTAAAGACCAAATTTCTTGTATTCTATTTTAACAGCCATTTGCTAAGGCACTGCCCCTTCATGTCCTGTCACAAGCCCTGGCACACCCCTTTGTCAGCCCTGCCCTCCCTCTAGCACTTGTCAGTGCAGGATTGCTCATGAATATTCATGAGCTTCCACTGACAGACAAGCAGAATATAAACAGATCCCATCACTAATTATGTCACCAAATTTCGACCTATCAATACATGGAGAACGAATTGACCTGCAGCTATACAGTTCTTTAGGTAATTAGAGATTGCACACATAAAACTATTGAAGTAAAAAAATAAATAAAATAAAAAAAGACTGAACTGCAGCTTTAATAGAAACTTATTTGGGACCCTGTTGTGTTTGGAGCACATTCTGTATGTATTCCAATACGGCACTCTATTGACATCTCCTTTTAAATATGAGCTTTATGTATCAATGTAAAATGCAGATATTTCTTTCCAACCCAAGGAAGGAATGCATTTACATTTTATATGCAGGATCCTTGAGTAATGACCAGAGAACAGAAATCTTTGTTTCTCATGTAGAAACAGGGCCGCCAACAGGGGAAGAGAGCCGGGACAAGTGTCCCGGGTCCGGCTGCCGGTCCTCTTGTGGCCGGGCCTGGCTCTCCCCCAACTATGGGCCTCCCTCAATGGCTGTCCCACGCCGAGCTTCTGTTGGCGCTTGCTGGGTCTCTCTGACATGGGCGGTCGCCGGAAGCAAGCTGGGCTCAGCTTCCGTCACGCACCGGCATGAGGGAGGCCCCGCGCGCACAAGCATCAGAAGTCCGGCGGCAATGAGAGGATCGGCAGCTGGGTCTCGGCTAGAGGCCTGAGACCATCCCCAAGGCAAGTCTGTATTATATATGTATTTGGGGAGTGTTTTTTTTTTTTTTTTTAAATTTGTATTTGGTGTGTGTGTGTGTTTATATATACATACTAGCTGATATACCCGGCGTTGCCCGGCATTGAATTTTCCCGCTCCCCCCCTCTCTCCCCTCTCTCTCCCGCTCCCCCCTCTCGCTTCCCTCTCTTTTTTTCTTCGCATTCCCCCTCTCTCTCTTCTCTCTCTCTCACCCACTTCCCCCCTTTTCCCCTTTCCCCCTTAACAGCAATGGGGGCACCCCCTTCACAGAATGTGGCCCCCGTGTTAATAGCTGGGTTCCTCCCTCCCCCCCGTTCACAGCTCCGGCCCTTCCCCCGTTCACACTCCGTTCCCCCCCCCCCCTCTCCATGTCAATCACCCCCCTTCCGAGCTCAGTGGCGTGGTGAAGTGACGGGTGGTGGTTGACTGAGTGAGGAGTGTGTGGGATGAACTGGGATGAGGTGGGTCGTATGAGTGACTGGGTGCGAGTATATGGGTGGTGGTGAGGACTGGGTTGGGGGGGATGAGTGTGACTGACTTAGTGAACTGGACTGTGAGTGGAGTACGACGATGGGTTTGGTGTGGGTAAGTGCTTTAGGAGTGACGTTGGTGACTGGTTGGTGAGTGACTGGTGCTGGGTGGAGTGACTTGAGTGAGCCTGGTGGGTGGGTGAGGTGCTGGGTGGTGATGGTGACTGAGTGAGTGAGTGACGTTGGTGAGTGACGGGTGCGGTAGTGTGGGTCGGGGGGTTTTGAGTGACTTGACTGGTGGAGTGAACTGAGTGTGTGACTGGTTGGTGGGTGAGTTGGATTATGGGGGCCGTGGGTGGGTGAGTGCCGTGCTACGCGTGGGGTTGTGGACTGGTGACTGGGTGCGGTGAGTGACTGGTGCGGTATCTGAGGTGACTGGGTGATGGGACTGGTGGGTATGTGGATGGTGGGTGCGTGGGGTGACGGGGTGGGTTGGTGGTGACTGGGTAGGGTAGGTGTGCAGGCTGTGACTTGCGGTGTGCGGCTGTGATGTGGGTGCAGTGGCAATGGGTGTAGTGAAAGCTGGGTGGGAGTGGCGGGTGGTCGTGGTGAATGGTGAGCGTGATGGTTGGTGGGTAGTGGTGGGGGTGGTTGCGTTGGGTGTGCTTATTTTCCCCCCTGCCATCTCTTCTCCTCCCCCCACCCCCCCCTGCAGACTGCTCCCCACGCCCTTCATGCTATCTCCCGGATTTGGGCAGTCACTTGAGGCTCGGGATGGTCTGAGGCGGCCGTGGCACTAGCGGCACTGTAGAGATGGGGCATAGGGACAGCAGCGCGGGGGCCTGTGAGGCACGGGAGGCGGTCGTGCCAGCCGTGTGCAGCGTTGCTTAGGGAGGACAGCAATCGCGGGACCTGTCGAGGGCACGTTAGGCACGGTGAGGCGGTGGCTAGCAGCCGCTTGGTCTGGGAGGGGTAAGGACTGCAGCGCGGGGCCTTGAGCACTGCTGTCGGCGGTGGCAAGCCGCAGCTTTTTCGGAGGGGGAAGGACAATCAACGTCGGGGCACTTTGAGGCACGGTGAGGCGGCCGTTGCAGCCGCATGCTTTTGAGTAGGTGGGTAGGACGCGGCGTGGGGGCTGTGAGGCAGGTGTGGCAAACCGCAGTACCCGTCCGCCTGCTCGATCACTCACCCGTCCGGCCGCTCCCACGTCATGTGTAGGCGGGACGTGCAAGCGGTTTATGGCCACCCAACTGCTGGTATTCCTCCTGGGCTGCTGGTAGCGGGCGCCTCTTCCAGCTTGTGTCCCGGGGGGGCTCTTGGATGTAGCGCGCCGTTGTTTGAGTGCTTGGGGGGGGTGGGGTGTGTGGTGTGTGTGTGTGTGTGTGTGGTGTGTGTACCTTTGGCCCGTCCTCCGCCTCAGGCCAATGAGAGGTGCGGGGGCGGGCGGGCCAAGGGACCAATCTCATTGGCCGGGTGAGGACACAGGCCATCAGACCAAACATACAGTGCTTTCACAAATATATGTAGATATGAGTAGATATAAAACGATCACTTACTAGCACATTCACATGTTTTAGGCTGGTCATTTTAGGATTGGACAAGAGTCGCCCCTCATGGGGCCGGGGCCTGCTGCGAGGGGTGGCCGCTGCACTGGCGGCGGCGAGTTTCTCAAGCATACTTAAATGTGAATAGAACTAGTGACGGAGTGCTGGCCACGCCCCCGTCGGTTCAGCCAATGGATGACAAACCTCCTGTGGTTGACGTCACGCCCCTCCTGTCTTTTCTCCCTGCAGCTCACTGCCACCAGGAAACTTGCTGTCACACGCCGCAACCCTTGCAGCCGCGTGCAGTGCAGGCAGTGGGGGCCGTTAGCCTTAGGCTGAGCTTATGGCGACGCGACGTCACCGGCAAAACAAATGTATTGCCGCTGTCGCGTTCACTTATAGTAAGCGTGACGGGAGCGACGCTGGTGTGGCGAATTTCTGAAGCTGGTCAATTATTTTTCAGAGAGGCTGTCGCCACTGTACAGCCTCTGAACCAGCGAAGACCTGGTACGCCCCGCGACGTGCCGCCGGAAAGCGATTACAAACTTTGCTAGTGGCTCGGTTAGTCATCAGTCGCCGTCGCGCGCACTATAAGCGTGGCCTAGACAGGTCTGGAACCCTTCCTTTCACATTCATCAATTATCACTTGCATACATTGCATCCACTGCAGCAAGGATTCTGGGAAATGACATGCAATGAGCACACCGTGGCCCCTTTTGCCTGAAATCCATTTTTAAATGGAAACCTTATAAGCTAATTCATGCTGTTGACACAGCTTTTAAGCACAACTGTGAGCTGTTTCTCTTTTTAGCACAAGTGATCTTATTTGCTATATGCTATACGGGAGGTTTATTGTCGCCTTTTTCACCCCCATAACTAAAGTGTGTGAGTGTTGTATTTGGGGAGGTGGGGTTTTTTGGTGTGTATTTTGTGGAGTGCATGTGTGAGTAGGGGAAAGCAGGGGGGGGGGGGATTCGAGGGGTAGGTGAGGTCTAGAAATGGTGTGGGTGGGGGGGGGTGTGTGCTGTTGCGTTTGTCTTAACTTAGTCCTGGGCCCAGGAAATCTGTCTGTGGCCGGTGCAGAAGAAAACAGAGAGCAGTGCCAATTTGAAACAAAACACAGGTTTTTGTTCCATTGCTTTTCTGAGCTGTCAAGTGGAACAGAAAAGGGTGTACAAGTTATGAGAGGGAGTTACTGTATGAGGGAGACTAATGCTTTTGGCATCAAACCAGTTATATCAGTCCAGAGTGTCAATGTTATGACTCATTATCTCCCCCACTCCCACCTGAACATCATGAGTTTTTAGTTACGGAAAGCTCTTGATGTCGTATTTTCACCCGTTCAGTTCTGGAGGGATGCAGAGATCTTGATTCAGTTCAGGATCTCGAACAAGAGCCATCTAGTTTATCGACCAGGGGTGCGCAAACTTTTCAGTCTGCGCCCCTGGCTGCTCTCCCCCTGCTCCGACCCCCCCCTACCTTCTGTCTCTGGCGTCAAATGACGTCTGATTATGCATCACTGGAGACTAGGGGAGTTACAGAGGCCTTGCGCGATCCCTGGATTTAATTTAAATGCCTTGCGGATAGCGTGGGGCCTCGTAAGCGCTGACCCCCCCAGTTTATGACCCTGGTATATCTACGGTTACCACTTGTACTTTATTTCAATGAAAGGATATGTTGTTGCTAACGGAGGATTTAGCCTTAGGAGTTGCACATACAGATAACACACGAACGTGCATGTCTGCTGGTGTACGCTTTCACTGGCTGCACACTTAGGGCCAGTCATAGAAGGACAGGCCGCGCTGAGCCGTGCGGCTGCTCCCCGCCGAGCCCCTGCATCCTCAATGAGATGCCTTGAGAGGGGGCTCAGCGAGCGTCCGCAGGCGTGCTGAGGCGCTGGTTTTTCAGCCACAGCCAACTGTTTTTCAGAGCGCTGTCGTTGAAAACATCCATCAGCGCGGAGCAGCGTCAAGTCACGGCGCCATGATGTCGGGCGCCTGTGACGTGAACGGCCGGTAGGGCGTCCTCGGGCAGATTAGGCGCCAGCGACGTCACTTCCCCGCCTCCCTCAGTCTCCCCCCGCATCCGATCGCGCCTGCTGGCTCGCCTGCATGGGCATGAAATCGCACAGATTTCAGCAGGCGAGCCTCAGCGTCAGCGCGGTCCAGCACTGACAACCCCTCTATGGCCCCAGCCTTAGGCTGCGCTTATAGTGACAGCGACGCGGCATTGCGTCAAAACAAATGCATTGCCGCCGTCGCCTGTGCTTATAGTAAGCACGCGCGACGGAGCGACGGCTTGGTTGCGATCGCTGGAAGTCATCTCAATTTGATTTTTCCAGCGACCATAGCCTAACGTCGCAGGCACTATAAGCGTAGCCTTAAACACACTACAGTAAACAAACTTTTCTTTGGCTTCAAAAAAACTGGCAACCCCAGCACAGACATAATTTATAAGGCAGTGCAGGGGTTTTACTTTTGATCTTGTGGAAAGTGTATTTCTTTCTTTGATTTAGGCCGGTACGAGCTGTGTCCTCATTTAGGGGCTTATTCTATATAACCGCTGAAGCAGCCACTCAGTGAACTCAATGGGGATTTGCAGGCAAGTGTCCCAACCTGCCGCTTCGGTGTATATTGAATTGCCCCCTTAGAGACTCTACTATGGGATGGTACATTGAGGAGTGACCTTTGGAAGTGAAGAACTACTTATAACTCAGCAGCCTTTGTTTGTTTGTTTAAAGCTGCAGTTCATGCAATATCCTGCATGTGTGTTTTTTTTAATAAATCAGTTCTGTAGTAAGAAAAAATACTTTTAGCATTTTCTGTTTTAAAAAACAACAACTTTGAAAGACCAATTTTCTTGTATTCTATTTTAACAAGCATGCTTGTTCCTATAGCAACGATTTACATTCCCCATATTTAAAGATGTCGCCAAACTTTGACAATAAATAGACGGAGAACGAATTGACCGGCAGCTATGCAGTTTTTTTAGGTAAGTAGAGATTGCACAACTGAAACTATTGAAGTTAAAAAACAAAACGAAAAAAAAAATAAAAAAACGGGAGCCTGAACTGCAGCTTTAAATGCCTAGCTAGCTAGCCAGCCTTGAATGTTTTAGAAACAATTTGACTTCTTGAATGGGAAGTCCCTCCTAGGAACAAAGTGTGCCAATGTCAGTGACATGTTTCTGGGACTACCAATTGGTTGACTCCCTTTTTACCTAGATCCAATGTAATACACGCACGCGTGCGCGCACACACACACACACACTATGCATTTGTGTGTAGGTGCCTAGGAGTCTTTACTTGTGAGTCTAGTGAAAGGTTTGTGACTTTGTGACATGGGACAATTCTTTCAAGCTTTTTGTCTGCGCTTACCACCATGAATACAGGGTTTATCTCTGTCCTGTAGGAGAACTCTGAACACCCCTGATATATAATCATATTGCGCACTTGTGCTTTTATAATACAGTTTAATAATTATCTTTTGACATTTGACAATTTCCCACATGGCTGTTTTGGTTTTCATCTTTTATAATAACTTTTGCCATGCTTTGCTACACCTAGTGCTCTTGGCCAGATAATCGATAGCAAACCAGATCAGCTTTTTTTTATTCAATACGCACTGAAGCCAGTTCCCCGTGCTGGAGTAAATTCTAGTCCCATTCATTTGAATAAAGCTCCTCTCGTCCCCACCTGGGAATGTTCTTCACAGCATATTGAGTAAGGGTCTACGAAGGTAGTGGAGGGAGGAAGAGTTACAAGGCGAGGAGGCAAGGCTTTTTCCTCTGCAGCCTGATTGGTAAATGAAACCTAGCTTTCAAGCTGCTTAGCCACAAAGTTACTCAGAGCATTTAATTATCCAATTTTCTTTAGTCCTATATTGCTGATTTTGAGACTAATTACATGGCAACACAGCAAACATATAATTCTGACTTTCTGATTTTCATTGTCCTTTGCCAGTGCACTTAGACAGGGTTTTTTTTTTTTTTAAAGTGCTGTTCTAATTGGTGCAATCTCGCACTGTCATAGAATTTGCAGGTTGTAGACCTCTATAATTTAAATACCTAAAAAAGCACCCCTCCAATGCCCCGAAGCCTTTCAAATGCAAGTTTGAGGTCTTGGTTCCGACATGTCATTCTGGAAATGCTTCATCCACGTATTACCAAGCCGCATTCTGGAATCGTTTTCTCTTAGGAATTTATAATGGTAATACTGTATATGGTTTCTAAAAGCATAGCTGTCAGATTTACATGTTTGACGACAGGCCATTTTCTCTGACACAGCTTTGCTCTTTTCTTTTGGCAACTAAACCACAGCGAGTTTAAATTGCCAGGCAAAAGTTATATATTAAAGGAAACCAAAGCTGTTTGGGTGGTAATTGCCAATACAGTATATCTAATTTTATGAACTTTACAAAAAAATACCTGCATTTTTTTTAATGACCTATTTATAGAGGGGTTTAATCTTAGACGGATCTTGGGAATTTCTTTCTCTTAGGTTTTTGTTTGTATTTGATGGCCTTACAACAGCATATCATACTGCACTGTTTGTAGCTCCTGGAACCCCCAGTTCTCAAGATATGAGTTCTTGTCCACTACACTTTATTTCTTGTTTGGGGCAAACAACATGAACGCCAGAGTCGGCTTCATTCTTTTCGTATGTGTGTGTGTGTTGTGTGTGTGTGTGTTACATATACATGGGAAGGATGTTGATCCAGGGATTAATCCGATTGCCAATTCTTGGAGTCAGGAAGGAATTTATTTTTCCCCTTATGACATATCATTGGATGATATGACTCTGGGGTTTTTTGTTTGCCTTCCTTTGGATCAATAAGTAAGTATAGATATAGGATAAAGTATCTGTTGTCTAAATTTAGCATAGGTTGAACTTGATGGATGTATGTCTTTTTTTCAACCTCATCTACTATGTAACTATGTAATATGGTTTCTCTGGCTTTGCATCTGATTCCCATGCTGTGCTTTACAGCTGGGTTAACAGCGAGCATTAGCTTATATGGGCTCCATTTAACAATGGGTTTTCAGGCAAAAGGGTGACAGTGTGCTCATTTGCATGTCATTTCCCACAATCCCTTGCTGCAATGGAAACACTGTATGCTGGGTGATAATGGTGAAAGGCAGGGTTGCTGGCCTGCTGGGTGGTAATGGTGAAAGGCAGGGTTGCTGACCTGCCTAAGACATGTGAATGTGCTCACAAGTGATCTTTTTATTTGCTATATATATGTAGCCTAGCCTCCCGGCCGCTACTTCTCTGCCTGGACTTTTCCAGTGTAAGTCCTGTTAGGTGCAGGCAGTGGAGGGGTTAATTCCTTCAATAAGGTCTGTGTGTGTTTTGTATCCTTGGATTGTCATATGTATCCAAGGGCGTGCCTTAGCAACTACCAGAGTGTCAACCTGAGGATGGATACTGATTGGTTCATCTATAGTGAGTGATAACCAATCAGTATTCAACCTGCTCTGTTAAGGGGCAGGGTTACAATCATCCACCTCAGGTTATAAATAAGGGCAGTCTCCTAAATTCTGGGCTGACCCCGTCTCATTCTCTCTCCTCCTCTATGGAGTGAGAACACCATCAGCCCTTTACCTCATAAGGAGGATGGAGGAGGGGTACTCCAGGCCTGCTCTAGGCCTAAAGCCTGAAGCAGGGCACGATCATTGACAAAGCAGTGAAAGAACTGTAATGCCTATGTGAATGATCTGCATACAATAAAACCCAGAAAAGGCAAAGAGTGTGTTTACTGTTTGCTGCTGTGCAAGGAGAATTGTCAGTATGGGCCATCCCCTGCTCAACACAGAGGATCCATACTGTCTGGAGGCGCGGCACTGAGGAAGATCAAGGTAATCTGCACCCCTGTCCTGGTTCTCCCCACACCATCGCGGAGCACTCAGCCCTACTGTTTACCAACACCCTGAAGTAGTAGCTAGAAGAGCATACCCACCCCAATCTCACTTAGGGGGAAAGGGTATAAGGGCTACATACATACATACATACATACATACATACATACATACATACATACATACATACTAGATTGGCAGTGTTTCAACTGTTATGAACAGGAAAGTGCAACTTTTTTGAAACACAAGTCATAATACTGGTAAGCCAAGGGATCCATAGTGCAGAGGTAGTGAATAAGAAGGGGATCTCTGCCATTAATAGGCTTCAGCCAGAGGTCAAGTGAGTGACATTTAGAAGACAATAGGAGGAAGTAAAAGCCTATTGTGTACAGCAGAAGAGATGATTACAGGTGCAGACTCGCATAGTGGACCAATTTATGTTTCTACAAATTGCCTCTAAAGGGTAGTTCCCCCTACATGTTTATTTGTTTGTATTGTGGTTTTTTTTTTTTTGCACACTTTCTTGGTCAGTTTTCACCTTTTTGATATAGTGGATACAGTGAGAATTAACAGGAGTTGCCATGTGAACCCTGCTGCAGGTTTGGGGCCTTTTTTTTAAACAAAATGTAAAATAAAAACAAATGCACAGGACACTTCTGAGGACCTGTATCATTGCACACATTGGTAGTGAGTTATTTTCATCCAACTTTTATTAGTGTCAACATATTAAGGCATTTCATACCTTGTACAAAAAACAGCGCACAACGCTCATGGTGCATTAAATAAAATATTATTGGGTTACACAAAACAAATGTAGTCTGCGTACATCAATATGGTGTTAAAACAGCATTTCAAGGGATAATGTTACCCAAGCTCCAACCAGTGGGACCAGGTCACTCAGCAAGATGTCAACTGTTTCCACGGCTGGTGTAAGTCCTCTGTAGTGCTGCCAGTATTTGGAAATGCAGTCCAGGGACAGTCCGTTGGTTGGCTGCTCGTGAAGCACTCCCAATGATATACTGTGGCTGTGAGTAGAAGGGAAGGAACCCTTTTTCGTGGGGATCGTCTGACGGCTGTTGTTCTCCAGCCTCTGCGCACTTGGCTTGTCGGTGACGTCACCAAAAAGCGGCTCTGTGTCTCATGAGTAGCGCTTCCCGATTCCCACGAGTCTTAATCCCAATAGCAACAGAGAGGGGATGGATGTCCTTTTATCACCAAGATCTAGAGTCGCAAATATTCTACCAACGCGTTTCAAAACCACGAGGGCTTCATCAGGGAATATTTGTTGATAAATTTGGTGGCATTGAAATACCCCTCGCTCACTCCTGATTTGTCGGAGGACCCGAGTCACGATCCAATCATAGGAGGAGCAGGGAGCAGTCAGGACCACCAACATACACTTCATGCATCAATGTAAACAATACAAACTTTAATCGAAAAAATGTTAAAAAATCATTAAGAAAAAAAAGCTCATAACGTTAAAAAAGCCCTAAACGGCACATATAGCGCTGGATGAGCTAGAATGGAGGAGAGATAAAAATTAGCACACATACAATCGGACAAAACTCTCTATAAATGTATTGCAGTGTGTATAATGGTACTGGATGAGTATCAATGGCGCTAAACACATAAAAATAAAGTAAATGATATACAACCAGATTAGATGGAGAGAAGATCTCAGCCGACGTGAATCAAACATGAAAAAAGAGGAGAGATAAAAATTAGCACACATACAATCGGACAAAACTCTCTATAAATGTATTGCAGTGTGTATAATGCAAAACAGAATAAGTAAAAAGAGAGAAATCAGAAGGCAAAGCACAAGACTGCTAGGTAATTCATAAACAAAATACTGTTTCCATAGGCCTCGTAATATGATAGATCTTACAATATTTAAGCAGAGAGAGAAAAACCCTTATTCAGGGAGATGCTATTAGGTAATAGATTAGTATAGGGACCAAATATCGATGTCCTCATTGAGACCCTCAGGATGCAGTGTATTTAATTTATGGATCCAGAAGGTCTTCTGCATGGATAGATCTTTCACTCTGTCACCACCCCTTCTATTTCTTGGGACGTACTTAATGCCCTTGAAGGTAAGTGAAGAGGGGTCTTTATTATGATGTATTGCGTAATGCCTAGAGAGACTGTTTGACAAGACCATTCCTGATATTGTGTACGTGTTCTTGTACCCGCACTTTTAGGCTAGGTTTAGTACGGCCCACATATTGTGGGCCGCATGGACACTCCATAAGGTATACTATATGGTCAGAATTACAATTTATAAAGTCGGTGACATCAAACACTTCCCCAGTTGAGAAGGACCTAAACGTTTTTCTTTCTGAATGTAGATATTTACATATGCAGCATTTTCCACATTGGAAATTTCCAACCGGTTTATTCCGTAGCCACATACAGTACTGCCACCAACAAGATTTTCATTGATATTGATGTCACTAGGAGACAAAAGGCTTTTCAAATTTTTGCTCGTCTATATATAAATTTGGGATTTTTTGAGATATGTACCCCCAAAATCGGGTCATTAGAAAGTATGGCCCAATGTTTTTTGATGATCCCTTCTATTTTAGTTGCCATTAAATTATAGTTAGTGATAAAAGATATATCACACTCGCCATTAATATTATCCCGTTTGGATGATCTAATCTTGGGGACTAGCATCTGATTTCTATCCAATTTCCTCACCCTTTCTAAGTCATTCTCTAATTTCTGGGTGGAATAACCCCCCTCCAAAAAACTGGAGCGTAGATTATTAGCCTGTATCTCAAAATCTTCCTCAAGACTACAATTTTTCTTTAGTCTGAACTGTCCACCTGGAATATTTTGAATCCAGGTTTTTTTGTGATTGCTGGAAGCTAGCAATAGATTGTTAGAATCCACTTCCTTAAAGTATGTTTTTGTCACCACCTTACCATCCTCTGTGGACATTAATTTTATGTCTAGAAAATGTATTTCTTTGGAATTTTCTGCATGAGTGAAAGTTAAATTTCTTTCATTGTTATTAATAAAATTCATAAATTGAACAACAGAGGTATGGTCCCCATCCCAGATAAACAGGATATCGTCAATGAACCGACGCCATATTATGATATTATTTTCAAAGGTATTGCTGTTCCAGATCTGCTGGAACTCCCACTCACCCATGTACAGGTTTGCGAAACTGGGGGCAAATCTCGTGCCCATCGCAGTTCCGCAAACCTGTAAATAGAATCATCCAGGAACATAAAATAATTATGCTCTAATATAAACTGGATAGAGTCTAGGATGAACTCCCTATTGAGATGATGTAACTCCAAATCCCCCGATAGCACAGAATCTATTGCTGCCAATCCCTTGTCATGGGGGATATTTGTATAGAGAGCCTGTACATCACATGTAAGCCACCTATACGAATCTTTCCATTCAAAGTCTTGCAACAGGTTAAGTACTGAAGTTGAATCTCTTAGATCGAATGGTAGTTTTACCACATAGGGTTGGAGAAAATGGTCGACATACTGCGAGAGTTTCGCAGTAAGGGATTGTATCCCTGATATAATGGGTCTTCCGGGAGGGTTTACTAACAATTTGTGCAATTTTGGGAGATGGTAGAATATTGAAATTCTAGGACAGTTAGAGTACAAAAAAGCGAACTAATTTTTCGAGATGACAGACATATTTAGGGCTTAATCAAGCATTGTTTTTAGACTGGCAAGGAAATCTTTCGTTGGATCTTTACTCAACTTCGTATAAGCGGATATATCCCCAAGGAGTCGGTGTGCCTCCCCTTCGTAATCCTTACGATCTTGCAGGACCACACCTACTCCTTTGTTGGCTTTTCTGATAATCAGGTTTTTATTATCTTTTAAAAAATTTAAAGCCAAATTTTCTTTCTTACTGAGGTTGTGTCTGATGTCACCTGACTTAAAGTTGTGGGTCAAAGTATTGAATTCATTATTGACCATATTAAAGAAGGTTTCTATATGGTGACCCTTAGATTGGACAGGATAAAATCTGGATTTCCCTTTAAACTGGGTATGTCTACACGGCTGAACACTGCTGTCCACCACTGGACTGGGGTCAAGGACAGCAGTTTCAGTCATATCGGCAATATCAGCAATGGCACTATGTTTGTCTAAATCTATTTTCAGAAAGTGTCTCTTTAAGGTCAAATTACGCATGAATTTTGAAGGTCTGTGTACAGTTGGAAGGAGCTTGGACCACAAGAACGTGAGAACGTCAAGCCCCTATCCAATACGCTTTTTTGATCATTGGTCAAAATTACTGATGACAGATTAAAGATCCCTTTAAAGAGTGGAATTATGTGTCCTTTTTGTTGTCCCGTCTCTTTTGATCTGGTCCCCCATCTAGTTCCTCTTCTAGTAGAGGTCTTTTTTTGTTTTCCTGTGGGGTTACTTGTATTGTCAGCCTTGCATCCTCCTTTTTGTTTAGGTCTGAGTGTCTGTTCTTGAACAATTCTAAAAAAGGAGAGGATTGATAACTCTGACCAGATCTATTAATTATTGGATATTTATTCGTCTCATGTCTATTTTGTCCCTTATGTACATACCTAAAATTTTCGATATAACTTCTTCCCTTATAGTTAGGGTTTCGATAGTGACCCTCTTGTCTCGAGGAAGAGTGATACCTATCAAAATTGCCAAAATAATTTCCATTATCTTTTCTATAGGTATTATGTCCTCTCTCATTGGATTGTGTATATGACCTATGTGGTCTGTACTGATTTGATGATCTCTTTAATGACTGGGATGACTTCCTGGGCACCCCTTGTATATTCAAATTTGTGGGTCTGCCCCTTTCGGTATCTTTGGCCCAGTCTCTCTGTTTGTTATTATCGTAATCCTGTTTATCACAATAACATTTCTTGTGCTTTGCTTTAAGAATTTCCTCCTCCGTATGCTCAAGTTTCATACGGAGGTCATGCTCCATTTCAGAACAATCATGGTAAATTACGAGTGGCTCAAGCTCTTTAACTATACTCGTTACTTCTTTGTCAATAGTTTTAAGAGACTTCTTCCTCTCGTATATAATCAATTTAATAAGACCAGTGGAGCATTCGTCTAAAATTCCAATCCATTCTTTTAAAAAATGTTCATTGTCCTTACCGAAAGTAGGTTTAAGGATACGTAAGCCCCTCGCTATTCTGTTACAGTAAATATTTCTGTAATGTTCTTTTATCTAGATGGATGATTTATAGTAGCGCACTTATCACCCTCCTTTTTTATCATACCTTGTAGATAGCATTGACACCCAGTACGAATCCCAGTGTCCGCTCTCCCTGTGACTTTGGGCGTGCCACAGGCACCAAAACGACATTGTAAGATTTTTGGGGCAGGGATGCTGGTGTGCCAACTGCTATTTACAGCACTGTCAGCACTATATAAGAAATTAAAGTTATTAACGGGATGTACCGCTTTCTCTGTTTCCTTAATCAAAAAAGTCTTGCAAGTTGATCAGCAACCGTTATTATGCATATAAATAAATATATATGCGAGAAACAGACAGTCATGGTTGTAAAATTGTCATGAGTGGTTTACTGGAGATCAACCTTTGTACATCCTGTGTATTAACAGCATCTTTGCTTTATTTCTGAGTTCTTTGTACTCTGTCAGTTTCTCTTGGCTGTCAGCATAAAGTGTACAAAGCAGAAAAATCCATTGTCCGCCGCCTTCTCCTGTTGATTGAAGCTCAGAATCTTAAGATAATTAAATCAATCAGATGAGGATTGATGTCGTATCATAACGATAGTGACTTAGTTTTGGTGGATAAATACGAAATATACTTATTGTACGCCAAATAAATGTCCTCAAAGAGTTGATCTCTGATTCTAATGTGTGTCTAATTTCTATTGTAACTTAGCAGAATATTTTTTAGCTGCATTTGTATTTGTTTGCTTTATTTCTAAAATGTATACAGTATATATTTTTTTTACTTTGAGCGTGGCACTGGTTCTTTGAGTTGTGAAAATAAAAGATATTGAAAACTATTCATGGCCTCTCCTGCAAAGCGCGATGCCCTTCACCCTGAAACGCAAGAGCAGTCGCCCTCCTTTTCCATTTCCCTTCACTGCAGATTGCATCCTGCATTCCAAGGCAGAGAATGACACAATCTAAGCTGAAAAAAGCACTCCTTGGGCATGGTGTAGCCTGGAGAGTCCGACCCCATTACTTAGTCTACAGCCCCAGTGGTCCCGGCTGCACGCGCCGCCGTTTTAGCCATGACCTGTGGTCTGCGGCTGCGCTTGCAGTGGAGAGCAGGAGATCCGATGGAGGCATGGCGAGGGCGCAGCAATGACGTCACACGGGTGGTTCGCCCTGATTACCTGAACCGCCGCCGTGACATGGCGAATACTCGGCCGCCACACCAAAAGACAAAAATTCTTGTCTTTTGATCAAGGCGGTCACGCATTGCACCTTGTGTACGCACACACGCAGACAGGGGCCTGCGCGTGCAGCCGTGGCCACTGGGGACTTGGCCTATGGCTTCCTGACTTTGTCTTGCTGTATCCAAAAGCAGTTGAATACAATGGTATTCAGACGACATGATTAGTCTCCTGTATGCAGATAAGAACAGAAAAGGATGATCTCTTCTGCCACATCACCATCTCAAAGAGCTCCCCGCTGCTGGTAACTATTCAGCAGAAAATATTGCATAACAATGTAGTCCACTTATTTCAGAACTAGGAAGGTTATTGCCAAGAAGCGCGCTATACCCATGCAAGTTTCAGTCCCACTACCTAGACACTGAGTTTTCATCATCTACCAAAGCAATCACATGGTCACAATGGTGGAAGTCCAATGGCACTATGGAGCCACAGGACCTCATTAATCAAAAAGGTTAAAAAGTTGTTAATCGGCTACATTTAACCTATACAATTTGCCACTGTCCTTTGTTCACTTTCATCATAGAGCTGGACTGTCCCTTTAAACTTGTACACCATGCCTTTGCGTTTAGTCCACTTTGATCCTCTCTGAGTATCTCAGGTCTGAGGGATGTGTGTGAGCACACATCAGGAATTCATCAGGTTAACCTGGTAAAACATCATGCTTGCACCCTGACAGCTTCCCAGGCATGAGTGCAATTTGTTTTTATTTATGTCTGTTGGTTATTGGTTTTAGTCAATTACATCTTGCTGTTAATAGATTACTAATTAATTTATTTTTCCAGACATCTGTGCAAAGGGAGGGGAAAAAAAACTCTTGAGCATTTAGCAAACTTTAGAGCAGCATTATATTCCATGGACAATCCAAACATTAGTACTGTTTGATGTTGGGTTTCTTGGCCTTAAGACCATTTATTTGAACTAATTTGCACTGGATATATCAATCTTCACTAGCCTACCCAGGGAAGGGGTTAAAAGTTTAGATGTTCATTTGTATATATGCCAACACTGGATGACAATTAAAGTGTAATTTTGTTTTTCAACATATTATTTTTTTTAATTATTTTCCAACTTGAAATGCTGCTTTCACAATGTAACCCTTGCAAAATTAGCCCATTTGCCATTCTGCAATCACATACATTGCGTGAAATATCAAAGTCCAAGCAACATCACTCCCGAAATTAAATGTTTTTTTGTTGTTGCAAGTCTTGTACTTCTGAGCAATTCAAATACAGCGAGATTAATTTTCAGGCAATATTGCCATTTGCACTTTGGTATATTCTATAAACTCAGAGTTCGCCGATCCGCGTCAGACCACACGGAAGTCACATTGAAGTCAATGGAGCCTCCATATCAAACCACACGGATTGGCAATGTTGCCGTTTACAGAATATACCCCTTTGTGTGTACATAAATGTTTTATTTGTATTGCATCATCCATGTACTTGGCGTATCACTGCAGTAATAGATGCAACAAAATACATAAGGGAATAAGCGATTGAAACAGAAAAGGAAACAGGAAAAAGAGTCCCTGTCCCTTAGGCTTTGTCCAGGGTGGCACTGAGTGGGGGGGTGCGCTCACGCTGGCTGCGATGAAATACATTGCGGCAATGTGTGTGGCCAGCGTGAACAAGTGCCTGAGCATGTGCGGCGCTTTGCTGCTTGCAGAGCAAGCAAATTTGAATTTGCCGCTTGCTTGCGCCGCCGCGCCTGCACGCTTAGCGCCACCCTGGCCGCAGCCCAAGAGTTTACAGTCTCAATTTTAGCTCCGAACCCCACTGAGTCATAAACCCGTTCCATGCTTTTATAGGCAGAGCCCCACTGTTTAGACTGTAGCTCAGTGAGGCGGAGGAAGATGGCTTAAGTAGGCGTTACCCATACAAATGATCAGTTAAATAGCTTTGTATTAGAGTTACGAGAAAGCGTTCAAGCATAGACTGCCCCATGAAACATTTTTATGGTTGTTTCAGAATTTGAGGGAAAAAAATTAATAGAAAATAAAGGCCAAGCCAGGGCCGGGGTACAAAAGGAGTAGTAGAAACTCAATGATGGCCCATATTTAACAAAAGCTGCATTTCTCTAGAGTAAGTCCTCGCTCAGACAGGCTGCTACATCCATGTGCGTGCGTGCCTCCGCCGCACGCTCCTGCAGCCCAGCGATCTGCGCTCAAACTGCAGGAATTGGGTCGCGGTGTTTGGGGGCATGGCGGGGGGGGGAGGGAGGGGGCGTAACGAACACGTCACAGAGCTGGTTTGCCTTTATTGGCTGAACCAGCTCGCGTTATGCGAATGCAGCCCCAAATTTCAGTTTGGGTTGTGGCGGCAAAATGTTGCCGCATCAACGCTGTAGTTTTCCACTACAAGTAGTTTCTAGTGTGACAACTGTCATCCACTAGACTGAAAGGGTGACGATCGTGCGCGTGCATGTCGCAACGCGGCCTGTCTGAGCGAGGTCTTAGAAGCTGTGTGATGATTTCTCAATGTACTGTGTAATCACATTGAAAAAAGGGAAAATAGATGTCATTGTTTAAAAAATACACTTTTTCAGACTAAGTCAGCTGAATTTCTGTACTGTGAAGCAGACTTCCCTATACTCCGAAAGATTTAAGTCCCAATCAAATCCTAAAAAGGCGCTGGATTTAAAAATTATCTATTTTTTTTAAACACACGCACGCTAACTCATAGAGCTGGCTTGGGGAAGTGCTGTCATAAAACAACAGCCCCCTCCTATCTATCTATCTATCTATCTATCTATCTATCTATCTATCTATCTATCTATCTATCTATCTATCTATCTATCTATCTATCTCTTTACAGGTGTCAGGAGGCAACCATCCTGGAAGTGACAGTAAGGCCTAAGTGTGCTGAAAATCTAATCCCTCCGGTTTCTGGAACAGCACAAACTTGCCTCTTTCTTACTGCTTCCTTGTAAAACACCAGATGAATGAGAAGAGGAAAGGAACTGGTTTGTGCTGTTGGAAGGATTAGTAAAGAATTCAGTGCTCTTCAGTATCTGGGCAAAAATGGAGACTGCGCTCGTCTGTTCTCTCCTGGATATCTCTGCTATCCACCTTCTCCCGCAGCTCCCAATTCCTCCGGCGATCACCCGGGATAACAGTCAGAAATAAAAAAAAAAAGGGGGGTTGGAGCGCAGAGAGAAAAAGGTGGTATTAGACAAAATCACTTTATTGGGTAAAATAACATCTAAAACTTACAATCAGTAAAGCTGCATCGCCCGTGGGGTTCCCAAGCCAGTCCTCACACTGCCTCCTCAGAGTGCCTTTACTGCGAGTCGCTACCCTGCTACAACCGGAAGAGGAAGCCAAGGCTAGGCTCTCTCGCGAGATCGCTATTGGGAAGTGCTGGCTCTGGCGGATATCAAAATGAATGAAACCCTGTGGGGCTACCGGTTACCACTCTCCAAGACCGAGTGTGTACCCTATATTCTATGCAACCCCACACTCTTGACACATGTAAACGGGTTAGTTAGCTGTTATCAAGTCTGTGTCGTAAATATACTGGCAGCAAAAGTATTTCCTAAAATAGTACCAGCTTCCTTTAGCAGACAAGATTTCTAAACAGGGCTTTGCTGAAGAAGACCGAGCATGCACTTACCCCCTTCTGGGCTCAAGGTAGGTTCATTTGACACAACAGGATGATGACAATACAATAAAATTGCTTCTAGGAGAAGTTCTCTCTGTAGCAGCTGTTGGTCACTTTCTCCACTCGTTTTCCTACTTGTTACTGGGACTCTACAAATTTTTAATTTACAACACATTCATATAATTAGGAAACCGCGGTCTGCCTCTTATTAACCCACTTATTTCCTAAGTAACCTATAACCAGTGGTTGACAAATCACCAAAAAATCTACTCGCCACCTAGTACCAAACGTGTGCTGCTTGGGCCAATATTTACTCGCCCGGGGGTTAAATCCACTCGTCCGGGGCGAGCAAATGTATAGGTTTGTCGAACACTGCCTATAACACATCATCTAAAAGAAGAAAAAAAAACATTTGTGGGTGCACAATTGCGGTTGAATAAAACGCTACCAGGGGGAGCTGTAACATCTTGCTTTGCAATGGTAAAGGGTTAAAGCAGCACAACATGAAATTTATGGGTTTTTTTTAATAAATAATTTCTGTAGTATTAGCTAATACTTACTGTATTAAAAAAATGTATTCAACTATTAATGCCTTTTTTAAGTAGTTGTTATATATATATTAATATATAATAATAATAATATCTATTAGAAAAAAAGAAGAGAAAAAAGATCTTGTATAAAATCAGATATTAAAACGTTTGATGATGAAAAAAAAGATGATGAAATCCGCTGAGACGGGGAAAGAACACGCGTAGGGTTCACGTGGCATTGAAAACTACGGTGGGGTCGAGCAGTCCAGACGCCAGTGTGAGGACGTGAGTGAAGATCTTCCGGGTCCCTGATTCCAGTGAGAGAGTAATGGCGGCTCCGCACGGTACTGACAAGCTTAGTTCCAAATGAAGTACATCCATTCAGGGGATTGGGCAAATACAAACGTTTATCTGGAGCCATTCGGACGGCAATCGTCAGGATGTGACCGTGGAGTCTTCAATCTGGTGCATGGCTGGTCCCGTAACATGCCTTTTTTTTATTGACAAAGTGTGAGGTGCATTGGTCCAGAAACAGACCTTTATACTTCATTTATCTAAGGGATCGGGCGCTTTTTCTCTTTTTTTTCTAATAGGTACGTTGGGAGGTTGGTGAGCCCAAGAAGAAGCAGCCTGGACTTTTATATTGTCATTTCCATGGACTCATATGGACTTAAGTATAATCATTTTTATTTATAGTGTTCCCCAACATTTGGCTTATTTTTTATATATATTTACTTTGTCACAAGTTTTGAGCACCTGATCTCACAGCGTGGATCACGAGCACGGATACAGAGGTGGATCACTTTTTTTCACCAAAAATAAAAAAAGCTGTTTGTGGGTGGTTTTCTGGGTATGCACCTTAACCCTGCCTGTGCTCAAAGCTGTGACCATGCAGCACGCTAAGCCATAGGGAACCATGGTTAAAAATGGTTTTTGGAAGCAAAAAGTGGCACTGTGCTCATTGGCATGTCATTTCCCAGAATCCCTTGCTGCAGTGGAAGTTGCTGTGGTGTGGTGATAATGGTGAATGAATGAGCGGGGTTGCAGACCGCCTAAGACATGCAGATGAGATACAGTTATATATATATATATATGTGGTGTGTGTATATATATATATATATATGATATATATATTATATATATATATATATATATAGGTATGTATATGTGTGTGTGTATGTATATGTATATATATATATATTATCAGTGTTCGACAAACCTATACATTTGCACGCCCGGGAGGGATTTAACATCGTGTCGGGGCTCTATTGGCCAAGCAGCACACGTTGTTGGTACAGGTGGCGAGGAGATATTTTGTTCGGCGATTAGATTTTTTGGTATTTGTCGACCATGTGTGTGTGTATATATTAATATATATTATATATAGATATGATATATATATGATATATATGGTATATATATGAGTGTATATAATTATTATGTGTATAATATATATTGTATAATTATATATATGTGTAATATATATTTATTATGTGTAATATATATGTATATATGTATGTATGTATGTATGTGTATATATATGTATGTATGTTATATATATATAATATATATATATGTATATGTATGTAGTATAATATATATTATATTATGTATATGTATGTATATATTATATATATATGTATATATATATAATATGTATATATATATATATATGTATGTTAGTAGTACAGTGTTCGACAAATCACCCAAAAATATACTCGCCCAACCAAAAAATCTATCTCGCCACCTATCCCCGCCCAAGCCCACCCCCAAACCTAGTCCCCGCCCCCAACCCCGCTTTAAAATAAATATATATATATAAAATACATTTAATAAATTCCTAGTCAGACATTGCGTTTTTTTGACATAAATGTATTATTGTATTACATTATACTACAATTAGTCCTTGTTACGTGGTGTGTGTGTGAATGTCGGATCTAGAAATAAAAAGCCAGGTTTTGTGTGACTAGTTTCCTGAAACCCCTTACCAGTGTACTGGACGTCCCGCTTCACAATATCTAAAGCAGCAATGGAGCCGGGATCTTACCTGATCCGCAGTCCCTCAATGTCCAGGTACCCTCATTCCCGCAATGTTATACATTGGAGGGGATATGTTTCCCTACCTGTCTTGGGTTAGGGGGGGGTTCCTATGTCTTCCGGTGTGAAGCTTGAGTCAGATCTGGAAGAAACCAGTATAGGTTATTTCGTGGTAGTATAGGGCAGTAGAGATATATAGGGTTAAATAAGAGATCCAGACACCGAGAGAGGGTGAGAGAGAGAGAGAGAGGGGGGTGAGAGAGAGAGAGGGGGTGGAGAGGAGAGAGGAGGGGGGGATGAGAGAGAGAGGGGGGGGAGAGAGAGAGAGGGGGGGGGCGGGAGAGAGAGAGGGGGGAGGGAGAGAGAGAGAGAGAGGGGGTGGGAGAGGTGTTTGAGAGAGAGAGGAGATGGGTGGGTGAGACGGAGAGATGACGAGAGGGGGTTGGAGAGAGAGAGAGAGGGTGGGGGGTGAGAGAGAGAGAGAGAGGGGGTGATGAGAGAGAGGGGGTGACAGAGAGAGAGGGGTGAGGGGGTTTTGTTTATTTTTCTCCCTATTTGGGTTGCAAGAGTTAGTCCCATTTTAATTTTTATTTTTTTGTCCATGATACTCTTTCGGTAGTAGTTAGGGTCTTGGTTTATGTTTTTGGTTTTTCTTTATATTTTTATCAATACATTTATATTATTTTACAAATAAGTCGAGTGCTTTTTGTGAGGTTTCTTTTTCTTCTTGTGTGTGTATATATATATTATATATAATATATATAATTATATGAGATATATATATATATATATAGATATGAATATATCTAATAGTATCATCTATATATGTGGTATGCTAATACCACACACGCCACACTAGCTGAATATACCCGGCAGTTGCCCGGGAGTACTTTTCCCGCTCCCGCTCTGTCTACGCTCCCCTCCCCTGCACCGAACCTCCCTCTCCCCCCTGCACCCCACATAACTCTCCCCCCTGCACCCCATCACACTCTCCCCTGCCACCCCACATCCACTCTCTCCACCTGCACCCGCATACGCATCATTTCTCCCCCCGCAACATCACTATCCCCCCCCCAGCACCCATCATCACTCCCCCCTCCCTGCAGCCCCCGCCCCCAACATTTTGCTGGACAGCTGACTCCCTCTCTCTCCCCCTCTCACCCCCCCCCTCTTCACCCCCCCCCTCTCTGACTCCCTCTCTCCCCTCTCCTGACTCCCTCTCTGAACCTCTCCCTGTAACGCTTGCGCGAGCCCACCAAAAAGACCTGACCCGGCACTGAGGTGGGAAGGAGTGCCACACACCCATAGTAGGGGGGCGAGCCAGAAGTTGCTTTGTGCGTTGCTGGGTCTGGGTTATGTAGAAATGGTTTAATCCAATACTTGCCGGGGTCCGTGGGTTGGAAGAGGTACACGTATTTGGAGTCCGTAAGCTGTTGGTTGGGGTTGGAGAGGTACTCGTCATCGTAATCCGTATGCCAGGGGTCAAAGCAGAGAGAATCCAAATGGCAAAGTGGGTCGGTACACGAGAGGTTACTGCAGAGAACAAGACTGGGCTGGCTGGACAAGACAGGCACACGCAAAGGCTAACAAGGTTATGTTCAGACAAGGTATGACAGGAAGAGGAAGCTTTTATAGGAGACAGGAACCAGTAGGAGAGGGGGCGGAGTGGAGGCGGAGCACTCTGCAGATGCAAAGGATAGGCGGAGCAGGAGACAAGGGTCACACAAATCTTGACCGCACGGGGCTCGTTACGCGACCGTCACGCGGCACAGGGACCGGACGCAGGGAAATAGGAGCGGACGTGAATCTTGAGGGGGGCGGAGTCCCTAAGGTTGTGAACCTGAGTAGAAGACGGAGCGGGGTGCGCGCGCGCTCTGTAAACAGAGGGGGGTGCGCACCACCACGCGGTGGGGGCAGATAGGAGGCAGTGCCACTGACAGTACTGTTATGTAAACGAGGAGGACCGCGCCGCAAGGGACAGCAATCCCAGAATCCTCACACCCCCCCTCTCCCTGACTGACTCCCCCCCCCTCTCTCCTGCTGAATCCCCTCCTCTCTCATGACGACATAGCACCCCCCCTCTCCTGACTGAATACCACCCCCCGCCTGTCTGCTGTGCGCCGCCATCTTACCCACTCGGCACCGCGAGGCAGGTGCAGGAGGAAGAGGGTCCTTCTGGGCGCCGCCATCTTAGCCACTCGGCGCCGCGAGGCAGCTGCAGGAGGAAGGCTGCCTGCCCACTACCTGTCCCCCCGCCGGGGAGGGAGGGAAGTGAGCGCCGGGAAGGGAGGGAAGTGAGCGCCGGGGGAGGGAGAGAAGGGAGCGTTGGCGGCTGGGGCAGGAGGGGAGCGCCGCGCTTCCCCTCCGTCCGTGAGCCGGTGCAGGGCGGCGCACGTGAGGGTGAGTGTGATGGGGGGGGGAGAGGACAGAGAGAGTGTGTGTTTGTGGCCGAGGGGGAAGAGAGTGGCAGTTGGGTGACGTCAGAGCAACCAATCTGATTGGCCAGAGGCTGAGAACTAACCAGATTCACCGCATCTAGCACTAACCTTTCGATTTTATATATTAAGATTATCTAGCGGCTTACCTAACACCATTGTTATTGGATCTAGAGGGATCCTCATCCCAAAAGTCTCTCGCACTAAGTTCTGCACTACTCCCCAGAACCTCTGTATTTTGGGGCAGAACCACCAAATATGGGCCATATCACCAACACTCCCACAACCCCTCCAACAGTGATTCATGGTCTCTGGATAAATCTGCCTCAACCTCTGGGGCGTCAAATACCACCTAAAAATAACTTTATAAATATTTTCTTTAAATATTGTGCATAATGATGTGTTTATTGCATTGATCCAGATAGTTTGCCAGTCCTCCCAAGGAATCTCTACCTGAACATCTTGGGCCCTTTGATCCATATACCTATGTGTGCAAGGGGCTCTAAATTCACGGGAGCAGAGAAATTGGTAATAATTGAGATAAGTCTCCACTGAAAGAAAGACACACCTGGGACAACTGCCTAAGATAGTGGGAAACCTGTAAAAAATCTAAACGACTCGGCTCCCGAGAGAGTACTTCTGACAAAAAATCATTAAAGCTTAATAGTTTACCTCTCTGAAGCACATCTTTAATATCGTTAACCTTCCATAAATCAAATCTAGCTGTGGACCAACCCGGACCAAAGTCCGGGTTGTCAAAAATTGGGGTACATCTCGAAGGGGTTGAGGGTAATTGAATTTGGCCTAAACATTTTTTACCAAATCTTAATAGAAAACGTCATAACTGCTGAGTCAAAAAGAGCTGGTTTGAGACTTTGTTGGTTTGTTATTCCATAAAAGAGCCGGGAGTGCCCTGGAATTTCCAAATTTACCCATCAGTATTGACCCTTTTGTGAGTGCCAGCAAACCATCTGTTTCAAGTGGGCGGCTAGATAATATTTCCTGATGTCAGGAACTGTCACCCCCCGCGCCCCATCTCTCTGGGAGCAAGCATAACTGATCTCGGCACTCTTGTTCTTTTGTTACCCCAAATAAATTGCATAATTTTGTTCTGTACAGTATATCCCTCAAATATTTTATCGTGATAGAGAACGGGAGTGTCTGGAAACAATAAAGCAGTTTAGGGAGAATTCATCTTAACTGATATAATGCGGCCTATCCACGATATATGGTGGCAGTTCCAGAGTAGACGATCCTGTTTTAATTTAGCGAACAGCTCTGGTGATTTATTTTTATATAGGGATTGATAGGGATTCTCCTCACAAAAAACTAGGTATTTCAATCTCTCCTTGTTCCAGTGGTAATTGAAATTTAATTTGATTATTTTTAACCTCGGAGTCTGGCAAAGTTAAATTTAAAGCCTCTGATTTAGCCAAATTAATTTTATAACCTGAGAACCGACCGAAGCCAGAGACCTCCTGTTGTAAATTGGGGAGGGAGGTCGGGGGGTTGGAAATTGTACGACTAATATCATCAGCAAAAAGGGATAGTTTGCGATTCTCCTGGCTAATCCTAATACCCTGAGTTTTTACTCATTTTAATTGCGAGCGGCTCAATTGTTAGCGAGAACAGCAGGGGAGATAATGGACAACACTGCCTGGTACCATTACTAATCTTAATTTGGTTTAGTCTCCCCCCCCCCCCTAAGCATTTTTAGAGAAGCTGTAGGGGTGTCATACAGGGCATAGACCCTTTTTAAAAAAGGACTGGAAAAACCAAACCCCAGCATAGTTCTATCTAAAAAATCCCAATTAATTCTGTCAAACGCTTTATTAGCGTCTAAACTCAACACCCTTGGGTTTAAAAGACTGAACATAATCAGTTTTATTGATAATCTTGCGTGTATTATCTGAGGCTTGACATTTGCTTATAAAACCTACTTGATTATGTTTTAGGCGAGGCAAAATTGGGTTTAGTCTGTTCGCTAGAATTTTACTATATATCTTTAGATCTGTATTAAGTAGCGAGATTGCTTTATAACTTGCGCAACTCATTGGATCTTTTCCATCCTTAGGTATTACTACTAAATTTGCTTTTGACATTTGCGAAGGTATTTGGGAGCCCGATAGAAAACTATTAAACATATCTAAAAGATATGGAGTTGGTATTCCCCAATATTTTTTATAGTAGAGATTTGAGAAGCCACCTGGACCTGGGGCTTTTGAGGTTTTCAGACCTTTTAATAACCTTTTTTTAATTCTGTAAGACTAATTTTAGCATTGAGTCGTTCCACTTCCGCTGAGAGTTTTGGGAGTTCACAAGCCTGTAGATAGCTGTCTAGTTGTTCACTGGGGGATTTATTAAAATTGGAATCTGATGAATTCAGATTATATAAATTATTGTAAAATGTAGAGAATTCCTCTGCAATTTGGAAAGGATTATGTGTAATTTCCCCGTTACCACCTCCTTATGGCTGAAACTTGCGATTTAGCTTTAACACCTCTTAACTGACTGGCGAAAAGCTTATCTGCCTTATTACCTTTATCGTAATAAGTCTGACGGGCCCATTTTAATGCTTTCTCTATGTACTCCAGTTTAATTTATGGAATTCCTCTCTAGTCTGACAAAGAAGCTTGTAAATCTTCGCAAGGGCGTAATTTATGTTCCTGTTCTAATTCAATTATTTTAGCTTTAAGTTTACTGTGTTTAATTTTTTTTGCTTTTTTCCTGAATGAAGCTATTGTGATAAATTACCCTCTAATGGAGGCTTTGAGCCTCCCAGAGGTTACACAGGCTTTTGACTGAGCCTTTATTCAGTCTAAAATAGTCTACCCAAATATTCCCAATCTGTTCCTCAATCCCCATCTGATTCAGAAGAGATTCATTTAGGCGCCACTGGAATACCTTAGGTGGTTTCAGGACCATTTCCACCGGAGCGTGGTCAGACCACGATATTGGGCCTATATCTGTCTGAGTGACCCGCTCCAAGAGGCTTGATGAGACAAATATATAGTCAATTCTGGTGTATATATCGTGCGGGGGGAATAAAATGTATAGTCCATTTGTTTTTTGTTCTTCATATGCCAAGTGTCTTCCAGTGTATATAATCTTTTATCAGTTTCTTAAAATGTTTTGCTTTGCTGAAAACTTTGCTCGCAATCTTAAATCGTGGAGATGAGGATCTATGCAAATCGGGGTTCAAAGTCATATTGAATTCACCCCAAAGTATCATATCCTCTGATGGGGACCCCCCAGTTTCTTCTAGAATTTAATTGAGGAAATCAATTTGTTGATCGGTCGGAGCATATATATTAACTAGGATTAAATGAATCCCCGACAGAAGACCCTTCACCAAAATAAATCTCCTTTCCTTATCCCTTTTTAATTTCTTCAATTTGGAATGGGATATCATGTTTTAACAAAATAGCTACTCCTCTTTTCTTTTTGGAAAACAAAGAATTGTAAGCCAACAGGTATGTGCCCCGAAAAGTGTTAGGAGGGTCTTGGGTATCAAAATGTGTTTCCTGGAGAAATAGAATATCCACCTTCATTTTCTTAAATTCTCTCAGATCTAATCTCCTCTTTTTATTTGAATTTAGTCCCTTTACGTTTAAAGAGACTACTTTAATGGAAAGTTGGGCAGTCATGGTTTACCAATTAAAACTTGCTCTGCGGAAATCGTGAGATGTTAAATAGTGTGGGTGCACAGACGTCGTTACCTGGAGTTGAGAACTTACTATGACCCGCTTCGGTGGAGGGAAGACACGTCTTCCTCGGTAATCTGTGGTGGTACTGAGAAGGGAGCACCTTGGGGAGGGGAGAAAAATTAAGACAACAGACAGAAAAAACAACCACACAGAGTATATGTGGGGGATGGATCTAATATCCACCCTAAAACCTGTTAACTGATAGTCCTTGTGTGGACAAAAATAAAGGGCTTAAAATGTCCAAATGGGGGGGGGGGGGGTGCGCACACGCCTTGAATTTCGGGGCACTCCGAACTCCGCTGAGGACTCCTGCTAATCATTACCTCCAAAATCAACCTCTAAAATCGAGGGAGATAACTAGGAGTATAGCAAAAAAGCTAATATTAGCGCTTGCGCGCTCCCTGCTTCTCATTTTTTATTAACTTTTTTCACTTCTTTATGCAGCTTCTCTGTGCTGTTGTTTTTTTTAAAGTTAATACTCTTCTCTGGTTGCATCTCCGGTCTGTTTTAAAAGAACTTTTCAGACTAAGGGAATCTGCCAAATGTGTAGTGAAAATTAACCATTTGGGTGCCGTTTGACATATCTACTATGTCATGGGGTCTGGCTATCCAGGGGTCCCCATGACATAGGGATCTACGTCATGTGCTATTCACTTGTTTTCAAGGGGAGATATGACCAGAAGAGGGACAGAAAAGAGCATTATTAGTGATGCTGTGATCAAGGGATCGCTTTCGAGGCGCAAACTCCCATTCAAGTTATGGTGCTCTCTATGGCCCTTATGTCTAATTAATGGGATTAACATGTTTTCTGGCACGGCTTCACAACATATTGTATAAGAACCTAAATCAGATATTTACGATTGGCATTTGCGTCTGGTGGAAAAAAAATTAAAAAATACACCCGTCATCCAAGTGTCGCTCTGCTTGTGAAGTATCATCGTTCGTCACTCATTGATATCCCTCCTCCTGTCCCTCCTACTTTCTACTTACTGCGTAAATTTAGTTCTTCAGGTCAAGAACTCCTTTTCCTAATGTCTACTTGTATGTATGAAGCACTTATTCCTATTATTTCACGTGTATTGCTGCTGTAAAGCGCTACATACATACAACCATCTCTCAAACTTTCATTGCATTTAAATGTTGTCAGAACTGTTGTTTTAAAATGTCTTGTTTTAGTTTTTTTACCCCATATCCCACTCGTATTTGTTGTCGGCCACTGACCGTCATTAAAAGTGTTCTTTACCAACTTCCTTTGTGAAATATCTCATTTAAGTACATTTTAATTTTGGTAGAAAATACATTCTACACATGGGTGAAAGGGTTGCTTACAAGGTAAACGTGTTGGTTGAGGTATGTTAAGGTCAGAAAAGGGCCCTTTTTTACAGTGCCTGTTTACATTTGACTGATTGCAATAGAAGCAGAGACATTCCACAGAGACATTCACTGGTGTAGGCAGGATCCTTGGAAATAAGAATACATGTTTTGTCACGTACCCAATATATTCCATTCCTGGTTTTTTTTTGTGTGGATTTAGTACGGTCCCTTGTCAGGCTCTAGCTATTGCCACATGTATATATTCTTGGCATTTAATGGTATGATTGTTTTACTTTATGGTAGAAAAAGATTGCAAAAACATAATTAGTTGATGCTTCAAGATAAAGAGATCTCTATAAAGTTGTTCCAAAGCATAAATGTTCCACAGGCTCGAAAACGTACTATGTATTTCCTTATAGAATTGCCATTGAGAGCATTGAAAGAACTTGTCAGACACATGGAGTTTTTCAGTTGTTCGTGTCTGTATGTAGCCCTTATATATGCCAAAAGGCATAAGAACTCTAGCACAATCAACTGCAAAAATGGTACTTCAAAATAAAACCTCAACAGCCAAATGTAATAAATTGGGAAACTTGTTTGGCTCAGGTTACCATTCAAAGAAACCGAACGAGGCCAACATTATTGCTCTTTTGTGTGAATCGTACTTTAAGCGACCATCAAGCTGCCAATGTGTGCATCTGACACGGTGTGACAACTTTCTCTAGCATTGGTGCTCTGGGATCAAACATGGGAAAATCACTAATGTTGCCTCCTAGTCAGTGGTTGAAGTGGATTTTAATAAAGGAGTTGTACTGTTCTACATTTATTTAAAACTAATAAATTAATTCTGACCATTTATCAGAAAGATTGATAAAATATCTGTGCTTGGAAAGTCGAAAACGAGAGGGGCTGCCTAAAATGAATCCACGATTCCTTAAAATCATATTTGCTTAGCAGAAAAGTAGTAGCACTCTGAGGTTGTAAGTAACATGGTTGTGGTACTTTTAACCTCCTAGTACCATCACACTTTGACCACTGCTCCTAGTTGAATGACTGGCGAGAACTGAGGAGTAAGGCTGACGGCATGTAGATCATCAGGTTGTTAATGGAATAATTGAATTTGCTAGTGGCCTAAGAAACGTGGGTCTCTGTCACCAGCACAGATCATGAGGGGTTCTTTGATTTTTTTTTTCTTTCAAATATGTACCCAATATGTTCATCTAGTATAAAATGTCTTATTTCCAGTACAGCACAAGAATGAATGCTTTAGTGATTTGGACTCCCTTTTTAACATTCTCAATGGTTCCAATATTGAAAGAAGTGTAATAGGGGTCACACCTTTTCTCTCAGATTCTCACGATAAAATTATACTCTCACGCTAAATGAGGCATAATGTCGCAATATTATATCTGTAGAACATGATCTTACATCCTTATATCGGATCTCGTAAGTACAATGAAGTAGGAAGCCGAGAGTAATATAAAAATAAACTCTATGCCTGGCTAGGATTTTTACGCTTTTGTTTTTTTTTTTACATAATTGAAACCAGGGAGCACTCTGAATTGCCCTATATAATTAGTGATGTACTCATTTGTGCCAGTGTTTCCGGCATGGGAAACAATAAGGCCGCCAAATCTTGCGGGATCCTTGGACCTCATGGGCCACATTGACGGCCATGTTGGGTTCTACATGAGGATTATCCGCACTGAAAAGGATACTTCTACCGGGAACCAGGGGGTTCCCAAAGCTGGAAATAGCCTGGTTCAGCACTGTAGGACCCCCTAATTCTAATTATGTAAAAAATAATAATGAAAATGTTTTCTGGGTTGGCTGCTTTATTACAGTTGTACAATTACAATACTTTTTTGTAAGTGTTTCTCAAGCATAAAAGAGTGAATAGAGTTATTAATGCAAAAAGATTTTTGGTCTGCCTTTGCAGGGTTGTGACTTAATGCGCGATTAATTTGATTTAAGGATGAGAGGATATTTGAACACAACGTTGTGTTGAATCTGATTTGGACATTATGTTCAATTCCAGAATCGATCAATCAGAATTGTTCTATAAGTTGGTAGATCAGGATGTAATCTGTATTGTCACAGCTTGCCTGGAGTCTGCAGCATGAACTAGATATGACGGTTTTTAGTTTAAATATACAGGGTTGACAAAAATATAAATAACTTGGGAGCCAGACAGAATTTTTGGGAGCCCGCATTAAGCGGCAGGCGAAGTAAAGCATGTACCGGTTGGGGCCCCCCATGCTCTACCCGTCCCCACACTTCCCTTCTGTGCTCAGTGTCTGTGACACACACACGAACAGTGTGATCTGAAAGCAGGGGCAGGGCAGTGTCCTGGATTGCCCTCTCTTGCTCAAGCCCCCCCCCCCCTCCCCTGCCCTCACGTGCCTCAGCCATCCACTCTCCGCTCCCACCCTCCCTACACCACACTAAGCAGCGTGGTGGCGGAGACTGAGCTACCAGTCACTGTGGCAGACTATAAGTGTACCCGCAAACCAGCATCGGGCATGGAAGCTGGAGAGTGATATAGCCGGTCATGGCGGTGACTGACGGGTCAGTCAGCGCAGTGCTCGGCCCAGACTCCAGGAGGTACAATTTTTATAAATTAGTGAGGCTTGATTTGACTTTAAGAAAAGAACATTTGCTGAGTATGTTGCTGCTGTTTTTTTTTTTTTTTTTTAACATTACCTAAACCGGGAGATTCCTTGGAGTAAATCCAGGAACCCAATGGTTCCTGAGAATACTGCAAGTGTTTTTTTCCCAACCAAAATATATTGCCAGGTGGACATAATATGGCCGCAGGGGTGAGCCTATTTCTGGCGACTAATAGAAAGCTATGACAGTATGACTTTGTGTTGCTGACCCTATAGTCATTTTTCTGTGCGTCGCACACAGAACAAAAAACTACAAATATCTCAGGAACCAGGGCGGCCCGGAGGTCAGGTGACCACAGATCCGCTCTGGTTCAGGTACATTTGAAAATAAATGTAGAAACGTAGAGACTGCTGTTTTTAAGTACTGTACTGCCTATTAATTGCATGCACAAATGCAGATGGAAAATGTGTTTAATCTTAACCACATGGCTGCATTTTCAGTGTCAACTTTATATTATTGTAGAATGCAACTGGAAAATGTAAGTTGTAGAACATCAAGTTTTATTTATTTTATTTTAGAGTCTTATATGAAACACCCGCTCATTGTCTGTCTGGTATATGTAATAATTCATTGCTGAAACATGACAAAGGAAGACAAAGCAGTCATAGTTAAAGAATGTTCACTACTTGCACATTCGTTTCAACACCTAAGCCTGTTTCAGCTGTGTCTTAAACTACCTTCTCCGTGTATTTATACCTAGTCTACTCGTCCTAATCGGTTTTTTTTTTTTTTTTTTTATAAAGTATCTTTTTATTAGGGTGTTTGCAGATACATTTCATTATAGCATATTGTATTTACATGTCTTACTTATTCCAATACATATTTGCTATACCCTTCTCCCCCCCCCAAATTTATAACTAACTGGTCTTGATCTAATAGACCTCTACTATTAAACTCAAAACCTTGTTTCATAGCTTGCTTGTGACTCCGTACTTTCTTTTGATTATCGTGTTTATATTTGACTTTGACTAGGCTCTTAGTTTTTGGTCTGGTCTGCTATGTTTTGGTATGTTGTGTTGTAGGTCATTCTCCTTATTTTCTATTTCCTTTATCTGGATTCCCATTCGTTTCAGTTTATATTCTTATCGGGGTTGACATCTTAATTTATTTTGTTCTAGCTGGGGAAAGGAGTTTATAATCTCCCATTTTAGGTCAAATTTGTCAAACTTGTTATCCCCTACTTGTTCAGTAGATATTCAGTCTAGCGTGATCATTTTGACCAAGAGGGATTTTATAAGTTCTATGTTAGGCTCTTGTGTGTCCAACCACTTGGTCATAATGGCTTTTCTGGCTACCAAGAGAATCATCTCTGTTGGGAGAATCGCTCCCCTATTTTGGTTGATCTTAATTATCCAGGTTCCGTATTGGCAAATATCATAAGAAGGGGGTGTTTTACCCAGCTAATTTTCTTTAATATATTGTAGGTCCTGTGTCCAGAACTCGTAAAAAAATGTGCACGTCCAGAGACGGTGTTTGAGGATAGCTTTAGGGAGGTTGCATTTGGCGCATTTCGTTGTGTCCGCTTCTATATTTGTGATTTGTCTGAAGGGTATATATGCCCTATGTAATTATTTTACAAGTCCAATAGTTAGATCTTCCATTGTCTGAACTTCTTGGAAGTCTTGTTGCCATGATTCTATGTTTTTTGTTTGTTGTTTTTCTCTGTGTCTTGGTCTCTCATTAATTTATATATGTCAGCTAGCGAGTATCTGGTATCTGTGTCTTGGCTGAAATAGGTGTCTACTGCATTGTTTTCTAGTATATGCTTTTTGTAGCCTTGGAGTTTTCTCCCATAGTTTAGTAGTTGTATGTATTGGAATGCCTGGTTTTCTGGTATATTATTTGTTGAGATTAGCTTCCTGAATGACATAAACTCTTTTTTCTCCTTATTTATCTCCTAGGTTTCTTATCCCTTTTTTTCGCCCAGCTGCTAAAGTGGCTGTGTTCCTTTCCTGGGGGGAACATCTGATTTCCCTGTATTGGTAGGAATCTGGAGATTATGTTAGAGAATTTAAACTTTCTCCTAATTATTCGCTACATAACTATTGTGTCCCTGATTAGTATGTTGGGTTTAATCTCTGGGGGCATTTTATTCCAGTTTGTGTGTAGTAGTTCTGCCAGTGTGAATTTACCTGCATATTGTTTTTCTAATTCTGGGGAAGAGTAATGATCTTTTCCTTGGGTCCAATCCCCTACGTGTCTTAGTATGCAGGCAAGGTTATAATCTCGTATATTTATTATGTTAATTCCTCCCTTTTTGTTTAGTTAAAAAAACAAAAAAAAAACCCTCAGAAACTTCAGTTTGCCATGATGCATCCAGTGAAAAAAAAAAGATTCTATCTTGGTCCCCGCAAAGTAAATACATTTGTTCTTAAAATAGATTGCAATGCTCAATATTACCACTCTGCAAAAATTGACAGCAATACAAATAGAAGAGTATTACTTAAAAGCTATTATTTAAAAATGGACAGCAATATACATATAAGACTACAGCTCAACTCCGTTATAGCACGATCCGCTACAACGCAAATCTGCTTATAACACTGTCTGAGCGTGGCTACCGATTTGAAAACCTCAATTTTGCTGCGTGAGGACTTACCGGCATCATTGGCTGCAGCAGCCAATTGCGTGGCTGGAATCCCCTGCGATCAGATTGATACATTTGGCGCGCTCAGAGGGACCACACAGTTGTAGCCAGGACACAGAAGGGGAAGATAGGGTCTGGGTATCAGTGGCATCCAGACTAGGCCTAGATTGCCCCTTTAGGTTCCAGATAGGCCCCAGCTCACGTATAGTTTGTGGTTGCTTTAGGGAAGGGCCCTTAGAGGGACGCTTCTCCATTTACTGATTCGTTTCAGGGACACAGAGGAAGACGCCGCGCGGTGATTGCTGTCTGGGGTCTGTGATAGACCACCACTAAGTACAGAGAATCTCAAAGGTGGGACCCCCCTACCGGAGCTCATCCAACGCAGAGGCGGACTCCATCACGGGCGACTAGGTCACTGAATCAGCGGATATTTGCTTGTTAGTCTGCTGTAGCTGGGTGCTGGAGCCAAGTACCCCACCAAGTGCACCAACGCTACAAGGGATAGCGATATCTCCAACACTTTGGGTGGGCCTTGACATTGGGTGGGGGAAGGACATCAGGGTATTGGTGCCTGGCATTCAATGTACTTTGGGGACACTCATTGGTGGTATTGGTTTGGGGCCTGTTATACTGTGTGATACAGGGTAATGTTATTGGTGTGTATAGTAAAGTTTGATATATACGTGTGTGTGTGTGTGTGTGTGTGTGTATTACTGGGATTGTTCCTGGGAGGGGCTTATCCTGTTACGCTAGGAACCCTTTCAGGTGGAGGCGCTGCACCGAGGTGAACACACAATCACCCCGGGCTCCCAGAGGCGGAGGCTCAGGCCTTCTGTGAGCCTACAGGTAACGGCAGTACCGGTAGTAACCTGGGCCCCTTTAGTTGTGGGGGAACAAGGGCTACACATATAAATATATATATTTTAAACAAATTAGCAATATATGTAAATTCCCAGATTCTACATTTTTATTCTTGTCCTATGAAAAAGAATACCTTTTTACATATATTGGGTGGTGTGATTAAAAAAAAAAAAATGTCAAGAGTATTTTGAAGTGGAAACATTAAATATTCCAAAATACTTGTCTGTATTCTTCTCACTTTAACATGCCATTTACTTACATAGAACCTATTAAGCATAGTGCTACTATTAGCTCAAGTTGGTTCAAGGAAATGCGTCATGAACCATTTTACTGAAGAAAGGCACATTATAAGTGCAATAGATGATGGGTGTGAAATAAAGTTAAAACGTGATGTTAATAGCCTCTTTTAATTTAACCCTTTCTGTGCCAGATGGGTCTCTAGCAGCAAAGGGATTACAAATATAGGTTCATGATTTCTCTAATTTTAGTGTCTGTAACAGCATCATCCAGACATGTAAACCTGTCCCACGACTAGATGGACAATAGCAACTTTTTCTTTAGGGGAGAAGAGCGATTGTATCGAGCAGATCTTGGGTAAAAAAACTGTATTTGAAATTACAGGTTTATATTTAGCAACCGCATATTAGCTTTCATACGGTGCATTAACCGACAGTTGTGTGGCAACCAAAATAACCTGCCAATCGGCCCAGCTAAAATAGTAAATGGAAGTAGCTGGTAGTAAAAAATAACAGTGCTTACTTTTTTTTTTTTTTTTTTAATCGGCAAGTATACTCAATGTCTCCCATGAAAACGCAATCAAGGTTTTGCTTCTAAAAATATATTTCATTACTTGTTTTAGTATTATAATATCTGGGTATGGTTCTATCAACTTCCACAGTGGAGTACAATCAACAGGATACACCAAGGTTCAATTTGGGTTATGGCACCCGGTGTTTCTTGTCGTTGACTTGAATGAACACTGGGTGGGGGTGCAATACCCCACATCGGACCTTCGTGAATCTGCCCCAATGTATGCAAGACAAAAGCATGCAGACACAATATAATATCACGATCACATGCACTGATACAAGACATTTGGAGGTCGCTGATAACCCTGAAAAACCCATCTGGAATTTTTTTTAGATGAAATCTCTGAACAAAACCTCCACTATTGTTCAAATCTTTATTTACATTGTCCAAGGTCTAGTATATATCAGTTTACTATCCACAAAATGCTTGGATGACTCAGGATGGCACTGTTAAGAAATAGTACCCTTTTACATCTTGAATGTAATAGTCATGAGCTTTTTTTCTAATTCCCCGAGATACTACTCAAGTGCAGCTGGCTAGACTTTTTGGCAGATGTTTTCTGAAATCAGCATTTTATGTTCAGAGTCTCAGAGAGAAAAAAATAATACACAGCAATACTGAGTGTGACTACACATTTCTAACCTTTTATAGAGCAGAGGGACTGTGCCATAACCATTCAGATTTACATGGGATTAAAAAAAAAAAAAAAAGTAAATTCTGTGTTGAGACACAGAGCAAAAACCTCCAATAGGGTTTGTTCTTTGGAATATGGGAGAGGGGTAATATGTATCAACCCAAAGAAGTTTATGTACAGCACCATTTTCCCACTGACTGCAAAGACTACAATTAATACAGCACATTCCTATGTTTGCTTAGAAAACTAGTTTGCAACCATGGGAGCCAATTTGCACTTTTTGTGTAGTTTAGGACCGATGGTTATATATTTTTTCTGCTTGTTTTTTATGTGATATACATGTAGTTTTTGGGTGCACATATTATTTTGAGACATGGATTTGGTGAAATAAATAACAAAAAGCTATCATCAGTCTAATTATTTACACAATGAGAATGTGTGTGGTGTACTGTATGCATTTCTAAGATGCAAGGTGCCAAAAGTGTACAAAGGCATAAAAATAAAAAAAATCCTCTCTACATGTTGCACTTTATAAAAATATTATCAATATTGAGAGTTCATCAATTTATAAACACGTCCGTTATAATTATAACTGCAAAAAAAAAAGGTATTAGATAAATATTTATCTGTACCAAAGCAATTGTCATCGAAAACTGCTAATGTAAACCAATAAATAAAACATTTTTGGCATGGAAATTAAAGCAGAACATATGATTATCAAAATAATGTTTTGCTTACCTTGTCCTCCAAAGAAATTATTCTAATATAAAATAAATGTTGGCCTGTAAGGAGAGAAACCTGCGGGACACACTTTTTCTAGATTATACATTCTATCATAGAATAAAAAATAAATGGAAATAAGTTAATGATGCATCCAGTGTTGCAAAACTAACAGTTATGTCAAGTCGGTGTACTATACTTATACTTACAGTATGTCAATCAGAAATTCTCAGGATTACGCCATCCTAAAAGACCTACAGTGTATTAAAATGCAACTTTTTGTCTTCATCTTAGTATTTCATCTTTCACTCTGTTCCATTCAGCACTTTGAAGTTTAGTAAAGCCACCCAGAGGGCATTGTAATGGTGGATTACTATATTTAGATCTTCAATACAACCATGTTTTGTTTTTTCGCTTCATGTAGCATTATTCTGTAGGTCAGTTTTCTCCCTGTGTGTGTTTCCATGTTTCTTAATGAAATTGTTGTGTGTAATATCCAAGCTGACTGCTATGCCTCGTATGTTCGCTCATGATGATAAATCTTGTAGCATTCATCATAAGGAGGCAGACTTCCATGCTTTCGGTGGTTTATTTTATTGGAAGAGGATTTGTAATTTGAAACTACAGGCATACCCCGCTTTAACATACGCAATGGGACCGGAGCATTTATGTAAAATGAAAATGTACTTAAAGTGAAGCACTACCTTTTTTCCACTTTACAATGCATGTACTGTACTGCAAACATCATATATGTGCATAACTGATGTAAATAATGCATTTGTAACCAAAATAAATACAGTAGGCTTTATTCAAATAAAATGAATGGGAGCAAGCAAGGAGGTGAGAGGCGCGCACGCGGGTCAGTACTGTATAGCAGTTCTCTCCTTCTCGCAGTCTCTCTCCTTCTCACAGCCTCTCTCACTCAGTCAGTCTCTCTCTCTCTCTCTCTCTCGCTCACTCAGTATCTCTCTCTCACTCAGTCAAACACTCCCTCTGTCAGTCAGTCTCTCTCTCACTCAGTCACGCACTCTTTCTGTTAGTCACGCACTCAGTCGCACACACACACAGTCTCACACACAGTCACACACTGTCACTCAGTCACACACTGTCACTCAGTCACACTCAGTCACACACTGTCATACAGTCATACAGTCACACACACACACACACCACCACAACTCACACCACACAAACACACACACACACACACACACACACACACACACACACACACACACACACGCGCAAAGATTGCAGCAGAAGATCTTCTCCTCCCCCTCACTGTTGCTCCGTCGTCGTAACTCCGTAGTTCACATCGCATGCAAAGTTTCGCAGCAGACAGGAGGGAGGAGGGGGAGGAGAGGGGAGGAAGCAGAGCCAGGAGCTGCAGTGAGTGTGGGCGGAATCACTGGTTTAGCTGCTGATTTATGGAGCGGGAGTGCAGGGGAAACGGAGACAGATGGGAGGGGGAGGGCAGAGGGAACGGGGAGATCGGGCGCACCATAGGGACAAGCATGAAGGAGGTTGCGGGATTGTTGAGCTGCGCACGCCGACGCCGCATGCGCACGCCGCCCCCCTGGTGTCCATACTCGTGAAGCATGCATACGTACACAGGGGTATGGTGCAACTAAAAATAAATGTACGTACTTGCGAGTGTACGTAAAACGGGGTATGCCTGTACTACTGGCACTACCACCACCACCATGCTATGAAGACTATAAATAAGGGGAACATTGCTATGATGTGCTTCTTGTCCCTCACTAAATGGCAGGCAAGAAGAATAGAGAAGTAGGTTTGCCACATTATTGGTGACAATCTTCCGAAATGTCATCATATGACTGTAATCCAATCCAGATTCACCAATCTCCTTATGTGGAGCTCTTTAGGAACCACAGTGCATTACAGTTACAGATATAAAATAGAGAGTGGATGGAAATCTCAGAATTTTGTGGAATGAGTGACAGTACTGTAAAGCAGACGTACATAAATACTGTACCGTATACTGTGGACATATTATTAAAAAAAATGATAGAAAATAAAAACTATACACTATAATTTCTATTTCCAGAAAGTAAATCCATGGTAAAGTGGATAAGAAGCAAAAAGTGACACACTGCATGCTCATTTGCATGTCATTACCCAGAATCACTTGCTGCAATGGAAGAACTGTGTGTCGTGATTATGGGGTAAAGCAGATTAGTTGATCTGTCTCAGGCATGTGAACATGCTCAAAGTGTTCATCATTGTCGTTCTGCATCAAAAAGAAATAGTTTTCTTTATTTAGCACACCCTTTTTATTCAAATACGTGTGTCACATTTATAGGCACAATAAAACCACTGGTATATAATGTTTATTTCTATTCACGAGGAACGTCATTTTCTGGCCTGGACCAGTAGTCTCCCATATCAAAGACTGTGTCCTTTAGTCTAAACCACTTTTTCCGCCTCATCACTTCTGCCATCTCTAACACACAGATCTTTGTCAGACCTGCCCATATAATACAATAATAATGATAAGCCTGATGCATTATGTATGCACTGCTTCCCATAGACACTATTTCAGGGATATAGAAATGTTGGCACCAGGGTTATTTAATCACTGTTTCAGAGAACACAGGGCCCTGGTCCATTCCCTGGCTTTGCTGAGATGAAGAAGTTAGATTACTGGACAGGGACCCACCAATGATTAAAAATGCTATGATCGTGATCACTGATGTCATAAGGACAAACCCATGGGTTCTTAACCTTTGTGTTGACATCCTTAATTATTTTGACCCATACTTTATTTTAATGCATATTTTACATATTTCACTTAAAACCACGTATTCTCATTTGTTGCACGTGTCATAAAAGCCAAAGGTTTATCTTTTTATTTTGATTCTTGTGAACCTCTTTGACACTAGGATGACCCAACAACCTGTTTGAGAGGTTAAACTGACATTCACTAAGGTATCGCAATCTTCAAAGAACATGCTATTCTCCAAGGCCAATACAGACACCAGAACTGTGCACTATAAACACACGAATGCACTTAGTTTACATACAAATGAGATATTGGTTATTCCCAAAACATGGCCAAGGCACCCTGAGGATAGGGCTGAAAACCACGTCTAGACATTGCTTGGAAGAACTGGAGTATGCTGAAATGTCTTATGACTAAATCAGTTCTCCTTTATAGCTCACCTGAGAGAGATCCATGGCTCTTAGCCCTTCCCTCAAGCTATTCTCTTTAACTTTGAAGAAGCAGTTCTCGAGTTATAACTTTTTAGGAAATTCCCCGGTAGTTTATTTTTATTTTTTATGAAAAGCTGGGAATTATATTGAAAAAATAAATTTGAGAAATAGTGTTAAAATTAATATAATATATATATATATATTATATATAATATATATATATATATATATATAATATTTAATATATTATATATATATATACATACACCACACTTATTAAGGTTATGGTGGGTAAAAAAAGTGCACAAAAACCCTCCACAGTAAAGCATATAGCAAATGGAAATATTACTGTATGTTCATTTGCATGTCTTAGACAAGTCTGCAACCCTGTCTTTCACCATATTCGCCCAACACACAGCACAGACACTTACACTGCAGCAAGGATTCTGGGAAATGACATGCAAATGAGCACACAGTGGCCACCTTTTGTCTCAAGCTCATATTCAACACGGCAGTGCTCATTTGCAGTGTCATTTCCCAGAATAACAAAACATACATTACCAGAACTGGCAAAAAGGAGACAAGCAATATATATATATATTATATATATATAATAAAATATATATATATATACTAATAATAAATATTATATTATATATATATATTTATATTATATATATCTCACTCCCCTGAGGGATCGGGATCGAAACGTTGGACTTCGTGTTTTGTTGTTTAATACACTTGCTGAATTTACCTGCTCTGAGTGCTGTCTCCTTTTTGCCAGCTTCTGGTAATGTATGTTTTTTGTATCTTTATGGAATATGCACCAGCCCATTCAGTATACTATATTGGAGTGCCTGTGAAATCTTTTTCAAATATATATATATATACATGGGTTGCAAATCACCAAAAAATTCTACTCGCCACACAAAAAAAAATCTACTCGCACCTAGTACAAACGTGTGCTGCTTGGGCCATATTTACTCGCCGGGGTAAGAAAGAGGCGAGCAAATGTATAGGTGTCGAACAGTATATATATAAATATTATATATATATTATAATATATATATATATATTTTATATATATAATATATATATAATAAAATGGGTGATGACAATCACCAAAAATTACTCGCCACACAAAAAAAATCTACTCGCCACCTAGTACCAACGTGTGCTGCTTGGCCAATATTTATCGCCGTGGCGAGCAAATGTATAGTTTGTCGAAACATTGATTATATTATTATATATATAATAATATATATATATATCACTATATATATATTATATTTATATATAGATTCTATATAAGCTCAAGTCGCTATAAAGCGGATCCGCTTATAGCGTGGTGTTTCAGCGTGGACCCCAAATTAATTTTTTTTTTTGCACACACACTGCACACACTCACTGCACACTGCATACATTAACAGCACACTGCACACACACAGCACACTGCACACACTGACACACACAGTCTCACACAGTTAAATACACACACACACAGAGACACACTGTCTCTTTAAGGAGCTTGCTCTCGCAAGACGGAAGGCAGAAGCAGGAAGCAGAGACAGGAGAGAAGAGCTGCCAGATGCCGGGTAAGTGCTGTGTGCTGTTGCAGCTGCCCCACCGGGTCTGGGAACGCTGGGAGAGAACAGAGATCGAAATTTTATGAGTCATTACTGACACAAGTGAACTCTCTTCCCATGAGCGCTATAGGCCATGTCTGTACATACTGTGCTACTGTAGTATGCACACAGCTGTCTTCTACACATACTAATTCTCCTTGTTTTTCCATCCCTATACACCAATAAGGACCACATAGTAGCACAACTAAAAGTGTGTGTGGATACTATCTCTCACATTTCCACACCTACCCACAACATAATATCAAATCCCCACTCCACACACACCTTTTGTAAAGCACTGTGTATACCGTGGGCTCTCCATTCATTTTTATTTACACAGATACACACTCTTACATCACTTGCTTTCAGGAACCATTTGACACCTCTAGCCATATATATATATATATGTACCGTGTTAGCCGAGCTTCAATAATCAAAAAATAAATAGATGATACCATTCTGTGGCTAACGAAATGCTTTTATTTGTGCGAGCTTTCGAGATACACTGATCTCTTCTTCCGGCGATGTAACAATGAATGAAGCAAGCAAAAGGTATACTTAAAAACAGTGTCTCTTGGAATGTTATCTGTGCTAGTCCTTCCCCTGGTGTGGATGTGTTTTATGGCTAGAGGTGTCAAATGGTTCCTGAAAGCAAGTGATGTAAGAGTGTGTATCTGTGTAAATAAAATAAATGGAGAGAGCCACAGTATACACCAGTGCTTTACAAAAGGTGTGTGTGGTAGTGGGAGTGGATAGATGGGTTGGGTAGGTGTGGAAATGTGAGATATAGATTATATATATAAATCTACTAATCTATATAAATAATATATATAATAATATAATAATATATATATAATATATATAAAGAAGACAGAGAACGCCACGCCCATAGTGTGATCCTGTACCTTTAATATAGGGAGGGAATGGTGGGGAGGATTAAAAACACTACAAAGTATGAGTGATAACCAGGCAATTGTGAGTAAAAAAGATCACCAACGAAGCAGGAACGTCCCGTGACGTGCTCGCAGTCCAAACAGAATCTCGGGCAACACCCGACAACAGCCGTCCTTAACAAGATCGATTGAAGTCCTCACACAGTGTGGCATTCGAGTAGGCCTCAATTCAGCTTCCACCACGCTCCGGCCGTAAAGCGTGCAAACAAACGTATGATGTAGTGTCGTAATGTACGTCCCTGACGCGTTTCGGCACAACAAATGTAACTTTATCAAAGGGAATGTTTATGAACAGAGATAACTAGATATATATATATATACTGGAGAGTCTACAATCCAATTGGTTGCATCAATCTATGTTTGTTACGCCCATACAACGAGCATTTGCAATTAATATATGTATAACTTCGTTTTCTACATAGAAAATCAGATTATAAGGCACCCCAGCATATACTGATAACATGATATTAAACTTAATGGAAATAATAACAACATATAACATAATTAAAAACCATATACCACTATAAAAACATAATACAAAACTGTATTAAACTCAATAATCCATAAGGGCTATAATAATCCATAATACACGAAATACCTCAAAATAGCAATATATCAACAAATCTCCTAAAAAATATTTAATAATAATTAAAACCTAAAGATATCAACCCAAAAAATTAAACAGCTTCTGTGGTGCAGACCAAACGCACACATATGCATAAATGCTGATATTGCATCACGATAAACAATGTATACAAACATTGTGCATGGGCACACAGAAACAAAGGTGTGGAAGGTAGAAATCTAGACAGTTATAAGGGAAAGAGGGGGGGGGAGGGAGGGGAATGATGGGAAAGAGAGAAAGAGACCGCAAAAAAGGGGGGGGGGGGGGGTTTGGGGAACCAAAGAGTCAAAGGAGAATCGACCAAAGGGCACAGATACAGAACCGAACCTACAGGCTCATACCAGAGTACTGGTATCCAGACATTCATTTAGAACCCCGGGGGTTAGTGTCCCCAACCGGTGGATCCAAAATGTCTCCCTTCGACCAGAGATTTAAAACGATCCCACCTAGAGCATAGGGAGGAATGTGCTCAATGCCCATAATAGTATGGATTCTGGATCCTTATGATGTATAACATAAATATGTTTGGTTAGACTATGGGTAGTAACACCATTGATCACATTCCTCCTATGCTCCAGGAACCTGGTACTAAGGGATCGAGTGGTGCGACCCACATATTGAAGGCCGCAACCACATTGCCAAGAGGTAGACGACAAATGTAGTCAGCAATTGATATTGCCCCTAACATCATATCGTCCACTCTTATGAAGGGAGACAAACTCGATTTTGGTGTTAAGATATTTGCAGGTGATGCAACGGCCCCTACACATCTATGGTTGCCCATCTGGCCCAGAGCTGTAGCATTGGCAGTCACAGTAGTGGGTCTCAATCTGCTCGGAGCAAGAATATTTTTAATGTTTTTAGCCTTCCTATAAGCAATAGGTATATGTTCAGGGAGTATATTGCCCAAATATTGATCGCACTTCAAAATGCTCCAATGAGTATTAAGTATACTCTGAATAGATCTGTGGGATTGGTTAAAGGTAGTAATGAACCGTGAAACCACATCATTGTTAACAGATCCTTTCCTGTGAGTACTATAACTAATATGTTTGGTAGTGGAGCACTTATTAAGTAATAATGATCTATCAGAGGCCATCACCTTGCTGAGAGAGTCACAAACAAGACCGGGATCATATCCCTTCAACAGAAATGTATTACTCAGATCTTGTGATTGGCATATAAAGTCACTATATGTATATATGTGTGTGTGTGTGTGTGTGGGTGTGGTGGTGTGGTGTGTGTGTGTGGTGTTGTATATATATATATAATTATATATTACAGTATATATATTATATAGTGTGTGTTGTGTGTGTGTATTATTTATTCTAGTATATATGTGTGTGTATATATGTGTATATGTATATGTAAACACATCCACACCGGGGGAAGGACCAGCACAGATCACATTCCAATAGACACTGTTTTATAGTATAGCTTTTGCTTGCTTCATTCATTGAACATCGCCGGAAGAAGAGATCAGTGTATCTCGAAAGCTCGCACAAATAAAAGAACTTTCGTTAGCCACAGAACGGTATCATCTATTTATTTTTTGATTATAAGAGAGATGATACCCTAAATGTACTAGATAATATATATAGATTTATATAAAATATATATATATTATAATATATATATATATATATATATTATAGAAAAAGAGAAAAGAAGCGCCCGATCCTTGTGTAAAATCAGATGAACAAAGTTTTAATATTCTCATGGACAAGACAAATGCACACTTACAATTTGTCTGATAAAAAAAGCATGTTATGGGACCTGCCCATGCACCAACTGAGGACTCCTCGGTCTCTTCTTTGTGTGTGAGTGTCAGTATTGGCTCCAAAAAGGATGTTGCTGTCAGCTGCTGTCTCCAGGGAGTAATCCTTGGTGTTTGTGAGCACTCAATCTCCACATGCAGCCGCCATTTAGCCTTTCTTCTCACACTTGAAACCGGAAAAAATCTTCAGGATCCCTGATGAAATCCGCAGAGTCGGAAGAAACGCGTAGGGATATCTGGCAGTGAGCCTACAGTGACAGGGCAGCTCCCAGCACAGCGTGAGGAGGCAAGGACTTGCCTGAAGATTTTTTTCCGGTTTCAGTGTGAGAAGAAGAAAGGCTAAATGGCGGCTGCATGTGGAGATTGAGTGCTCACAAACACCAAGGATTACTCCCCTGGAGACAGCAGCTGACAGCAACATCCTTTTTGGAGCCAAAACTGACACTCACCACACAAGAAGAGACCGAGGAGTCCTCAGTTGGTGCATGGGCAGGTCCCATAACATGCTTTTTTATCAGAACAAATTGTAAGTGTGCATTTGTCTTGTCCATGATTTAAAAACTTTGTTCATCTGATTTTACACAGGATCGGGCGCTTCTTTTCTTTTTCTCTAATAGGTACTGTGGGAGTTCGGTGAGCCCAAGAAGAAGCAGCCTGGACCTTTTGCAATCAACTTATCATGGACACCATGTGGACTTAGTATTTTTAATATTCACTGCATTATGGGTTCATAATCGTGTATTGAATTTTTCATTGCTTATCACAAGAACCATTTTTTTTTATATTGCATTTTTTAGTTTCCAGTGACACTCAGTGTCATTTTTACCCACACCAATTGGCAATATCTTTTTATTGCTTTTTTTTTCATTTTTTTTTTTTTTTTTTTTTTTTATATGTTATGCACACTTCTTTTTGCTTTTGTGTTTTTATCTATAGTCACTTTTAGTTTTTCCTGCCAGAATACATTTAGTTATTTTCACACCACTGTTTATTGGGCATATTTGCCTGGTGCAAATTCTTGCCACATCTATCAGGGCTGCAGCAATTTAGGTGTAGTGTGTGAAGGGCGCGGTCTATATTTTCTGTCACATATATATATATATATATATATATATATGTATATATAATATACAGTGGTTGACAAATCCCCAAAAAATCTACTCGCCACCTAGTACCAAACGTGTGCTGCTTGGGCCAATTTTACTCGCCCGGGGGTTAAATCCACTCGCCGGGGCGAGCAAAGTATAGGTTTGTCGAACACTGTACACACACACACCACACACACCACACACCCACACACACACACCACACACACCCACACACAAACACACACACACACGCACACCAACGTGTGAAAAATAAAGTACACCCTCTTTGAATTCTATGGTTTTACATATCAGGACACACAACAATCATCTGTTCCTTAGCAGGTCTTAAAATTAGGTAAATACAACCTCGGATGAACAACAACACATGACATATTACACCATGTTTTGTCTTTATTTTTGTTAAATCATAATGGAGAAGCCATGTGTGAAAAACTAAGTATACCTTATAATTCAATAGCTTGTAGAACCACCTTTAGCAGCAATAACATGAAGTAATCGTTTTCTGTATGACTCTTAAGGACCAGCCACAGGATTTAAATTGGGTTGAGGTGTGGACTTTGACTGGGCCATTGCAACACCTTGATTCTTTTCTTTTTCAGCCATTCTGTTGTAGATTTGCTGGTGTGCTTGGGATCATTGTCCTGTTGCATGACCCAATTTTGGCCAAGCTTTAGCTGTCGGACAGATGGCCTCACATTTGACTCTAGAATACTTTGGTATACAGAGAAGTTCATGGTCGACTCAATAACTTCAAGGTTCCCAGGTCCTGTGGCTGCAAAACAAGTCCAAATCTTCACCCCTCCACCACCATGCTTGACAGTTGGTATGAGGTGTTTGTGCTGATAGGCTGTGTTTTGTTTTCGCCAAACGTGGCTCTGTGCATTATGGCCAAACATCTCCACTTTGGTCATGTCTGTCCAAAGGACATTGTTACAGAAGTCTTGTGGTTTGTTCAGATGCAACTTTGCAAACCTAAGCTATGCTGCCATGTTCTTATAAGAGAGAAGCAGTAAGAGTGTACTTAGTTTTTCACACATAGCTTCTCCATTTTTGCTTTATTTTTGTTAAATAAATTGACACTGTGTAATATGTCATGTGTTGTTGTTCATCTGAGGTTGTATTTACCTAATTTTTAGACCTGCTAAGGAACAGATGATTGCTATTATGTCCTGATATGTAAAACCATAGAATTCAAAGAGGGTGTACTTTCTTTTTCACACATCTGTGTATGTATGTGTGTACAGTAGCGGCAGCTTTTATTTGATGTAATGCCGGCGGCATGCCGGGATCTACTCCGGCTGCCGCCAGTCAAGACCGCGCGCCGCCGCGTTTCCCCCACGCACCCCCCCTCCACTTCGCGCTCATTTTAACCACCTGTCCCCCTTCAGTCCCCGAACCCCGTGCTCCTGCTCGGCCCGCTCTGCTTCCCCGCACCCCCGCTTACCTTACTTTAATCTCCAGGGGTGTCGGGGAAGCCGGGCGCGCACGTGACTGTGATGTCACAGTGCGCCGCAACGCGCCGTGTCTCCACGCTTCCCACACGCATCCGGCCGGCGGCATAACATCAAATAAAAGCTGCCGCTACTGTATATATAACTATAATTCTAAGTCTCAGAAACGGCACCACGTAGCACAACAAAACTTTCACTGGACATTCTGCTGCGTATTTGTAGGTCAACGCAACTATTTTGAGCTTCCAATGTGACTCCCCAAATTATGGACATTCTAAGTTTCCCTCAGCTATCCAGCAAAAATGTTAGGGCGAGGGCATAGCTACTAAGGGAGGGGGCGTGTCCTTGCCTCGATTGGGGCTGTGTGTGTGTGTGTGATGCGAGATGTGCGAGGGAGATGTGCCAGCGGGGGGGGGGGGGGGGGTGCCGGCGGGGGGAGGGGGGGCGGGAAGATGTCCCGGCAGCGAGGGGACATGCCACACCAGTGCGGGGAGATGTGTCGTCAGCAGGGAGGGGAGCGGGGAATGTTCCAGCAGCGAGGGGAGACAAACACACACACACACACAGACAGACACAAATCTCACCTCGCACTACATCCAGCAGCAGGGTGGGAGGGGGGAAGGGGGCCCGGGGAGATGAGCCGGCGGGAGTGGGGGCGAGGAGATGTATTCAATTTTACATTCCCCGGGCGAAGCCGGACACAAAAGCTAGTGTGTGTGTGTGTGTGTGTGTGTGTGTGTGTGTGTGTGTGTTGTGGTGTGTGGGGTTGTAATAATATATATAATAGCATTAGAAATATAATGATTTATATCTATATAGTATAATATATATATATCTATATATATATATATTATATATATATATATATATATGTATATTTACTATTCAAAAAAGTCACCATTCAGATTTGCATTCGATGTATTCAGCCCTGATCCTGAAATTCTAGAATTTCTGCAATTTCTTCTGTTTGATTGAATGTTCTACCTAATAAAATCAATGTATAATAGTTTTACCTGCTAGTCCTAGATTAAAAGAAGTGCTTTGGCCAGAGCTGGGTTTTATACTGGGATGAAAGAGATTTGCTGCTTGAGCCTCATACTGTCTCAAGCTGTCATGTGAAGTGTTAGCTCAGTTTTTTTTAATTTTTTTTAAATATGACGTATATGGGAGGTCAAACGTAATCTTTTGTGTGTTTATGGACTGTATTTATTTTCAAATAAATATATGAATGAAACGGCTAAAGGCTTCTGGTTGTTATTTGCTTCTTTAACCCAATGTAAAAACCATATAACCAGAAACAAAAACTCACTGAAGATGTTCCTTTAAACCCATATACAACTATATTGGATTTATTGTCGAATTAAAGCACATCGGCCTGTAAAACCTTTCGTTTGTATGAAACATTTAAGTGTGTCTGGGGGTTTAAAAATTTAAATTGGGAGAGCCTGTCATTGGTGTGTGGAAACACAAACATTGCAATGATGTGTGCTAATGCTGCTAATATAAAGTAGATTCAGTAGATCTGTCAAGACTTTCTCATTGAAAGCGAGTCAAACTCATTCCTAGCATCAGTGGATGTCATTGATGTCTCGCTGAGTAAAGTCCGTATAATCCAATGACAATGTTGTACAGAAGTAGCCAGACCTACTGTCCCAGGAGCCATGGGAAGAAAAGTAGAATGTTGCAGCTCCAAGGACCGTAAAAGCCAAGGGTCCCATTCTGCCAAACAACACTGAGTCTGGCTACATCTCTATATCCCCTTGCTTGTCCCCTTGCAACCATAGTCATATGGTTTAAACGCTTTGGTTAGTGGTATTTGAATTTATTGTTTTAATCAGAAATGTTATCTGCACTAGTATGTATTAATGTCATTTTGCATCCAAACCGGTTTAAGTGGCAGTTCCTCCTAAGGGCTGTTATATACAGGATGCGGCCGTGTGGCCGCGCGTTTCTATGCGAACGCGCGTGCACGTGCCGCATGCTTTTCCTGTATATAGTGCCGGGAGCTGCAGGTAATGTATATATGTGTGTATGTATGTGTGAGTATATGTGTTGCATGGGTTGTGTGAGTGAAAGGAAGTGCTAGTTAAGATTTTTTAATGAAAAAAAAACTTTAATAAATATTTTTTTTTAACTTCTGCAATCATTCACACATAAACACACACACACATCCATATAAACACACATCCACACACACATACACACACATACATTTGAGCACAGGCAGCGACGCGAAAAGATGAATTTCCTCATCTTTGCCGCATTCTGTCGGCTCCCCTCTCCCTGCCGCGCGCGAGCGCGGCCCTTCTATAGAAAGGCTGACTGACGTCAGCCAACTAAAAATCCACGCGCGCCCCCGGCACTATAGAACGTGCCTAAGACCACAGTACTAATGCCATTAAGCAAATTATACTGTTGATTTATTTACAAGAGGTTTATGTTCTGGCTGGCTATGTTGAATTGCACCTTTTAAGCATATTTCTGAGCGATGTTTTTTGGGTTTTTTTGCATCCAAAAGACAAAGATTCTAAGCTCTGTACAGTGTATTGTATTTTCAGGGCATTCATTTATGTTTGCAGTAGATTACATTAGATGTTAATGATTCGTGGAACCACACTGGTTTCTTTTTCTCTGTGCTCTAGGTCAGGGGCGCTTAACTCCAGTCTTCAGGGGCTCAGTCGAAGACTGAAGCTGGGAACTGATTCAGCCACTTATGCTGAAGCTTAGATATCTTGAAAACCTGACTGGGTGTGTGTTGGGGGTTTGACTGTAAATCTGTACGGTTATTGTGGTAAATCAAAGTATAGAGTCCTGCAGCACTTTGTTCAAGGTGGCATATGTGTTTAATAAGATAATGTAGATATTTTAGTTTTGATACTATATTGGATAAAGCAGAATGGCACAATGCTCTTGAAAGATTGAAGTTGTGATCAGCGACCTTTTAAACGTTGAGATTATTATGCAGCCCTGTCGTGTACAACTTGGGGTCCAAAGTGCACTTCAGTTTGCTGCTACTATACATTTGCTGGCCAGATTTGCAGTACCTTAAAATTATTCCCAGGTTTGATTTACAGTGTTATCCTCAGCCTTGTATATGTACGTATGTATAATTGTATTTATATTGTGCCAACCACAACACAACTGTTTTTACAAGATTGCAATTCAGGGAAAATTAAGTACAAACAATGGAGATCAGAACAGCAAGTAAAGTTAATGATAGGCAAAGGAGGACCCTGCTCTGAAGAGCTAACAACCCTTGTACATTTGCATACTGCCGTTCACAGCGAACCAATGTGCGTTCATGAATTTCAGGGCTCTTCAACTTACAGCCTTTTGGTTTGTCTAATCCTTATTGCGGTTGCTCAAACCGCTAAATATAAATTTTCAGTGCAATGCACATTCAGCTAAGGCAGGGTTTCCCAAACTTTATTTTCCGTGACCCGGTTATTTTTGAACTTCTCCTTCGTGACCCACTAAAATTTTTATCACCTATACTGGCCTATAGGGCCTGCACAGACACACACAGCCACTGATACACACACACACAGCCACTGATACACACACCACACACACACACCCACTGATACACCGACACACCAGCCACTAGATACACAACACACACACACACACCACACCCATCCACTGATACACACACACACACACCCACTTACATCACTGACAGACACGCAGCCACTGACCCACACTGATACACAGACACACATCCACTGATACCACACACACCCACTGACAAACACAGGCCCACTGACACACACGCAGCCACATAGAGACACTGCTACACACAACCCCACACGATACACACACAGAACACTGCTACACACACCCACCACATACTGATACCACACACACTGATATCACACACACTGATACAAATACACACACACACTGATATACACCACACACCCACACACACACACACCACTATACCACACCACACACCCACACTGATATACACCACAAACACACACCCTGATACGATACACACAACACACGCCCTGATACACCACACACCGATGCACACACAGACCTATGATACAGATACACACACCACACACACAGCCACTGATACAGAACACCACAACACGATCACACCACTGTACACACACACATGATACTGTACCCACACCACACAGACACGATACGATACCACACACACACACAACACACACCCACACACACACCCACACACACACACACACACACCACCACACCAGCCACTGATACACACACACTCTCTCTCCCCTATAAACGCACACAACACAACATGATTACAGGCAATGACGATGTGGTGCTGGAGGGGGGCCGGTACTGGGTGGGTGGAAGGGGGGTGGACTGGTGTTGTGGAGGGGGACTGGGAACTGGGTGTTTGGAGGGGATTGAACTGGACTGTGAGGGTGGGAACTGGGACTGGGTGGGTGGTGGGTGGGAACTGGGGGGTGTTGAGGGGGGAGAACTTGGACTGTGGTTGGATGGGAGGGGAGGGGGGGACTGGGTGGTAGGGAGGGGGAACTGGACTGGTGGGAGTGATAGGGGGGAACTGGGACTGGTGGGAGGGGACTGGGACACTTGGGTTGGTGGCCGTGACTGTTGGGGTTTGTGAGAACGATGGGTGATTGACTGGGGTGGATGGAGGGAGGAAACTGGGACTGGGTGACGGGGGGAACTGTGCTGGGTGTGGTGGGAGCGAGGGGAGAATTAGACTGTTGGTGTAGGGAGGAGGGGACTGTGGGGTAGGGAGTGTGAACTGGGACTGGGTGGGAGGGGAATGGGACTGGGTGGGAGAGAGGGGGGAACTGGGACTGGTGGGAGGAGACTGGACACTTGGGGGTGGCAGGTAGCTATGGGTGGGTTGTTGGAGACGGTGGGTGGTAACTGGTGTGAGGAGGGGAACGGGGACGGTGGGAGGGGGGGGAACTTGACTGGGGTGGGAGGGGACAACTGGGACTGGGTGGGACGGGGGGGAACTGCGACTGGTGGGTGGGAGCGAGGGAGACTATGGACTGGGTGGGTGTGAGGAGGGGGGGATGTGGAGGGGGGGTAACTGTGACTTGGATGGTGGGGGGGGGGACTGGGACACCTTGGTTGGGGTCCGTGCCTGTCGTGGGTGTGTGGGAGTACGGTGGGTGACAGTGACTGGGTGGGTGGGTGACAGTGACTGGGTGGGTGGGAGACAGTGACAGTGACTGGGTGGGTGAGTGACAGTGACTGGGTGGGGTGACTTACCTTGCTGCCGGACACTTTCCCCTGCTGCCCCCGATATCCCCTGCTGCCCGGGACGGGAGGTGGGCTTGGGGGCACGGGAGGGGGTGCCACGGGAGGTGAGCTCGGGAAGCTGGCCGTGGGGAAAGCGGGCCGCAGTAGGAGCTTGTACTTCCCCCTCCGTCCCACATAACGTGCGGGCCGCAGAGGAGCTGGTACTTCCTCCTCCGTCCCACGTTGGAAGTGTGGGGGAGGAAGGGAGTGGGCCCTGCTTGCCCTACGCATGCGCGCGGGACCGCGGGGGGAATCTCCGCCATCTTTTTTAACTTGAGCGGGGTGGGGGGGGGAGACACCGGGCGGCCAGCCTCGCTGCGACCCGGCAATTTTGGTGTGTGTAATGTGTTAAAGCTCAATAAATCAGTGCAGTGTACAGTAAATAAAAATACCACTTGTCATGCAATTGCATGTCTCAGACAGACCTGTGTTTCCCCATTAACACTTGGCAAACACTGCTTCCACTGCATTTAGGGATTCTGGGTAATGACATGCAAATGAGCACAATGGGTCACTCTTTACTTCTTATCCATTTTAACAGGGTCCCCTGTCCCCTATAGGCTTTTTCCTGCCGTATTGCACAGCTTTATTGCACAGCCTGGGTTAAAGAAGTGCATAGCCAGTAGACCTACTCAGAGACAGCTATTTCAACCTTTTGAAATCACATCAGTGTGAGGGAGAGAGGGACAGAAGGAAATATAAACCGTGATAAGACAATGCCGTTCTAGATGGTTTTCTCTCCCTTGTTCCCTAATGGTGTACTCAATGGTCAGTGTCTAAAAATTGTATTGGTATTGTAGCTGATTAAAAAAAGATTTACATTTATTGGGACAAAGCTTTTGAATTATATTTTAGAAAGATGTAAGCAATATTTAAAGGTTGAAACGCTTTCTAAAATAAAGTATTTTCTTTACGTTGTAAGCTTGAAAATGAAAAAAAATTGTGCTCAAACATCTATGAAATGCTTGGGACCCCTACGAACTTTAGCAGGAGAGATAAATCGCATGCTTACACCCCGGTCAGAAGTAAAGCGGTCAGTCACCACTCTGCCATGCGAAGGAGCACCCCACAATGCCTTGCATGTGTGTATATATATAGCCATACTCCTCTTAGAATAAAAATACAACTTAAAAAGGTCTTAAATGTGTTTTCCATACCCCCAACTACCATCATCCTTTGACCACTAGTGACTTTGGAGTTTCACTACCGACACACTTAATCCGAGCAGGGCTAGTTCCGCAAGCCGGGGGATGCCCCGGCTTGCTAGCCCCACTCCCGCGCGGTCACGCGTCATCGGGTGCCAGCGCCCCCTGCACGCGCGTCCAGGGCTCCCCGAGGGGGCCCTGGTGTCCCGCGATGTGGGGGACGGCGGCAGGGGGTTCCGGGGGACCCGGCGGACCCGGCAGCGGGAGGGAGAGCGCCCCGATCGGAGGGCGCTCTTCCGCTGCTTCGGCGCGAGCCCGGCACCCTCCGGCGCGCGCCAGGTTACTGCTGCGGCCGAAACGGGCAATGCTCGGAAGTAAACTCTAATACGGCCGAGCATATGAAGAATGTCAAAACAATTTGTTTATTTTAAAATGTCACATGGCAACTGTTACTAAACATTTTTTGCGGCTATGAATCACAAGCGATGCTTATGTCTTTTTTTTCAACCAAATTTTTTTATTGAAAGCATGGTACAATCTCACAAATCTGTCACCCATTGTCCATACGTACATGTACACCACCCGCTCTCATTTTATGACTTGACTTATGCAAACACTTGACTCACTGGGGAAGACGTACTGAAAAACAAGACTCTAGACTGGGATTCGAAGGGAGAGAGGGAGGGGGGGGCAGCAATCATCTTCGGATGTTTCCGTTCTCTGGCGAGTCACAGGGGGAGGGGGGCTCACACTTGTCGTCACCAAGAATGGGGTTTCGGACTATGATACCTCGCCTTAATCTGCTCGTAGTTCCAAATTGGCATTATCTATCCAATCTCCCTACCTGTCCGTCCTAGCGTCTGGTCCCGTCTGGTTAGTTTGTATACGTCTCTAATTGTCTCTCCGCATCAGAGGAGAATGCGTCCGTTACTATTAAAGCAGTATATTAGCTGCACTGACCCCCGGGATATCTATCTGAGCCAGCCAAGGCGCCCAGACTTTTAAGAAATTTGTGCCGGTGTCGTTAACCAGACTTGTTAACTGCTCCATCCGGCAAACGTACCATATTCGATTCCTGATTTGTGGGATATTGGGTAACTCTGGTTGCTTCCACAATGCTGCGATTTCGCACCTCAGGGCAGTTGCAAAATGTGCAATTAATTTGTGTGTCGATCTGTTTAGCTCCGGGGTGCGTCTGGCCAGCAGAAACACCCAGGGGTCCAAAGGGATCGTGCGCCCGAGAATTCTCTGAAGCCAATTCCTGATCTCATCCCAAATTGGAAGTATCTTGGGGCAACCACACATCATGTGTAGCAAGTCTGCCTGTTCCCCGCATTGTTTGGGGCACAATGGGGAGTAATTCCTAACAAACTTAGACAATCGTAGTGGGGTCAGATACCAGCGCATCAGGACTTTATACGCATTCTCCTTTAATGTGGTGCAAATGGAGCTCTTAGATGCTGCTGTAACTATAGAGTCCCCGTCCTCGTCCTCGTCCTCTAATGTCTCCCCTAAGTCTCTCTCCCATCTGGTCCTGTAACTTAGTGTCACGTCCTCGTCTGTCGCTGGACAGACTACCTCTCTATATATCCCAGAGATGAGTCCCTTCGCATCTGTTCCTCTTGAACATAGCTGTTCGAAATTGGTTCGCCTGGGGCGATTTGGGGATTTTATATAGAATGCTCTTAGCTGGAGGTACCTAAAGAATTCTGCATTTGGAACTGCTTTTTCAGATTTAATTTGCTCAAAAGATTTTATCGAGATTCGCCCCTCTAGGTGTAGTAGCCGAGTGTAGCCTTTTTGTCTCCATATTGTGAAGTCTTTGATTTGCAGGCCAGGAGCGAAATCAGGGTTCCCCAAAATGGGGGTCATCAAGGAGTGGTGCCGTGTAAGGGCAAATCTATATCTGCTCTTATCCCATACAGCCAATGAGCTGTGGATTGCGGAGAGCGGGATGCTCATGGTTATGTGCACCTGTTTTGGTAGCCAAATTAAGTCCTGAAGTGCCACCGGGGCACAACAATCGGACTCTAGTTCCACCCAACGCTTTAGCCTTGGTTGGCTGTGCCACTGAGTAATTTGGGATAATTGGGCCTCTCTGAAATATGATAGCAAGCAAGGTACCGCTAACCCTCCTCTTGGTATGGGCCTAATAAGCGTGCTAGTTTTAATGCGGGGCGTTTTGATACCCCAGACGAATTTCACCATTGCAGACTGCAGCCGGAGGATATCTTCCTTAATTATAGGTATCGGTAGGGTCTGGAAAAGGTACAGAATCCTGGGGAGGAGATTCATTTTAAGCGTCTGGATTTTGCCGATCCAGGATATTCTGTACCCCGCCCACCTCCTGAGATCCTCCTTCAGGGTCTGTATCAGTCTGGGGTAATTTGCTTTATAAAGGGTGCCGAATTGTTTCGTGATATTTACCCCTAGATATTTAATGGAGGAGGTTTGCCATTTAAAATTAAAGTTGACCATAATCAATTTTTCTGTGACTTTTGGTAGGTTTATGGCTAGGGCCTCTGATTTTGCCTGATTCATTTTGAAGCCTGAGATCGTGTTGAATTCCCCTAGAACGCTAAAGACATTTGGCAGAGAGGTGAGGGGCTGTGATATTGTTAGTTTAACGTCATCAGCGTACAGGGCCACCTTGTGTGACTGATCTCCTATTTGGATTCCTGTTATATTTGGGCTGCGGCGGAAATGTGCCGCCAGGGGCTCAATGCATAGTGCAAACAGAAGAGGCGATAGGGGACATCCCTGTCTGGTGCCGCTCTTTATCAGGAATTCCCCCGACGGGAAGCCCTGGTGTCTGACCCTCGCCGTCGGTCCCTGGTAAAGAGCCAGAATTGCCTCTTGTATTCTCCCCCCCAGGCTAAACTCCCCAAGCGTCTCCCTCAAGAAGGGCCAGTCGATTCTATCGAAGGCTTTCTCTGCGTCAAGACTAAGCACCATGGATGGGATCTGTTTTTTTTGGGCCAAATCGATTAAATCTATGATCCGTCTAGTGTTATCTGATGCCTGTCTCCCGCGTATGAACTCCACTTGATCTGGGTGGACCAACCTTGGCAACACCTGGTTAAGGCGATTAGCCAGTAACTTGGAAAAAAAATTGGTATCTGAATTAATCAGTGAGATAGGTCTATATCTTTTAGAGTCCGCTGGGTCTTTTCCCGGTTTGGGGATCACAGAAATAGACGCTTGGAGCATGGAGCCTGGGATTGGGGCACCATCCAGAATTGCATTACATAGCTTTAGGAGGTGAGGAGCCAAGATATTACGAAATTTTTTATAATATAAATTGGAAAAGCCGTCCGGGCCTGGGGCCTTGGATGCTTTCAGTGACTTCATTACCTCCAGAAGCTCCTCCATAGTGAAATCTGCCTGTACTGCATCCCTCTCCTCTCTGGTCAATTTAGGTAGCTGAGCCTCTTTTAGAAATGTCTTTAGACGTGCTTGCGTGTTTGCATTATGGACCACTTTCGCTCCATCGTAAAGGGTCTCATAGTATGATTTAAATTCCTCTACTATCAATTTGGGGTCAGATGTAAGCTTTCCCTGTGCCGTCCGAATTGCCTGAATTTGGGAGACTTGGGTTCTGTCTCTAAGCTTATTGGCAAGTAGGGTATCTGGCTTGTTTGCCTTTTCGTAAAATTTCCGCTTGGACCAGGACAGCTCCTTCTCAGCATGGGAGGACAGCAATAAATTTAGTTTAGTTTTGGTATCCAGCAACTCCTTGAGGGTCGCTGCATTTTTGTTATCTTTATGGAGGGAGGATAGGACCGATAACTCTGATTTTAATTGGGTGATTTTGTTGTCCTTCTCCTTCTTCCTCTTACTTGCGATCCTTATGAGCTCTCCTCTCAGAGTAGCCTTATGAGCTTCCCATAGGGTGGACTGTAATACCACGCTTCCTGTGTTCTCCTGAAAGTATACCCTGATTCTTTCCCCCACTTTTTGTGAGATTTCGGGGATTTTTAACAATACCTTGTTAAGTTTCCAGTTCGCTCCTGGTCTGTCAAGACTGAATTCTGTGCACCGCAGCTCTACTGGTGCATGATCCGACCATGAAATATCATGGATTCCCGAGTGGGAGATCTGCGAAACCATTCTGCTAGATACAAAGAGGTAGTCAATCCTGCTGTATCTGTCATGTGGGTGGGAATAAAATGTGAAACCCTTTTCATCATAATGTTGCTCACGCCAAACGTGAGATTGTTGATTCTCAGTCCTCTGTTCCAAGTTGTCCTGACTTTTGACCGGCTGTGGCCTCCAGGGGTGCATCTATCCCTCATCGGGTCAAGAGTCTGATTAAAGTCTCCCCCCAGGACCACACATCCCTGTGCCAGTTTGCTGAGTATGGAGAATAATTTCTCTAGAAAAACCTCTGCATTGTCGCTCGGGGCGTATACATTCGCAACAGTGATAGGTTGACCCAGTAATTCCCCAAGAATGATCAAGTACCGACCATTTTTATCTTTCTTGACTGTGTGAACTGTTATTGGTCATGGAACATAATAGCTACTCCTTGTTTCTTTCTAGCCGAGGCTGAGAACCATTTTTTATATTTATAATCAATGAATTTCGGGGAGCTATCTTTCAAAAAGTGTGTCTCTTGTAGCATTAAAATGTCCGGGTTAGTTTTTTTTTATAGTCCGTCATGGCCAGTTTTCTCTTCCCTGGGCTATTAAAGCCTTTCACATTATGTGAAAGTATCACCACCTCCCTACCCATGTGTGGAAATCCAAACCTCTTTTAGCTCGCCAACTTTGTGTGTCGACCAGGTGCGTGCGGGTCCCCCGCTCATTCTTCTCTGCATCGAGCTCCGGCTTGTGCGTTCCAGGTTTCTTAACTGCAGCCAAGGGAAACAAAGGAAAACACACGAGGGGAACACATAAACACTCATCACAACACAGAAATTTAACTTTATTGAACATCCGGCGCATGGGGAAGAACCGACCTCCCCATCCGCCTTCTCTGCCTCTCTTGGGCGTGCAGCCAGGGTGGAGTCCGGGATGGCTCTCCCTCCCCCTCCATAACCCCTACAGGCTGGCCCAGTGAGGGCTTTCATGAGCCACAGAAAGGGTTTCCCCCCTGTGCCCATGTAGAGACTCATGCTCAAGGCAGCTGCGGGGAGCAGCTCTCGCCCCCCACCCCTGCTTAACCTGAGTTCATTTAAGCAGCAACTCAACCGCAACTTAACGCTTCCTCCACTTTAATGTGAACCTTAACTTAGTAACCCATTAACTATTGGTGCTCGACTGCCCTAGGCTCCCGCTTCTAGTACCCCTTACTTCCGTTTTTCTACTCCTCCCCTACTGCCCCATATCCTCTTATTGACCTGTACGTTTCCCCTTCTTCCCTGCTAAATTCCATCAGGTGGCGCTGTGATTCACAGTCTCAACTGTTTCAAACCCCTGGTATCTTAGTGCCTATGGGCCCGGTGCACCCTATCTTCAGTAGCGGTCCCTAGCGGAGGGTAACTGTGTGTGACCCTTTCTCTCCCTGCCGTCCTCTGTCCCTCCTGGCCCCTCCGCTGTTGCTTATCGCCTCTTTAGTAATCTACCTTTTTTTGGCATTCCTGCCAAGACCTAGTTGTTCTTAGGGGCGGTGCTACTATTTGCAAAGGGGTACTTGGGATTTAATCTATTGGCATACTACACTTGGCAGAACCGGGCACCTTCATGTTATCTATCTGAGGTATATTACAGGGATTCAGTCTGGTGGGGAAAAGGTTGGAGCCTCTACATTGTCCTTCCAGCCCAAGGGGGCTCTGGTCTGTGAGATTTGGCCAGGACCTCTTGTGTCTCCCCTGGCTGCCGCTCGGGCTTTCGGCTACTGTCCGGGTGCCTCCATGCTTGTTTCCCACCTCTCGCGGGATCTCGACTCTTCCTGTCGCCGCCGGATGACGTTTCGTGCTAGCGCTGCTGTGCCTCCTCCAAGATGGCGGCCGCTCGGCTTCCTGTGACGTCCTTCCGGCGGCCGCCATTTGCCCTGGTGTAGCCTGCGGAGGAGGACGTCTCCTTACCAGTTCTCCCGCCAAGGTAGGCTCTGCGTCCGGGAAGAAGCCATGCGGTCTGACTGGTGCTGCATCGCCATCTTGGCCATCATGCATTCCACCGCCGGCCGCCATTTCTTCTCCAGGTAGGAACTGCATGTTGGTGATTTTTGTTTTTGTCTGTCTCTGCCTTTTCAGGTTTATCGAGTGTTCCTTTGATATGCGGCTCATGCTTGGGTTCAATGTGTGAACTCGGAACCTGGGGCTGCGGGGGAGTTCGGTGTGGGGGGATTGTCATGGGCAAGTCGATCTCAAAGTCCAGAACTGAGCAAACTTTAGCTCAACAACTTTATTATCAGCGCGTGTGCACTGGTGTAGAGATCAGATCAGATCCCATCTGGGTCCTCCGGGTCCCGGCTGGGTTGGGATGGGCCCGCTGTCCACCACTCCGGTTCCTCTGGCTGGTCTCTCCTGGGGCTTCTTGCAGGGCCTTCTTTCACCCCAGTTTGTTGAGGAAATCCTCGCTTTCTTCTATTTCTTTCATAGAGATAGCCTTCCCGTTTTTTATTACCAGCAGGCCAAACGAGAAGGTCCATCTATAGCGGATTTCTCGGTCTCTTAGCACCTTGGTAACCGGTTGTAGCTTTCGCCGTCTGGCAAGGGTCACCGGAGAGAGGTCCTGGAACAGTTGCATAGATGTTCCCTCAAACCGACAGGAGCCCTCTGCCTTCGTTTTATGGAAGACCGCATCTCTGGTTTTGAAGTGATGCAGCCTAGCGATAATATCGCGCGGCTGCTCTGTTGCTGCGGGGCGGCTTCTGAGGTCCCTGTGGCACCGGTCCATCTTCAGTTCAGCCGCAGGCAGCTCCGGGAGCAGCGATTCGAGCCACCAGGTCACAAATCCCTATACGTCCGTGATGGCCTCAGGGATGCCGCGGACTCTGATGTTGTTGCGGCGATCCCTGTTTTCCGCATCCTCTTGTCGGTCCGTAAGTTCATTTATTTGTGCCTGCATGTATGCTGCTCGTTTGTCTGTCTTTTTTAAATGTTTCGCGGTGGTCACCATTTTGTCCTCCTGTTCGTTCCCCCAGGCCATGCACCTCCTTTTTCAGATCCTGCATTTCCAGGTGGATCAGTGCCTTCATATCTTGATAGAGCCGGTCAAAATCACACCGGAGGACTGGCAGTTGTGCTGGCTCTCTTTGGGGGTCATCTTCCCGTTCTGACTCGGAGCCTGCTGCCGATTCCGACGCCATTTCTGTCCCGGCGCTCCTTGAGGCAGGTCGGCCCAGATATTTTCTTAGATCCCCCTCCTTTTTCTTTTTGGGGTTCGTCGGGGCCATCACTGGGGTTGCCACTGTGTTTTTATATCTTTTCCTGACTTTAGTTGCGCTTTTTTCGCGGTTTTATTGCTTTTTACGAGGTGGTGACGGAGCACTCAGTTTATGCTGCCATCCACCTCAGCCTCGCGCATGCGCCTCCTGATGCTTATGCTTTTAATGCTCTAGTACTGGCCCCTATTTTCCTTCAGGCGGCTCTTTGTGATTTCCTTAAGGTTGCTGTTTCTGCTCACTTGAGAAATAAGCGCCTGTAGCAGAAACAGATTTGTATCTCCATTTGTTTTTGTTTCTTCTAACTTTATATACTGACTGCCGAGTGTAGACTAAATTAATGCCCACTGAAGCTCCTTACCCTGCTTGGTGGCTGTGGGGACAATTGTAGCAGAAGGAGATTAAGGCCCATATTTACTAAGCAGTTCTATTGCATATTATACCTTTTGGCATCAGAAGACACTTTATCGCCCATGCGCGCAATTTCGACCTAATCATCATCTCCACTTTGGAGCTGCTTCAGTGTTCTTCCCTGAATTAAAAACGAGCCCCTAACTAGCTCCTAATAAAAGCAACAGATTAATCACTGTACATTTTCAGCGTAGGCTTTCGGGGATACATTTGAAGAGCAATTAAACATATCTGACATTAGAAAATAACCCTGAAATTGTAGATAATGTGATGCGTGGTTGAGTTATTGAAAACAAATATTGCTTTCACTCCAGCTTTTTCCTCTTTGGGTGCCCCTGGGAATTATACATGAATTGGCAATTACATGGCCCATTTGACAAACCCACTACACAGGCATTTGAAACAGGATGGCGACTGATTCATGTCAACATCTTTCAGGGAGCTCCAGGCTTGGTCTCGATGCAAGAGACTCCATTCCTGATGTCAGGAAAGGGATCCCTGTGCATGCGATCAGACACAAGTGATCAGATGATCCCGGAGCGGGAATGCCGGTGCCACGGCCATTCCCTCAGGGGGTGAGTCCTCCGTTAACATGTCTGCAGCTTAACCTTTTTGTGCGCAGCCCTTCCAGCACATTTGACGATCATGTGACCGCTCCTCTGAACGATCATTGCGTCGCGGATGGACGGAGGAGTCATGTGCCTATTCTGGCCAGTGGATCACCTCTGGAAAAATGAGCTTAAAACCCACTACGTGATGGGGTACCTAGAGTGCAAGACCCATGACATGGTGGCAACGTCATGTGGCGCCTAGCGGGCAAGACACCATGACATGGTGGCTACGTCATGGGGCATGTCAGGGCTTAAACACCTACTAGTAAGCCACAGGAACCTCAAGTCCACTCCCTGCAGCACTACTTTCTGGGACTGAAGGTTTATCGCTTCTTACTTCATAACATTCGAACATTCATTGATAAATGTGCCAGTAGAAGACGTGTTTCAGTGAGCTGTGGACTGTTAGTTTTATATCAGAAAATCTCAATACATGTTATGATTCAAGGAGGAATGAAAACTTCAGATCTGGAAAGTTGTGGCGATGTGAGTTCATTTATTGTTTTCACGGCAGAGTTCTTTCACTTAGTTGCAAATTTAACCCATTTGTCCTGGAGGATACTGCAACAAATTGCCGCTAAGGGGCTGTGTAACGTGTCTTATGGAGAAGCACCGATTCGTAAATATGGGTTTCAGTGTAGAAAACTAGTTATGGTGAAATTGGAGTCATTTGCTGGTAAACATTTCTTTGGCTTTGTCACCTAGTTTGATTTATGCAACGAATACTAGCAATTACTAGTACATTAGCAAAAATTAACAGGGGCACGAGGGCAGAAGATACCCTGCTACTGACTATATGACGAGAAGAGATAGCTCTTGTCAGAAACATATATTAGTCACAAAAAAGTTAAAGCAATATAACACTTAACCTAAAAAAAATATCTCAAAATATAAGATCTGTTTAATTGGTAGGAATAAGTCGGGACTGCATACATAAGAGGGCACTCTCGCAAAAGAATATTTTTTAAAACAACTTGCAATGCAGTTGCCTTTTGGCTCGGTCACCAATAAAATTGACTTTTTATTTGTGTGCTTTGTGAAAAATTAATATTTTTGTGTCTACTGGAAACCCCCCCAATACATATGAAAATATACCCCCCTGAATACATATAAAAAATTACACCCTCCAGGCGCATGCCAGGGTCCTGAAACTGATGGTCGCATAAAAGCTGTGGTCCCCTCCAACAGGGACTTAAAAGCGATTTAAAGCAAGAATTGTATAACCAAAACTGAACCAAACTACTCAGAACTCTACCCATAACAATCTAGGATGGCTCCAACCACCTCACAAAAAAATGCCCAGTGTCCTGGGCACCTATTTTCTAGACAGGGGGACTTCCGCGCGGTGCGGGCCACAGAGCCTTCCCCCGACGGCAACACGGAGCAGGAGCCCCAGGGAATGCCGCAGCTCCCAAACTACACCCAAGTCACCAAGCAAGACTTCCCAGAAAATCTATGGGAACCTGAGAGCGCTCCTAAAGAACGAGATCACGGAGGTAAAGAAGGAAGTGTCCTCATTGGGGAAGAGAACCGACACAATGGAAAGACAATTAGATGACACGATCAGGAGCCAAGAGGACTGGGTCAAAGTGACCGAAGAATTAAGGGACTGCGTGGATGACTTGTCCCACCAGTACGAGGACATGGAGAATTGCAAGCGGTAGAACAATTTAAGGGTGGGGGGCCTGTCGGAGTTGGAGCCAGAGGTCTTAATTCAACATGGCCATGCTGCCGGAGAGGAGGGAAACTGATCTTCTCGATCGCTGCCATCGGGCCCTCAGGGCCCGTCCGGGACCTTCAGATCCACCGCGGGACGTCAACATTCGCTTCCATTTCTTCAAAGTGATAGAACCCTTCCACTCTGTGGCAAGAGGAACCGGGAACCTTATCTTTGAAGGAATCCAGGTCTTCCAGGACCTGTCCCAACCACCCTCGTGAAGAGCCCTAAGACCGGTGAAGGCGGTGTTGAGGGACCAATGGCTCATACAGATGGGCATTCCCCTTTTGCCTCCTGGTGATCAGGGGGGCAAGACCCATACGGTGAGGGATCTGGCAGGGAGGTCTGGCATTCCTTGAGAGCCGGGGGCTGTGTCGGAGGAGGCGAGTCCAACCAGATGCACGCGCCCAACCTGGGAGATCTCGGGCTCCACGAGAGCCCAAAAGAGGAAGGCCCAAACTACACAGGAGGAGGAAGCGTCCTAGCTATATGGGCCCATGTGAGTAGATGAGTACCTCGAGCCCCCTGGGGCAAGCCCAATCTGGTCTAACTCTTGACTTCTCTCCCCATATGGGGTTGGTGACCCTGGTCTCTTTCTCCCCGCTTCTCCCGATGCCCGTCGGATTACACTGGGCCCCTCTGTGGGGATCCGAGTCGTTTGAGTAAGCAGGCTCTCCTCGCGTTCCTCTAGGGACGATGGAGAGGGGGCGCGGAGAAGGCCAGAGGAACGGTAGCCCCTTCTCCTAATGAGAGACATGAACTTTGATGTTGTTTTTTATTTTTTTCTCAATATATTGCATATGGTTTGTGGTGGGTTGTGAATCCGGTGGGGGAAATATATATTTTCAGGGGACAGGAAGAGAGAGGCCTGGGCCAAGAGTGCATAAACCCCCTAGGGAAATATCACCGGGACCTGCTCGCTGACATAAGAGGTGGAACGGGAAGCCCTATCAGCCACAACTTTTAGCTCAGTAGAGGGTTGACTGCAGATTATAGCTACCTACATTTAGGAGGCCTTCCTACGACATTCGCTGCCAGCCTTCCCCCCACCCCCTGCAGTTGTCAAGCCGAGTCATTGGCTCAAGATGTCAGAGCAGGTAATGCCATGCCCTTCTCTCCCACCCTGAACCCCCTTATTGAGCCACTGATAAAAAAAAATCGCCCCCAGATGTAGCCGGGCACAAGGCCTTGGAGGGCGGTGAGAGATGGAGGAGGCTTTTGTGGGCTCACTATCTTTATCCTTATTTTTATGCCTACCCTTATATTCTAGGGCAAGCAACCCGTCTATCAAAGTTCATCTTTCCTTTCTTGCCTTCAAATAGTTTCTGGGCAAGATACCCGTCTATCTGAACAACCTCCTCACCCCTACCACATGCAGCACTTATCTGAGATCTGACTCCAAAAGACTGTTCATGGTATCAAGATTCAGCAAAGTATCCGGCCGCTCCTCCTCTTACCGTGCACCACAAAACTGGAACAGTCTCCTGGAGACTTTCACAGCCACCACCAGTCTAAGTTCTTTCAAAACTAAAGCTGTCTCACATTTTAATCTGATCTGTAACTGTTACATACACCTATAATATATATTATCAATGTATACCCTGTTTACTTATGTAACTTGTGATGCCCTCACCACGTTGCAGTCTCTTTTGTCCCACTTTAAGGCCAGAAACACTGTATTTTCTATGCATGGGCTTATTTACAGGGATTAAATCATACAACAGGGCCACCGTCCCTTTAAGAAAACCAAATAATCAAATCCTATACCCATTAAAGAAACCAACTGACTTTTCTTGAGCCCTCTCTAAAGACCGCTGGCCAACTATACTGGTTCCCAGCTAAAACATGCCCTGGCAAATGCAACAATCTACACAGTCTTTGCACACAGCAATAACAAAGGGTTTTTGTTTATCTGTTTGTAATACCTCCGGAGCAGACATCCCTGCTTCAGCACAGGCCTTGCGTCCTTTCCTTCTTAGGGAAACTCGGCCCCACCTGAGCCCAGAGAAGCTCCTTGTAGGTCCCTCTGTAACCAGCTTCTGCAGCTGGGGAGCACTCCTATCTCCCCCCTTCTCTGGGGAAAACAGTCTCTTAGCATAGCAGCTTCAGTCTGTCTTTTTAACCTGTTCATTGTTCAGTTCATTCAGAGCAGGCTGATTTAGCTTCAGCTGCTGCTTTTCTCTAACTCTATGTGCAGCAAAAGTCCTCTGGCTGCCCTATTCAGCCCCTAGAGGACAGTGATGGTATCACACTATGTACTTGTAACCATGTATTAATTGTCATCTTAACTCTATGCCCAGGAAATACTTGAGAACGAGAGGTAACTCTCAATGTATTACTTCCTGGTAAAACTTTTTAAAATTAATAAATGGTCATACTGGTCTCTATAGGCTTCTTTCCCACAAGACTCCCTTCAGAGGGTCACTACTAAAGGGAAAAAAATTAAAAGTTCTACGTTTGGTTATGTTCTATACTCTAAGTCCACGGGGCGGCTGAATGGTCCACGTCCAGCCCTAGTTCCCCGAGATGCAACTCCAGTCGAGAGACACGGTGCTCTGTGTGTACCTCGAATCCCCCCTTGGTACCCCCCTTATCCCAAGTTCCCAAGGGACCTCAGGCAATGTCTGCCTAGGACAGAGGTCTCCAAACTCGGTCCTCAAGAGCCGCACACAGGCCGGCTTTTATGGATATCCCTGTTTCAGCACAGGTGGCTCAATCAGAGGCCCAGTCAAGCACTGAGCCACTGATTGAGCCACCTGTGCTGAAACAGGGATATCCATAAAAGCTGACCTGTGTGTGGCTCTTGAGGACTGAGATTGAGACCCCTGGCCTAGGACATCCCACACAGTCTTTTTTTCCAAACCCCCCACCCCTCTTCCCACTCACACACACACACACCCCATCTACCATTACAGTCCTCCCGTAACTCAATGAAAGGAGGTACACTAGTCCAATTTCTGCACCCTCAACACATTCACACCAAACAAAGCTTGCATCTGAACACAGGTGTCTCGATGAGGCGGTCCTATTTCCCTACCAATACCACTGAACATCATTTCTCACAATGTGAAAGGCATTAATAACCCGTGTAAAAGACGCATGGCTCTATCAGACTAAAAGAGATTAAAGGCAGACATAATTTTACTCCAGGAGACACATTTTAAACAAGGTCCTCCTATTTCGATATACAGTTAAGACAGACATTCCACGCCACAGCTCAAGCGAAAAAAAGAGGTGTCTCCATACTGATAAAGAACTCCATCTCCTTTAAGATCACTACGGTGAGGGCAGACAGGGAAGGCCGTTTTCTGATTGTGGTAGGTACCCTCCACGGTCAGGACCTAACATTAGCGAACGTATGTGCACCCAATGAGGCAAGCGCCAAATTTCTATACAGATTTTTCAATATCCTGGAAAAAGGTATTGGCGGGACAGGTGTTTTCTGGGAGGAGACTTCAACCTGGCAATATGCGCCGAGATGGACAGAACAGGCTCCCAAACAAGCCGCAGGAAAGAGGACACTAGAGTCCAATTCAAGTGGCTCAGGAACCTGCAGTTATGTGATATATGGAGGGAACTGTTCCCTTTGGCCAAGAGTTTACATTTTTCTCTCCGCCATACAGTTCTTATTCTCGAATCGATTACAGCTTTGCCCCAACAATATATCCCCAGAATCTCCCAGGCCAAGATACATGTGTTCTCTTGGTCGGACCATGCCCAAGTAGAAATGTATTGCCGTGGCTTAATTACTCGCCCACTAAATTCCCAATGGAGACTGAACGAGTCCCTCTTAAAAGTACCGGAGCCAAGGAGTCTGGTGGGGGAAGATTTTGCTTCTTACTTCAAGACCAATGTGGGCAGCGTATCCTCCCCATTCACCCTGTGGGAGGGTCATAAAGCCACCATGAGAGTAAGGCTTATCAGCCTTGCCTCTGGAAGGAAAAGAGAGAGGGAAAATAAAATCAGGGCAGCTAAAGACAGGATAGCAGATATCACAAGGGCCCACCAGAGAGACTGCAATAGTCTAACACTGGGGAGCCTTAACGAGGTGAAACTGGAGTTGAACCCGCTTCTTGCGTCTCAAGCGGAGAATTCCCTGAATTGGTCTAAAAGCAGGTTTTATGGGAAGTCCAACAAATCTGGGCCATCGGGTATTCCCCACAGGTTTCCGGGGGTCCTCGCGGGTGTCCGTGGGTCCCTGCTGGCCTGCTGTACCAATTCTATATAAAAAAATACAATTTGGCATACATTGCAAGAAAATACACCTCCTCCCCCCTCCCCCCCCAACCCCAACACATACAGTCCAGTAATGGGCAAAATAACTATTATCTAGATCTGGATAATAGCTCAATTGCCCATTATTAAATCAAACATTAACTGGGCAGCATAAATAAAGTAAACCTTTCTACTTACCCCTGCCATTATGAAGGGCGTCATCGTCCGCATATTGCAGGGCCATGTCCTCTGTTGCCAGAAATAATACATGAAATAAAACAATCTAATGGCCCCTAACCCCTTAATCACCTTAGCGGTTAATAAACACTATAGTAATTAAGGGGTTAACCCATCCTCCCCCGCACCACCCAACCCAGACCCACTATACCCACCCTATACCCATTAATTGGCATAGTGGTACATCATGCCCATATAATATTGGCATGATAAGCCACTATAGCAATCAATGGTCACCGTAATAAAAATACATAAAGGCCCAAAATACACAATAATAAAACATACACAAGCACTTAAACACCACAATTCAAGAAATAAAAGCACTAGCCTACAAATTAAATTAATAAAAGCACTAACAAAACAATTAAATCATTTTAACTAGTAACCAACAAAGCAATTAATTAATAAAACAACTAGCCAACACATCAATTCAAACCAAGAGCCAACAAAATAATACATTGATTTAAAACTCTAATCAATCGAAAAAAACATAAAAACAAGCCATCCAAATTACAAACTAATTAATCCAAAAATCAAGAAAAATAGAAAAAAATAACACATTTGGCCAAAAATGCATTGGCTAGCACTATATTAATATATTCCCTAAACGGGCACAGATTCATACATTTAGCAGTCAATGGGCAATGAAAAACATTAAAAGAAAGAAATACAATAAAAAAAATAAAAATGACATACATTCAATATTTTACTTACCTTTAGAAGCGTTGGCCCTCCAAATCCAGGGGTATCGGGAAGCTCTCGTACCGCGACGTTATCCACCTTGAATATCCGGACCACGTAACAGAATTCTTCTTTCTTTGATCTTCAATCACCTTCTTTCTTGATCGGTCATTATTTATTTTCTTCATCTTCTTTCTTCATCTGTTAATCCAAAAACCCAATGGTAGATCCACAAAACAATGTTGACTCGGCTTCTTGAGCTCAAATTAGTCGTCAAAGCTTTAAATATGGCCCGTGACGTCACATTTTTAGGTTAGATGTACAGCACCAATCTGATTGGACACTGTATTATGTGCCCGCCTGTTTTTTTGTTTTTTTGGGTGAAAGATGTCCCTCTCCAAGGGAGGTACGTCGCATCCTTCAAACCACATGGCCATATCACATGGTATTAGAGCCAATGGGATTGAAGACAATCTCATGGGTTGCTGTGCCATGTGATAGGTTACCTTGGTTCAAAAGGCTGTGACGTCACTTTAAGGGATGATGTCCCATCCTTTTGAACTATAAAAATATTAAATCTGGTTTTATGTGGGGGCACAGGTGGTGGGTGGGTTGTGTTTTGGTGTTTAGTACATATTGTAATGTTTATTGGGGGCAGAGGGGGTGAGTTAAGGGCCAATTATACCCGCTTCCCTCACCCCCTCTGCCCTCAATAAAGCTGCTATTGTGCCTTAACCCCTTCATTGCCTTAGCAGCTATCCGATAAGTTAATGAAGTTGCTTTAATGTAATTTTTATTATTAGTGTGCGGGAGCAGGGGGTCTCCTGAGCTGAACCACATTGATTTCAGCCTCGGGGTCCCCCTGATTCCCGAGTTATAGGCCCAGATATTGGGTGCCGGTATCTCCTTCATTATTTGAATCTCCCGGTCACGTGACGCGGACGATTTAAAAATGGCGGCGATACTGGCACACAATGCCCCATACCAGGGCCTATAACTCGGGAAGGAGGGGGTCGCTAAAGGCTGAATCAAAGCGGTTCAGCTCAGGGGACCCCCAGCTCCTGCACACTATTATTAAGAATTACATTAAAGGAGTTTAATTACCATAGCAGATAGCCGCTATGGTAACTAATGTGTTACATTTTTTAATTGGGGTTTTATTACTTGTGCACTAGTAGCAGGGGGTCTCCGGAGCAGAACCCACCAGCCCAATACATATAAAATTCAGTCTTACCTTGGGGGTGGTGTCAGGTCGGGCCTGGTGGCTGCGGGGGGGCAGTGGTTGTGGGGGGGGGGGGTTGTTCGCAGAGGGGGCAGTGGATGCGGGAGGGTCGGCAGCCAGTCAGCAGTTGCCGCCATGCTCGGTTCTCCCCCAGCTGCAGGCTTCTCTCTCCCTGTCTGTCCCACGCCGAGGTGTCTGATGCTGACGTGCGCCACTCCTCCCGCTCACCGGAAAGCTGAGCCCAGCTGACTTCCGGTATTCACGTCAGAGGACCCGGCGCGCGTCGGCAACAGACACCTCGACGAGGGACAGATGGAGCGAGAAGCCTGCAGCTGGGGGAGAGCTGAGCATTGCGGCAACTGCTGTAACCGGCCTCCGCCACTTCCCCCCCCTCTCCCCACCCCCTCCCACAGCCACCCTGCGTTCGGAGAGAGATAATACCGGACACATACATGCTCGGTATTACCTTTCATTTTATACCTGAAGCAGGGGCAAAATACCAGGCTGTCCGGTTCAAAACCGGACACCTAGCAAACCTAGTACATATATACAGAATAAATAAAAAAAAAAGTCCCTGCTCATTATTTGGGACTGTCCCTTTAAGTGCAGTTCTTTGGAAGTAAGCTGACTGTTACAGTGTAAGCATGTGGAGTTTGTGGAATCAGCAGGGAGTCTGAGACACCATCCATCTGCTCCTGACAGGCCAGAACCACAAAGCCAATAGATGGTGTTTCAGCTCCAGGGCTTTCACAAATAAACCTGCCCTTTTTCTGAGGAGAAATTACTGCTGGCTGATGCACATTGTTGTCTTTGTACAGTGTGAGCTGCCCGTGACAGCCCTTCTGATTACTGCTTGTGTGTTCATTACTAAAAAGGCAGCATTTTTGATTCAATTAACTGGTGAATCCTAAACTGGAGCTCATCTATCTCACTGGTTAAGGGCACAAAAGATAGTTTTTTGTTTTTGTTTTCGACACCACTCTTTGCTTTGTATAAAATAAATGGTGCAATTTTTTCAGGGAGAGGTGTGGTGTGATGGGGGTGTGTGTGTGTGTGTGTGTGTGTGTGTGTGTGTGTGTGTGTGTTTAAGTGTATGTCAAATGAAGCACACTATATTAACAAGTTTAAATTACGGGAGAATTTACTATTTTAAAGTAAAGTAAATTCAGCATACAAACAGAAATTAAAACTCCTCTCCGTTTCAGCCTTGCTCAGATCTCTGCCCCTCTGCCTTCCCCTTTGCCTGACATCAATCCCCTTGTAGCCAGAGACATCTCCAATACAGATTACAACTTTCGCAATGGCTACGGAGACGGGTGACCGTCATCCGTAGCCGTAGCTGGCACTATAAGCGCAGGCTAAAGCCCCTGCATCACATTGGCCAATTGGCCAATAGGAAGCCGTACTGGGTGACGTCACGGTTTCCTATTGGCCCGCAGGCCACGGGAGCCTTGAAAATCCACCATAATGTGAACCCTGGAGCGGCTACCGTCACCTACTACAGTGGTATGGATCTCCGGAAGCAGGGGGACCCAAAGCTGAAAAGAATGGGATTCAGCTCCAGAAACCCCCTGCTTCAATCGTATAAAAAAAAAATGAACTGCGTGGATTGTCGCTTTTAAAGATCTATTCACATTTTTTAATTATAGCAGCAAAATATTATAGTTTTTTTTAAAATAAATCAGTTCTGCAGTATTAGATAATATTGATTTTTTTTCTTTTATTTAACTCAATGCAATTTTTTATCAGTTTTAAATCAATTTTTGATTTCTATAGTAGGTTTTAGCCCACCTCCCAAGCAGTGCAAGATCTTTGCAACACTTTCCTGTTTGTGATCATTTGTTGTCAATATTCCCAGTAGTTTGAGCTGCAAACTGTAACAATAGATAATGTTACCGTAGCAAGATAAGGATATATTGTAGCTGCTGAGTTACACTGACCTGAAGGATTGATTGGAAACGAAAGGCAGCCATTACGTTAGTCACACAATCAAGATTTTTACAGATTTATAACAGGAGTAGTAAACGATTACCAGATTAGGTAAGAATGTTGAATTATACATTGCCACATGCTTTACATATAAGAATAAGAAAGAAAAGAAAAAGAGGTGGGGAAGAAATAGTGCTGCTTTAAAACATCTTTGCTTTTCATTTTCAAGGTCTTCTGACGTTTAGGTTTGGATAAACCATATACAAAAGAATTAATAATAACTATAATTTGGTATATGATGTAGGCACTGTACTTTTACAGAGCAATTTAAGCCTGATGTCTTCATATTTCTCCTGTATCTTCAGGAATAGAGCTTTTAACATTTTAGTTATTCCTGTTGGAAACTGTTAAAATAGATTTGTCAGATCTCATTGGTTTAAGTGACTCTCTCATTTTTAGAATCTATTGTTTTATAGATGTCGGTGAGTTCTCTAACTCATTGAAATATGATGTTTTCAACTAAAATTCTGTTTTTGCAGTCCACGGTATTTAAATATCACTGATTCGGGTCATGTTGACCTATATCCAAAAATGACAGGACTGTGTGGAATAGCTGAGAATGTTCCCTTTATGGCATTTCCAGTGTATGTCATTTAGGTGGGATTGAACCTTGAAAAGCATACCAGGGGTCATGGGGGCTGACAGGAAACACCAGTGTTTAATCCGCTCTTTTACCTGTGTACACAAAAACCTACTGAAAAATGAAGGGGCATTTCAGAAATATTTGCTGTGTCCTTCCTTGTCTTTATCTTGCATCTCTTAGCTGTTTGCCGCTTTTTTGTTTAGTTTTTCCTTAGTTAAGCAAAGGCATTAAAACCGTGCAAACAAGGCTGTTCCCCTAACAAACTCAGGTGTCTGATATACCTGTCACACAATCTCAATAAAGAGCACAAAAGATGACAAGTTCTCACCTGCAGTGACCCAAATGGTGACCGTTCCAACAAAACGGCTAACATTAGCAAATAGGGGTATTAAGTGCTCTTACCCTTTTCATCTTCAGAATGTAGATATTTGATGTCCTCCCTCCTGTGTTTATTTGAGATTGACATTGAGAGCAACGTATAATAAAACACAATGTTACTAAAATGGTAATGAGGCTATAATCCTACTTAATCCAGAAACCCTAAATAACCTGTGTGGGATGTAGGGGTGGACAATACAGTCCTGGTCTCACATAGTAGCCTTGAATGGATTGGAAACTAAAGTGAAAGCACCATGTACGTATGTATGTATGTATGTATATCTTTATATAGCGCCATTTAAGTACATAACATTTCACAGCAGTAATACACGTGACCTAATAATAGAACACAGAATGGGAAGAAGCGCTTCAGACATAAAAGTAACATTAGGAAAAGGACTCCCTGTCCCGAAGAGTTTACAATCTAAGCTCTTCGCTAGCATTTGTTATATTTGAGGTGTGTGTGTGTGTGTGTTTGTATGTGTATTCAGGCCGGAAAAACCTACTCCTAAAAGCACAAGGCATTAAATGCACACACGTTCTCACAAGAGGATTGTTATGGGTTTGTACAAGAGAGGTCTGAATGCTTGAAGTTGCAATGATCTGGGCATTACTTCTCAAAATCACAATATAATATAATTATTTTAAGCAAAAAAAACCCTAAAAAAATAAAATAAAAAACTAAGTATGGTAAAACCCATCCTCATTGCTTAATTTTTGCATTGCCAGTGTAACCAACACCACACTGATGAGACCCATTAAGGTCGAAACGGCTGTCTGTGGGTGGGTTTACTAGCTATGCATCTTAACCCTGGCAGTGCTCAAAGCTGTGACCATGCAGCAAGCTTACGCCTATAGGGAACCATGTTAAAAATGGTTTTGAAGCAAAAGGTGGCACTGCGTGTTCATTTGCATGTCATTTCCCAGAATCCCTTGCTACAGTGGAAGTGCTGTGTGCTTGGTGATAATGGTGAAAGCTGGGGTTGCAGACCTGTCTAAGACATGCAAATGAGCATACAGTAATATTTCCATTTGCTATATGCTTTGCTGTGGAGGGTTTTTGGAAAGGATTGAGGACGTCACTGCTCCTGCTCATATAGAGCAAACCAGCCAGCCCAGGCGCTCCACACACACACACACACACACACACACACACACACACACACACACACACACACACACACACAGCATCCGTTGGACACAAGGGGGAGGGGGATGGTAATGCATGAGGCAGGGGGAGCACTTACTTCCTCGTATAAACAGCCCTGGGAAGGATGGCGGACGTCACTGCTCCTGCTCATATAGAGCAACCCCCCCCCTCCCCACAAATAAAAAAAAGTCTTGGCAGCGGGCCAACTCGTGTCAGGCCAATCAGAGAAGGGGATTTTTTTTTCTCGGCTTGAGCAGGGGAAAATTGAAGGAGAACCGCATGCATTGTAGGGGCGGCCACCACCAGGCCAAATTCAATCGCTCCTGGCGAGTGGGTGACCGGATTTGTTGAGCACTGCATATATATATACATACATACATACACACATACTCACACATTAGATACATATAGACAGATAAATAAAATAAAGGTAAATGTGAACTGAAAAAAATGTAGTACTCTTTCTGGTTTATGATCCCTATTAAATAAGGCATAAATCCCCAACCTATTTCAAAGGCCTATAATATATATCATGTTTATAAAAAACATATTTTTGCATATCTCTCGTGTGAATTTAAAGTAGTTGTAATAAATACCACTTGGTGCCATCAGCGACAGGTGCAGCATCCAGCTGCTTATGTATGTCCACATAGTTGTCATCATGTAAGTAGTTTTGGACACAAATTACATTTAAATGCAGACACTTGAAGCTATGCAACCAATGATATTATATAAGAGTGTGGCTGACTCTGAATGAGTAGAGAACAGAGAGAAGTTTTCCACTTCAAACAGATTTGATTAAAAATGGAAAACAATAAGTTTTCTTTGTCAGCTATAAAAACAATGCATTTTGTACCACCACAAGCCTTGTTGCAAGGCATTGATTTCTTTGCATTCCCCATTTAATTGTCTGTGGCACTGCAGAGTTTAAACAAAACCAGCCTTTCTAATTTCACGTGCCCAGCCCCCGTTCTACGCCCCCTTCCTTCTTTCCTCCCCTTCGCCCACTCTTGCTTCGCGGTCTCGCCTAGACAGGGACATTGAAAAGTGAAAACCGCGATCCTAGCCCTGCCCTCTCCACGCCCTGTGGATAATGTCACTGCATCAGATAACTATAAAGGTGGTTCTATTCCACTAAATGGGCGTGGTCAGAGAGAGGTGAATGCCTATTGTTCCCACCTTTGCAGTGTTGGGAGGAGGGGGGCGTTGACCTCTTCGCTGCCATGTGGGCATGCGATCCAACGCACTGCGGATTTGCTGAATCGAAAAATGTATTGTGCCACTGTAACAGGGACTTATCCCTGTTAACAAACTTACCTCTAATCCATCAGTGTGCTGGTTAATTGCACACTAGCAATTAACCAACTCCACCTGGCTGATTAGAGCTCTCAGAAATAGCCTGTTCTGAGATAGGAAGGAAGGATTCCTGAGCTCACAATTGGAGCTGACCTAGGAAAGACAGACCAGATTTTTCCTTAGTCCACACTAGACTGACCAGAGGAACAGATGTCTTGAGCTGCAGAAGGACTGGACTGTATGCTGATAGCAAGACAAGGGGACCGGACCTCTACACCTGGACAGACATTGCCTCAGCACACAAATGTGCTGACCCAGGAGAGCAGAGAGGCTTCCCCTACAGCTACAAGAAACAGATAATACTTTCTTATGGGACTGTTATATATCTGTATATATGTTTATATATTTGGGGCTGGTAAATAGCTTAGCTAACCACCCAGTTAGAGCGGGCTGGACTACATTGTATTGTATTGTATGTTTTTATTTATATAGCGCCATTAATGTACATAGCGCTTCACAGTAGTAATACACGGGGTAATCAAATAAATAACAGATATAAATACCACTACCGCACACACTTTATTAAAGTGTGGCCGGTACCGCAAGCCGGGAGATTTCCCGGCTTGCTAGTGGCCGCCCCTCGGCGTGCCGCGCATCATAGAAGCGCGGTCACGCGTCTTCGGAGCCTGCGCCCCCTGCACGCGCGTCCAGGCTCCCCGAAGGAGCCCTGGTGTCCCGCGATCGCGGGACGGCGGCAGGGGGTTCCGGGGGACCCGGCGGACCTGGCAGCGGTAGGGAGAGCGCCCCGATCGGAGGGTGCTCTTCCGCTGCTTCGGCCCGCGCCCGTCACCCTCGGGTGCGCGCCAGGCTACTGCTGCGGCCAAGAACGGGCAAATGCTCGAATAAACTTGGCCGCAGCAGTAACAGATCATGAGAATAAGTGCTTCAGACATAAAGTAACATTAAGGAAGAGGAGTCCCTGTTCTGAGGAGCTTACAGTCTAATTGGTAGGCAGGGAGAACGTACAGAGACAGTAGGAAGGAGTTCTGGTAAGTGCGTCTGCAGGGGGCTAAGCTTTATGTATCATGTGTCCAGTATTATCCACAGTGCTATTCATATGGTTGTTTAAGCAAGTCTGTCTTTTTTTGATTGGCTTAATTTCATATGTTTTGCTGTGTTAAAGGGACAGGCGCAATAAAGCCTAATTTTAGTTTCACTTTAAACGGTCTCCATTGCGTATCTCTGAACAAGTCTCTTACAGCCACACACAACGTTTCGACCGTGAAGGTCTTTGTCATGCCTGTCACTTGATAAAGACTTTCACGGTCGAAACGTTGAGTGTGGCACAATACATTTTTCTATTCAGCAAATCCGCAGTGCGTTGGATCTCCTTTTCAGCAGTTAAGATATTTGGATTACCAGGACAGTACCCATGAACCAGCAGAACGGTAATATGAATGTATTATTTAGTTGTGGGGTGCAGAATATCACTTCTGTGTCGATGTGGGCATGCGACGCATTGCCGTGCAGTGCGTGGCCGGTGTCTTTGGCAAGGAAGGGGTTACCGCGAGATTACGGTGAGGCAAGCCACGTGAGTTGGAACCACCGCCCGATTATTTGACTGTCATTTAACGGCAAACTGCATTTTTCGCGTGCTTGAAGTATAACATAACATCGCATACCTGTGCAGTGCTAATCAATCATTACAGAATTATACTAAAAAGAAAATAAAATACTGACTGACTAATAGTAAAAGTGTAATGCAAACATATTTACTTTGCGCAATATTGACTATGTTGATGAAAAGTAATGTAACTACTCACAAACCATATAAATCATTACCAAAAATAGGCACACTATCAAAAATAATAAAGAAATTGCCATAATAGCAGTACATGAACATGTGTAATCTTAGAGAAATGGCAGATGTCCTTACATTGGCAGTTTATGTTATGACAGGTTCAGAGCTGTTCACTATAGTACATTTATTTCACTACTATCAGAAATAGGCACAATTAACTTGTAGTCGTCATTATATCCTCTTGTGTTATGTAAAGATGCATCTTGCCTAGGATAAAAGTGATCTAAGGCAGGACAGTCAGTCAAATATGACAGTCATGTCAAATATGTTAAATATACAGGATTGACACAATTTTAGTATGTCATTTTTAACAACTTTTTAAAACTTGTAACATTTCCATGTTAAACAGATGCTCTTTACAATCTTGAATTGAATGTCTTTTGGTGACAATACTTTGTTCCTTTGTATGCCATGTCTTTTTGGTGCCATCATAAGTCAAAATTATACATATTCAATTTTAACAAGATAGAAATACAGTAAGTTACTTTCATGGGAATTTCATTTTTCTAAGGAAGCTAATTAAAAGTAAAAAAAAAAAATCACCTGCCAAGTCAGAGTTTGTCACACTGATCGCTGAAGTCTGTAGTGGTGGTGCCCAAACGGTTTGAAAATTCACTTTTTGAATCTCTCTTGCAAGTTGGTGACTTTGATATAATTGCCAGCAGCACAAGCAAAACTCAAGCTGGAGACCGTGACTGCCATGATTGCGCTACGGGGGTGCCCACAGCGCTAATCCTTTGTTGCTTTCACCACCGCGAGCAGTCGTGGCGACACCGAAGACTTTAAGTCTTGCTACATCTGTAGTAAAAAGTCTCTATAAAGAGCAACCACACACGGGTTTGGGGTGCAATTTTATACGCGTATGCTTCTTTTATTAAGTTACCAGTGCAGAAGCAATAACAAAATGTTCGGGGGCACAGCCTCTTTGCGAGGTTTTCATACACCTGTGCCTCTGAAACTTTGTGTAATTGATTCTGCACTGATGACTTAATAAAAGAAGCATATGTGCTTAAAATTGCATCACAAACCCGTGTCCAGTTGCTCTTTTTCAAGAATTGGTTACAATCATTAACAATTTAGCGGTACCCAGTAAGGAAACATTTGAGAACCACTGATTTAACGTACAAAAACACAGATGACTACATTGTTGTTGTGCCATGTATAACTTAGTTTTGGTTCAACTTGCAAAACAATTGTTGAAAAACAAATATTTTTTTTACACATTCTCCCTGAAATAAATTCCCTCAATCCAATGCAAGTCAATTGAACATTAATAGATATACAATCTCCCTGAAAATAGTTTGCTTATGTTGGCCAGTATTATTGCAATGTTAAGTTCGAGCAGTAGACAGACACTCATTGTTATATAAAGTTTACAAAATAAGGTGCAAACAAATAAAATTTATATTTTGTGAGCAAACTCAGATGGAGCCTAAACACCTGCGGTAACCCAGACCACAAAACACACTAAACTAAACAAACTGGTGTTCGTGGCGCAAAATAAATGTGAATATAACCGTCCAATAAACCCAGTGAATATAAATAGACACAGATATCACTTATACTGCAACTCCATGGAAAATGATCCTCCGAAGTGGTTCCTCCTTGAAAAATCTCATGCATGCAATATGGTCCATTAACATTTTACTTTCATTGACAAACAACACCCTCTTTCACATCACCCAAGGGAGCCGCCCAGTGGCCAGGTACGCCCTGGAGTTTCGCACCATTGCTTCTGAGACGGGCTGGAATAACGAGGCCCTGTCCTCTGCCTTTTGGCAAGGTCTCTCGGAGCCGCTCAAAGACAAACTTGCTGCTCAAGAAAGACCATCTGATTTGGAGGAGCTCATTGCGCTCTGTATTCGCGTGGATCAGCGCCTTCAGGCGCGTAGAGCAGAAGGCTCACGACACCGACAGCCTCCTATCAGACCGCACGCCTTCCGTCTTCCTTCTCCGGAACCCATTTGCTCGTATGCCCCGGAGCCCATGCAATTAGGAGGGAGTAAGCTGTCTCTTGCCGAGAAACAGCGCCACCGCTCCGCCGGCCTCTGTCTCTACTGTGGTAACCCCGGTCACCAGGCCCTTCGCTGCCCTCTCAAGTCGGGAAACGCCAGCTCCCAATGAGTCCCAGGGGAGTCTCATTGGGAACACTCTCTCGCTTCCCCATTAAAAAGGAGAAGATTCTCCCTAGTAGGATCCTGATTTCCGTTACTCTTAGTACCAGGACTTGTTGCATTCCAGCTGTGGCCTTCATTGACTCCGAATCCGGAGGCAACTTTATAGACCGAGCATTCGCCCAGAAGAACAACATTCCCCTCATCAAGAGGAAGAACCCCGTGGGGTTAGAGGCCATCGACGGAAGGCCACTCCAACCAGCCTTTATTGTCCTTCAGACTATTGAACTGTCTCTCTCTATTGACGGGACTCACATGGAAAGGATTTCACTCAATGTCATCCACTCGCCTTCTGTAGAAATTATCCTGGGGCTTCCGTGGCTTCAACGCCATAATCCTCTCATCAACTGGACCGACGAGAAGCCCATCACTTGGAACACCCAGTGTGCCACATCCTGTGGTCCCTCGATGCAACAAATTTGCAGTCTGACGACACCCTTAGTGGAGCAGCCCTCTTTACCTGAGGTCTACCTGAATTTCTGTGATGTCTTTGACAAGGCAAAATCCAAAGCATTACCCCCACAACGATCCTTTGATTGTCCTATCGACCTTCTGCCCGGTTCCACTCTTCCCAGAGGGAGATCTCACCCACTTTAACTCCCGGAGACCAGGGCCATGTCGGACTACATACAGGAGAATCTAAAAAAGGGGTTCATACGCAAGTCTTCTTCCCCCGCCGGAGCAGGATTCTTTTTTGTAAAAAAGAAAGATGGCACCCTCCACCCTTGCATTGACTATAGAGGCTTGAACAAGATTACCCTCAAGGAATCGGTATCCCCTACCATTAATCTCAGATTTTTTTGACCGTTTACAGGGAGCAAATATATTCACCAAACTAGATCTTCGGGGCGCCTACAACTTGGTGAGGATCCGGCAGGGTGACGAATGGAAAACGGCAATCAACACGCGAGACGCCCACTATGAGTACTTGTCATGCCGTTCGCCCTTTGCAATGCTCCAGCGGTTTTTCAAGATTTTGTTAACGAGATTTTCAGAGACCTTCTCAATCACTTCCTGATCATATATCTCGACGATATTCAAATCTTTTCCAAATCACTCCCGGAGCACATCAACCATGTCAAGCAGGTACTACGAGTGCCTCCGTGAGAACCACTTGTATGACAAATTGGAGAAATGCCAATTTCACTGAAGTTCTACTTCATTTCTGGGTTACATTATCTCGGACAATGGTTTTTCCAGGGACCCCGCCAAACTCAAAGCGGTCTTGGATTGGCCCGTTTCTACCTTTCTCAAGGCCATTCAAAGATTCCTGGGCTTTGCCAATTATTATAGGAGATTTGTCAGGAATTTCTCGTCCATTGTCGCTCCCATTGTTGCCCTTATGAAGAAGGGGGCAGACACTAACTCTTGGCCTTCTTCAGCCACTCAATCCTTCAAGCGCCTTAAGGAGGCTTTCGCCTCGGCCCCTATCCTGACCCATCCAGACACCAGCCTCTCATTTACCCTCGAAGTGGACGCCTCGGACATTGGAACTGGAGCCATCTTATCCCAGAGGAAGTCTCCCCTGGCCAGACTTCACCCCTGCGCATTTTTTTCTAAAAAAAATTCCACAGCCCAATCAGAATTATGACGTCGATAACCGTGACTTACTAGCCATCAAGCTCGCTCTAGAGGAGTGGAGAACTTGCTTGAGGGTACGGAGAACCCTATCACCATCCATACTGATCATAAAAACCTACTTTACATTGAGACTGCCCAGCGTCTAGGAGCTCGTCAAGCCAAATGGTCACTTTTTCCCCCCCCGTTTTAATGATATAATTTCGTTTATACCAGGATCAAAAAATCTGAAGGCCGACGCACTTTCCCGCCAGTTCATTGTTGAGGATAAGCCAGTGGTGGAATTGGAGACTATCCTTCCAGCTAAATACGTTCTTGCTGCTAATTCCTTTGATGTGCTGGACAAAATTCTTGCAGATCAGGCCAACATCCCGGAGGGTCTAGAGGTTCCTGACGGTCGTCTCTTTGCTGCACCTCGCTTCCGCAGAAAGATTCTGGAATGGGGTCACTCTGCCAGGTCGCTGGACACCCTGGGGCCAAGAGAACATCCGACCTTATTACTCGAACCTTCAGGTGGCCAAGGATTAATTCAGACGTAAAAGAATTCATCAAAGCTTGTCTGACTTGCTCCCTGTCACGCTGCACTCACCACAAACAGGACGGAAGACCGCGGGGCTGAGGTGGGGATAGAAAGACACCGACCCACAACCACGCAGTCCTGTCCGGAATGCGTAGTCCAAGTCGTCCCGCGTCGTAGGGTTGGAGAGGTCAGGGTAGTCAGGGTACTTGCCGTGTTCCGGGGTTGGAGAGTAGAGGATGGTAGATTTCCGTAGCCAAGGTCCAGGGTAATAGAAGGTAGAATGGTTGAGGGCGAAGCCGGGGTCAAAGCGCTGGAGAGTGTAGGAATCCAAAGAACAGCCAGGATCAGGACAGGAGAGAACAGACAGGTCAGACGAAGCAAAGTTCAAGCCAACTAAACAGCAGCGGTGAGCACAATGCATAAACAGGAGTTTATGCTCAGCAAGGAATGCCAGACAGGAGCAGGTATATATGTGGGAAGGATCCAATTACCTTGCAGGGGTGTGATCCGTTCCTCCAATGATGTCCGGGCGGCAGTAATCTGAAACAGCCTGCAGGTCAGGCTTTCCTGGTGATTGCCTTGGTTGCCGAGCAACCCGCACGCGTGCGCGATGCGCGTCGCGGAACGCTGACGTCACGCGGGCGTGCGGCCGAGTTCCCTCCCTGTGTGATGCGCGGGCAGCTCCTTTCCGAGCGTGCGTGTGATTGTCCATGGCCGTGCGTGTTGCGCATGGGGTCTGCCGTGTGACGTCAGCGGGGCGGTCCTCTGACCGGAGTTGCGGCAGATGTGACAGTAATCCCCCCGTTGAGGGGAGACCTCCGGGTGACCCAGGGATGGTTTTTCAGGGTACCTACGGTGGAAGGCATAAATAGACGGTTGGCATGTACCTGACATGAGGGATCCACTCTCTCTCTCCGGGCCATAGCCTCTCCAGTTACGAGATATTGCAAATCCTCCTCTGGACATTCTAGAGTTGGTGGTCTGTACCTCATATTCTTGTTGACCCTCTACCAGTATGGTTGCAGAGGTTTAGGGTTGTCCTTTGGAGGATGAGTCTTGTAGACATGTTTTAGAAGGGAGAGTGAAAGACGAGGGAATTCTCATATTCTTAGGCAGTTCTAGCCGGTAGGTATGGGTTGATCCTTTTAGTGTTGCAGAAGGACCAATAACGGCGGTGCCGATTTGGGTGAGGTTACCTTTAAACGAATGTTTTTGGTGGTAACCAGACCCTTTGTCCTACAGAGTACCCTGGGACCTCTCTTGGTGACGGTCCGCTTGTCTCTTCTGTAGTTTACCGCAGCGTCTGTAGGTAAGAATGGATTTTTCTGCCATAAGTCTTGTAAGTGGAGGATCTTGTCCTCTGCGGCCGGAACCTCAGACTTCGAGATAAGAGAAGGGAGTGCAGAAGGATGGAACCATAGTTGACCATGAATGGTGACTGTTGAGATGATTGATTCCGAGAAGTTGTTTGGAGAATCTGCCCACGGAGAAGTTCCGCCCAGGGGATACCCCTCCTTCTTATCGCAACACACCCTTAAGATTCCGTCATGCTTGTGCGTTCCGTTTGCCCATGGTCTGGGGGTGATAGCCTGACGAAAGGTGTAGTGTGGACTTCCAGACTTTACAAAACGCCCTCCCAAACCGGGAGATGAATTGGGATCCTCTGTCAGATACTAAGACCAGGGGAGTCCCAGTAACCTAGAGATCTCCTGATGAAAACGCGGACAACATCGGTGCGTGGGTAGACCTTTCATAGGGATGAGTTGCCTGTTTTGAAAACCGTCCACCACTACAGTATGGTGTCCGCCTCTAGTTTTAGGCAACTCAACGATAAAGGTCCATATATGTGTGTCCATGGACGTTCCGGATAGGTAATGGTTGAAGGAGACCCCGCAGGTCTGTTTGTGTGGCGTCTTGTTCGTGCACAAGTAGAGCATGTAGCTACAAAAGCTTGTATGTCTCTCCGCATGTGGGGGCCACCAGAACGTGCGTTTCGATAGGCCAGTAGTTCTTTTGGTGCCAGGATGACCAGCTGTCTGGATGAATGCCCCACTCCTTGACTCCCTATGGTAAAGAAGTGGGAACAAACGACCTCGGAATTGAGTCTTTGCTGGTTGTTTGTTCTGAGCCTTGGAATATCAGACAAGGACGCTGAAGTATTGGCTGGCACAATCAAGTGGATGGAAGAATGGTCTCCTGCTTTCCACCTTGTTTATCAGGAACTGTCGAGACAAGGCGTCGGCTTTAATGTTCTTAGAGCCTGGGATATATGAATAGGAAATTGAAGCGGTTAAAGAATAAAGGACCATCTTGCTGGCGAACCGCCGAGCCGCCGTGCTCCCTCAATGTAAGTAGGTTTTTATGGCTGTTAATAATCGTGACTGGCGTTCCGTGCCCTCCAGTAGTGTCTCCATCCTCTAGGCCAGTTTGATCACGAGGAGCTCACGGTTACCACACTCATAATTCCTTTGGGCGGAGATTTTTTTTTTAGAAAAATACGCACAGGGGATGAGTGGAGCTGAGGGTTCTTTCTCTGGGAGAGTATAGCAGCACCTGCTCCACAGCTCGGAGGCGTCAACCTCTAAGGAAAAGGGTAATGAAGGTCCTGGGTGTGTTACTAAGAGGGTGCTGAGGCGAATGCCGTTTTTATCCTCCTCTCGAAGGCTGAGACTTCGTCAGACAATCGTAGGGTCAGCTCCTTTCTGATGAGCGCCGTGATGGGTGCTACTACGATGGAGAATCCTTGAATGAACCTCCGGTAATTGTTGGCAAAGCCGAGGAAGACCTTTGGAATAGCCTTGAGGGAGAGAGGACAGGGCCTTCGAGTACAGCTTTGACCTTGCGGGTCCTAAGCGAGACCGGCTGTCTGATATGATGTAGCCCAAAAAGGAGGTGTGTTTGGGTGGAAATGCGTATTTCTCGACTTAGCAACACATGTGTTTCTCTCTCTAATCACCGCAAAACTGTTTGACGTGAGTAGTATGTTCAGGCATGGATCTGGAAAAAATTAGTATATCGTCCAGGTATACTATCACATGACGGTCCAGAAGGTCTCTAAAGATGTCATTTACAAAGTCTTGGAAGACCGCAGGGGCGTTACACAACCCAAACGGCATGACTCGGTACTCGTAGTGCCCGTCGCGAGTATTGAATGCTGTCTTCCATTCGTCTCCTTGTCTGATTCTAACCAGATTATAGGCGCCTCTGAGATCCAGTTTGGTGAATATCCTAGCTCCTTCGAGTTTGTCAAATAATTCTGCTATCAACGGAAGGGGGTAGCGGTTCTTTATGGTGAATTTGTTGAGACCGCGATAGTCTATGCAGGGTCTGAGGGTTCCGTCCTTTTTTTTGACGAAGAAAAAACCTGCCCCAGCAGGTGATGAGGATTTTTGAATGAACCCCCTCTGGAGATTCTCCTGGATATATTGTCTCATAGCCTGGGTCTCAGGTATGGATAATGGGTATGATCCTCCTCTCGGGGGAATGGTACCGGGTAGAAGATCGATTGGGCAATCGTACGTACGATGTGGCGGAAGTTCCTCTGCCTGGCGTTTGTCAAAGACATCGCGAAACTCTTCATATATCCCCGGTAGCTGTATCCTGTCAGGATCCGTGACCTCCAGACCTGCCACTGCCTTAGGAGCAGACATGCAATGTTCCAAGCAATAGGAACTCCAACGAAGAAGCGTGGACTCTGTCCAGTCAACGACTGGATTGTGGATCCGGAGCCACGGGAGTCCCAGAATAACGTCCGTGGAGGGAGTGTGGATAATATCCAGTGTTATGGTCTCGGAGTGGAAGTCACCGGTCGAGATCTTAAGGGGCACAGTTTGCAAGGAAATGAACGCGGGCTGCAAGGGTCGTCCGTCGATGGCTTCAAGGGTTGATCTTTGGGTACCAACGGTATCCTATTCTTGATTGCGAACTCTTGATCAACGAAGTTTCCCCCTGACCCAGAGTCCAGAAAGGCCCGTGTCTGTACTGTGAAGGTCTCACCGAATATGGAGATGGGTAGGTAAATCCTAGTAGAGGATTGAGGAGGGGGAAAGGTTGCAGTACCCAGCGTGATCCTCCTTATACTCACTGGGCTTTGGAGTTTCCCGGTTTAAGTGGACAGTTGATCACCAGGTGTCCGTAATTGCCACAGTAGAGGCACAGCCCCGCTCGTCTTCTCCATTGCCTCTCGATAGGCGAAAGACTAGTCCCTCCCAGCTGCATGGGTTCGTCTAGAACGGGAGTTGTGGAGAGTAGAGGACCTATGGTGGAAAAGGAGGACGATTGTATACCTCGAGGGTGTTTGTTTCTCTCCATCTTTCTCTCTTGGAGACGCTGATCCATACGGATGCACAGGTTTATCAGATTTTCCAATCCAGCGGGGCGATCAAGAGAGGCCAGTTCGTCCTTCAGATGTTCGGACAGGCCCTGCCAGAAGACTGCAGATAGGGCCTCATCGTTCTAGGCGGTCTCCGTAGCCACCGTCCGAAAATCCAGGGCATAGCGAGCCACAGTACGGTCTCCCTGGGAAATATTAAGCAGAGTAGATGCGGCGGTAACCTTACACCCTGGGGTGTCAAACACCCTTCTGAACTCGGCGATGAAGAGGGCGAGGTTTGAAGTCAGATCGGGACGTTGCTCCCAGATAGGAGATGCCCAGGCTAGAGCGGCGTCAGTCAGCAAGGAGAGTATGTATGCAACCTTTGATTGTGAAGAAGGGAAGTGAGAGGGAAGCAGCTCAAACTGTATGGAGCACTGGTTCAGAAACCCCCGACAACCTTGGGAATTCCCCCTGCATCCGGTTGGTGGGGTGGGTAAAAAGGTAATTGACTGATAATCTTTTGTAGTCTTGGCTCAGAGGTATGTGTCGTGAGTGCGGGAGTGGTTGCAAGTGGGGCGGTGTTGGTTGTAGATAAGGTCAGGCGTCTAACTTGCTCAGTAAGTGTATCCACGTCTTGTTTGAGTTGGGAGACTAGTTGTTCCTTAAGTGTGAACGATCCGGTAAGATCCAATTACCTTGCAGGGGTGTGATCCGGTCCTCCAATGGTGTCCGGGCGGCAGTAATCTGAAACAGCCTGCAGGTCAGGCTTTCCTGGTGATTGCCTTGGTTGCCGAGCAACCCGCACGCGTGCGCGATGCGCGTCGCGGAACGCTGACGTCACGCGGGCGTGCGGCCGAGTTCCCTCCCTGTGGGAGGCGCCGGCAGCTCCTTTCCGAGCGTGCGTGTACTGCCCTGGCCGTGCGTGTGCGCATGGGTCTGCCGTGTGACACGTCAGCGGGGCGGTCTCTGACCGGAGTTGCGGCAGATGTGACACTCCCTCAATAAAATGCCCCATAACAAACCTCAAGGATTTCTACACCACCTTCCTGTCCCCGATTGCCCATGGAACCACTTGGCCATGGACTTTATTGTGGAATTACCCATCTCCAAGGGTATGAATACCATTCTTGTGATCATCGACCATTTTTCCAAGCAGACTCATTTTGTTCCTCTCAAAGGCTTACCGAACTCTTCTTCCCTTGCTGATATTTTTGTCCAAGAGGTCTTTCGCCTTCATGGAGTTCCATTAACCATCATGTCCGATCGGGGTCCCCAATTTATTTCCAAATTCTGGCGTGCTTTTTCCCAAAGACTAGACATCTCCCTTCATTTTTCCTCCTGGTATCGCCCACAGAGTAATTGGCAGACAGAGAGAACCAACCAGACGCTGGAGCAGTACTTACGCTGGTTTATCTCGGATACACAAGACGTTTGGGTGGACATCCTTCCCTGGGCTGAATTCGCCCACAACTCCCTACGGAATGAATCCACTCAAAATTCACCGTTTTTTTATAAACTTTGGGTTTCATCCATCCCGACTTCCCATCGACACCTCACCCGGAGCGGGGGGCAGAGACAGAATCCGCGGGTGGGGAATCAGACCACGCAAGATGCGCGCGCGTAGCGGGACCACGAGACCGCGCATCCTGAGTGTCCGTCACGGAAGGGTTGTTGAGGTGAGGAGACGGTCTGCGACCGCCGGTAAGGCGAATCCTCACAAACTTTCATCCATTGCCCGTTTAATGCAAGATAAGATCTTGTTTGCCCTTGCAGCTACTGCATGACTTTGGGCACTATCGCTAAGCCTGCTGTTTACAAGCACTCCTAAATCCATCTCCATCAAGGATTCCCCCAATTTATCCCGATTTCATTTGTAATTCGCCTTTTTATTCTTGCATCCCAAATGCATAACCTTACATTTATCTGTATTAAACCTCATCTGCCATTTACCTGCCCACGTTTCTAGTCTCTCCAAGTTCTTCTGAAGAGAAATTACATCCTGCTCTGATTCTACTACCTTACACAATTTAGTATCATCAGGAAACATGGAGACTTTGCTCTCAATGCCAACATGTTAAAAAGCAAGGGTCCAGGTACCGATCCCTGAGGTACTCCACTCACGACTTTAGCCCAACCTGAAAAAGTTCCATTTATGACAACCCTCGTCTGTCCTTTAACCAGTTTTCAATCCAGGTGCATATATTATTACTGAGTCCAATTTTCTTTATTTTGTACACCAACCTCTTGTATGAAACCGTTTCAAAAGCCTTTGCTTAATCTAAGTAGACCACATCAACTGCATTGCCCTGGTCTAAATTCGTACTTATCTCCTCAAAGAAACAAATAAGGGTAGTTTGGCATGATCTACAGTATCCGTCATAAATCCATGCTTAGGTATTCCTGAATATTATCCCGTATTAAACCTTCAAGTAGTTTCCCCACTATTGAAGTCAGTTTTACAGGTCTGTAATTCCCCGGTTGTGATCTAGCTCCCTTTTTAAATATAGGCACCACATCTGCTTTACGCCAATCTTGTGGTACTGAGCCCTTGGAAATGGAGTCCATGAATATTAAATATAATGGTTTGGCTATTACTGAGCTTAACTCCTTGAGAACTCTTGGATGTATGCCATCGGGGCCAGGTGCCTTATTTACTTTAATTTTTTCAATCCGCTTATGAACTTTTTCCTCAGTTAACCAATTGTTCATTAATATGGAGGTTGTGGTTTCCTCCAGTGGCGCTTCTTTTGAAATTGATTCTTCCCTGGTAAACACAGAGGCAAAGAATGTGTTTAATACCTCTGCTTTTTCCTTATCTCCAATAATCTGCCTACCCATCACACACTGAAAGGGTCCTGTAACAGGGGACTTATCCCTGTTCAGAAAACTTGCCTCTAATCCAGCAGAGTGCTGGTTAATTAACCAGCACCTGGATGATTGGAGGTTTGTTAGAGAAAAGGCTCCTCCTGAGACAGGAAGAAGAGACTCCTGAGCCACACGTGGGCTGAACCAGGAAGGGACAGAGAGGTCTTGAGCAGCTGTATACTGACAGCCAGACAACAAGACAAAAAGGGGGAGAACACTTCTAAAACCTGAAAGCTGAAAGTGCCTTAGGACAAAAAGGCTGCGCCAGGACAGCAGAGAAGGATTCCCCCTACAGCTACCAGAGAGACAGATAAGACTTTACTTTCCAAGACTGTTGTATGTCTAAACATATCAAAATATATGTTTAGGTCTGGGAAACATGCTAATCTAAAGGGAGTTGTGGACTGCATATGTTTAACTATAAATACTCCCAAGTGGAACAGAAGCTTTGTTTGACCTCTTATTTGCATACGTTTGATGATTTTCTTGTGTTAAAGAAGCAGGCGCAATAAAAGCCTTATTTAATTTCACCTTAAAACCAGTCTCTATTGCGTACCTCTGCACACGTCTCTTACAGGTCCTATATTTTCTTTTGTCATTTTTTTGTTATTAAGGTACTTAAATAACTTTTTAGGGTTGATCTTCTATTGCAATCCTTTTTCATTATCCATTTTTGCTAATTTGATTGCCCTTTTACAATTTTGGTTAAATTCCTTATAATTCTGATACGACGTCTCCGTCCCTTCTAACTTAAATAATCAAACGCCTTCCTCTTCCTGTCCATTTCCTCCCCTAACTGTTTATTTAGCCACATTGGTTTTGACTTATTTCTTTTATACTTATTACCCAAGTGTATACACTGATAAGTGTGCTTTTCTAACAATGTTTTAAAGACTGCCAATTAATCTTCTACATTTTTCCCTGCAAAAAACATCATCACAGTGTATTACTTGTAGATTAGACCACAGTTTATTCAAATTTGCCTTTCTAAAGTTTAAGGTCTTTGTTGAACCAAGTAATCTGTTTTTTTTTGATAATTTATTTCAAATGAGACCATGTTATGATCACTGTTAACAAATATTCAAGTCCTGGAACATTTGGGAATTACTTCTACATTGTTTGATAGTACCAAATCCAGAACTACCCCTCTCCTGGTTGGTTCCTCAATAATTTAAGTCATATAATTGTCTTTAAGAACCCCCAAAAACATGTTTCCTTTTGTTGTAATGCTAACCTCATTCCCCAGTCTATATCTGGATAGTTAAAATCCCCCATTATGCAAACATGACCCAGTTTTGATGCTTCTCCAATTGCAAAAGTATTTTAGCTTCCTCAATCTCACAGATATTTGGTGGTTTATAGCATATCCTTACAAACATTTTCTTTATACTTTTACCTCTACTGCTATTTTCTATCCACAAGGTCTCTACATTTTCATCATTCCCTTCATAAACATCGTCCCTTATAATAGGGTTTAGATCCGGTTTAACATATAAACATACTCCACCTCGCCTTCTATTTGTGCGATCCTTCCAAAAAAGGGAACAACCCTCTAAATTAACTGTCCAGTCATGAGTTTCATCCCACCATGTTTCAGTAATGCCTATGATATTATACTGCCCCCATGCAGCTATTAATTCAAGTTCCCCCATTTATCTGTCAGGCTTCTTGTATTACCAACAAAAAAGATGCTGCCATGCGCTCAAAGGCAGGTGGATAGAAACACTCCAAATATATAACCATAACTATATAACTTTGAAATAATTGTAGAAAGAACTAGCGACAACACGTGTCGATTTCCCCCCCCCCTACCCTCCCCCGGTTGGGACCCAGTCATTTGAACTACAGAGTCTGGCTGTTTGACTGTCTGAGTATAGAGTTATATCACCCAACATGTCCCTTTTTCCGAGCCCCTCCCTCTTCATGACCCCTGTTTCCCCCCACCCCCTCCCCTTACATTCCCTTATAGTCTCATGTCAGATGTCTGCTTAGAACCACAGTTCCACCGGTATAATGTCATTAATTTCTAGATCATATACCCACCAGACTGCGTGTCTGAACAGAACTGTGGACATCACGGCGATCAGGGGGGCTGGCAACTATTGCCCATCTCTCTGTTTTTATTGCTCTATCCCTCCCCCCTTGAGGGTCCCATCCCCCAATACAATCCCATGCTAGGGACCCACCGGGAGGGCTAGACCCCCACTTAGCTCTATGTGCTTCCGTTTTATTTTAATTTATTATTTATTTCCCTCCTTTTTCCCTACTCCTTTTTTTTTTTTTGACCATCTAAGGGGGTTGTCTGTTGGAGGGGGGGGGGGGGGGGGGTGACACCTGACTCTCCCTGTTCTCTTTCTTCAATTTGCTGCTGTCACGCTTGTGCTCGCCACAAACCTGGGTCGGACCGCGTGGCTGAGGTGGGGTTGTAAAAGCACCGACCTTAGACCCGCGCATGCGATCCGATTGCGCATTCGTAGTTGTACGTAGCAGATCAGGAGTGGAGAAACAGCATCGCCAGTGACAAGCCAGGGTCAGGATCGGAGACATCAGGATTAACATTGTTCAAGCAGGAGTTCGGCAACAGGTAGTCAGGAGTACCCGCTTCAGTTTTAGGAGCGCGGGAGTGGCCTCTGCGCGTGCGGCGACCATGGCCCATGGTACTGGTCTCAGGAGGTGATAGGCAGAGACCAACTTAGAACACCGCCTAGCTGCACTGGTAAACCATGCTTCAGCGCAAGAGTCCTGAGCGGGCTGGGGAACCTCCTTTTCAGCGCAGGAACCAGGACACGGCCTCTGCAATAGAGATGAGCAGCAGACCCCAGGACCCAGGAAGCTGAAGAAACTGGGGAAACCTCCGCTTCAGCACAGGGAACAGGAACATACCGCTGTGTGAATATAGCAGCCGGTCCACGGAAACGAGCTGAAGTCAACAGGAAGAGTACTCAGCTTCAGCACAGGAGACAGGAACAGACCGCTGCATGACAATAGCAGCCAGCCTTAGGAAACCTGGAGCTGAAGACAACAAGGAGAGTACTCAGCTTCAGCACAGGAGACACTAACAGACCGCTGCATGACAATAGCAGCCGGCCTTAGGAAACTAGGATAACAAGCCAGGGACTTGTGGCAGAATAGTTAGTGACATCCAGAAAGGACTATGCTCGGCAGGGAGCATTGTGGGAAAGCAGTACTTAAAGGTCAGTGAACCAATAGCAGAAGGGGCGTGTGGCAGTATTGCTTTGGTGAGTGAATCCAGGCTGCAGTAAATATCAGGGGAAGTGTTCAAGGACTGCACAAGTCTGCAAGGTAAGGCAAACAGTAAACCGAGGAGCGGATTCCTTACAGTACCCCCCCCCTTCACGTGAGACCTCCGGGCGAACAAGACCACTCATAGAGTTGGGGGACCAGGAATTGTTCCTGAACCGTCTAGGATTGGTATTAGAGTTGTGGTCCAGAGACTCGTGGTCACTCCTTTGTGTACCCCCACCCCCCGGTGAGAACTGCAGCCAAACAGGCCCATCCATGGGTCTCGAGGACACTGAGTAGTTCCTAAAGTTCTTTAGGCGGAAAGGGGATCCGTAAACAAGCAGTTCCTTGATGAGTACTGTTCTTGGATATGAGAGTGGTGGTAGGGACATCATTGGTACGTGGCTCACCCCGCTAAATGACTTGGGAATCCACTGGGAGACCAGTCTTTAGTAATGGAGCCAGAATTTAGGATTAGCGACCTTGATAGTTGATCGAATATAACAGGGCGACCTTCGGGACAGAAAAAGTCTTGGCTGGCCACTGCTTGTTGGAATTTGCGAGGGACTTTTCCTCCAGAGGTCTCCCAGGTAATGGTTAGTGAGGGTATAGGACGGGTGGAAGCATTTCCCGGTATTGGTATGGAAGGTGACAAGGCAAGCAGTAAACCAGGCATAGAGACCGAAAACTTGGGATACGTACAGAGTATTTCCAACTGAGAGGAATTAACAGGGGCAACAGAAGGTTCCGAGGGAGAAAACCATGGTTTAGCAGGGGCAGAGAAGCAATCATCAGTGGAGCTCTCAAATACTGGGAAATCCTCAGTGGGAGATAGTATTGTCTGGGAATCAGGAATAGGCTTTGGGATTTTCATATCAGGAGCTTGAGAAAAAGGCAGAGCCAGGGTAGTGGCGGGAGGAAAGCTAATATCAGAAGCTGAAGTCTGTACTTCAGTGACAGGGACCTGAGAGACAACAAGCAGCAAGTAGGAACTATGAAAACTCTTAATGACAGACAGCTTAGGAGCACAAGGAGTCTTATCTGAAACTGCAAGGACCCTAACAACAGGGGTACTTAACCTGACAAAAACATGAATAGGCGTGTTTTCTAGTGCAAAAATTCTGGTAACAGGACTCCTAGCCAGTAGTGAGGGTGTCTGGGTTTGACCAGTGAAAAAATCAGATGTATTGATAAGTGACTTAGAATCAATTACTGAGGTTCTAGATTTGCTGGACATGTGTGAAAAAATACCCTTTAAGACAGGAGCTTTAATTTCTTCCCCGAGTAACCCAACGGTTGCTGGGGCATATTTAGACGCAGTGCTGAGGGACTGAGTTTTAGCAAAGGCAGGAAAACTAAATAGCTCAGATTTAAACACCAGGACTAGTAATATAGGCAGGGTGGTCTCGGTCAGTACTAAGGGAGTAACCACAGATATGCTGATCCCTGGAGGATTAGCATGGGCAGAGAAATCAGGGGAACCAACAGCCAGTATGACCATTGTAGGAAGAGATTCTGAATCTGAAGGGGGTTTTTTACCTCTCAGAGTTTCAGGACCGGTAAGGCACAATTCAGCGAGAGGGGAAACTGTGTGCAGGCTTCTAGCTAGCATATATGAAAAAGCGTCACTTTTGAGAGAAAGCAGTGTGTCAGCAAACATTCCTGGGAACACAACATGAACCCCAGGAGGGGCATAATAACCACTGTATGCTGTTAACCCTAAGCTTAGAGAAGAGGAGAACACAGACAGTACACGGGGGGTAATCATAACTGTACTGGTCTCTGAAGTGGGTATTTGGTAAGGAGTGTCTGGGAAACCAGAAATGACTGCAGACTCCACAACGTGGGGACTATGCGCTGAAGCAGGGATCACCGCTCTCTGGGTGACAGGCTGGTTCAGTGAAATACCCGGGAGGAGGAAATCTGCGACCAAGCTTAGGGAAAAACCTGATTCCTGAATACATTTTACAGGAACCAGAACTTTAGCCGAAGTCTCCGAAGGCAAGACTGCGGAAACTTGAACTGAAGCAGGGGATTTATAGCAAAGAATTTCTAAGGACTCCGTAAGGTTAGGGGAATCCTTCAATGCAACCTCTGCTGTCTGACTTGGGGACTCATTCTCTGAGGCTAGAACGAAGGCATTAACTTGGAGGCAGCAAGAATTTACAGGGGTTAATGCAGACAGTACCTGAGAGTAGAACATAGGGAGTCTTCTCACTGTATTAGGGGAGACAAGGGATTTCTCCTCTGGAGCTAGGGACGTGACCATGGCTGGCAGACAAAAAAGGGAATTACCAAAGGAGACTCAGAGAGCTGCCCCACAGGGGTTAATACAGAAATGACCCTGGGAACAGAACTTAGGGATTCAAGCTTAAATTGTGGAAGTAGAAGGAATTCTTTCTCTGACGGGGAAAGCGCACAGGACTGCCTAGCAGGGGTTAAACCTGGAAAACCCTCAAGGGCTGGAGTGAGGGATTCAGAGTTAGAAATAGAGGGAAAAAGGGACTTGTTTTCTGATACTAGAACCTTAGTGTTGGCTAGAGAAACATACGTATACTCCAGGGGAGCCACACAGGACTGATCGGCAGGGGTTAACGTAGACATATCATTGGTGTCAGAGTACCCGGGCATACAATCAGGGCTAGGAACCGTGGCAGCTTCTGCGTTAGGGGGCAGTGATAGTGGGACAGTTTGGTCATTCCCTGGAGAGGGAGATACTTCCCCAGGTTTAGCGACAGGACTGGCAGCAGAGGGGGACTGCCAAGCGGCAGCGTAGGCAGCCAGGAGGGGATCCTGTTTTATCATACACATTTCCAATGCCATGGAAAGTACAAGCAGCGTTTCCTGAGCGTGAGCCAACATGAATAAAGGGTCCGGTTGTACTGCGTGAATGTCCAATGATAAGGACAGGGCATTGAGTGTAATACGGGCGTTGGCCAGTTCCACAGGATTCACCTTATCCCAGGTTAAAGGGGAATCAGGAGAGAGAACACAAGTGGCCAGATACTGTTTTAAGTCCTTGAGGCAGTAAGCCTTACAAATGAGATCATTACGGCATTTCTTTTGCAAAGGGGTTAAACCTTCAAACATAAACGGTTCTTCCATCAGAGGTAGTATATCGCACAGATATTCGTTTTCAAACTGGGACTGGTCTACAGGCCGGGACAGGATTTCAGAAATAAACTTACCAACCCTCACCACAGGGCGGTCCGAGTTTGTGAGGCCGAGCATACTGTCACGCTTGTGCTCGCCACAAACCTGGGTCAGACCGCGTGGCTGAGGTGGGGTTGTAGAAGCACCGACCTTAGACCGCGCAGGCTGATCCGGATTGCGCAGTTCGTAGTCGTACGTAGCAGGATCAGGAGTGGAGAAGACAGCATCGCCAGTGGACAAGCCAGGGTCAGGATCGGAGACATCAGGATTAACATTGTTCAAGCAGGAGTTCGGCAACAGGTAGTCAGGAGTACCCCGCTTCAGCTTAGGAGCGCAGGAGTGGCCTCTGCACGTGCGGCGACCATGGACCATGGTACTGGTCTCAGGAGGTGATAGGCAGACCAGAGTAGAACACCGCCTAGCTGCACTGGTAAACCAGTGCTTCAGTGCAAGAGTCCTGAGCGGGCTGGGGAATCCTCCATTTCAGTGCAGGAACCAGGACACGGCCTCTGCAATAGAGAATGAGCAGCAGACCCCAGGAACCAGGAAGCTGAAGAAACACTGGGGAAACCTCCGCTTCAGCACAGGAGACAGGAACAGACCGCTGTGTGAATATAGCAGCCGGTCACAGGAAACAAGGAGCTGAAGTCAACAAGGAGAGTACTCAGCTTCAGCACAGGAGACAGGAACAGACCGCTGCATGACAATAGCAGCCGGCCACATATAGGTGAGAGGACTTTATCTAAGATGGCTGACAAGCTTGTTCCCCAACAGCCTAACTGCGACTTACACATGGATAGGTGTCATAGGGCACTCAGGTCCAGACCTCAAGCAGGGGACCCCCCAAGAGATATAATAGTCAGGCTCCATATTTTAAAATAAAAGAAGAAGTGTGTTCAAAATTTCCAGAGCTCTAGTTCTTGTTGAGTTCTGTCTACGCCGGTGCTGCCCGCAGCCAGACTCGTCCCTTATACTGAGGTGGGGAATATAAGTGCACGCACCCGCAGCAGAAAGGAGCGTGTCCGGAGTGTGGTGTTTTGGCGTTGCCACACCAGTGTGACAGTGTATCAATACTTGCCGTAACCGGTACTGAGGGAGCGAGTGGTTGCCGTTAGCCAAAGGTCGGGGAGAGAGAGATCCGGAAAGTTGTCCAAGCTGAGGTCGAGGGATGGAAGAAGCTGCAGGTCCAGAGGGAGCCGGGATTCAGAGCCAGGTAAGCACGTCCGCCAAGTCGGTCGTAACCTGAATGCACGAAGACAAGGGAGAGCCAGAATAGACGTCTGTAGCAGAGACTATGTCGAGCATGTGAGAGAGGCAGAACAGGCATTAAGTACTGTGGCTGACCAATGGTTAAAGGAGGCAGCCTGGAGGAGCCCTAGGAGCAGTCCATGATTGGTTTCCATAATACGCTGCCAGGTGATAAGGTTTAGGGTTAACTAGTACCAGCGTGTGGGAGGGAGGTGTGGTTTCACTGCAAGAGCAGTGAATAAATTAGCTGGTGCTGGAAGTGTTCGGGATGCGCGTGCAGAGCAACGGCAGACAGCCGAGCACCAGCCCCACGCTGGCAGCAGCAGCCCGACGGGGAGGGGGGAAGTCCCCTCAGCAGGGAGGCCAGACGAGGGGAGCCGCACAGCCACGGGAGCAGACAGAGGTGAGGGGAGGTCACGCTGCGACCGACTGACCCCTTAGTCCTCACAAGTCCTAAGGGATCAATCTCTTAATCTTTCAAGACCTCTCCCCCAACCACGCTATCTAGAGGCAAAATCTCCTACCTGTAACCTAGCTGCTGAGAGATAGCATTATCCGGTACTAATGGGTATTCCCCTTCGGTCTGATAGTTCTGAAGAACGGCTCAGCTGTCACCGTGAGAGGTCTGGAGGAAAAATAGCCATTTTTTAAAAAATTGGGCCTACACGTGAATCTCCTAACGCGAGGCTGATGAGACATCCTCTCCCAGCCTGCATGGATCAAGTGAAGACATCAGCGCGAAAACAACAGGATAAGGCCTCGTTCGGGGTGCTGGCTTCGGAGGGGGGGCTTGCTTACGTGCGGGGGAACGTCGATACAAATTGTTTAAACTAATAAGCTTGTCAGGGTAGCAACTGCCCTGTCGCTGAAGTACGAGTTGACGCATGCTACAGTTTCAATAAACACCAAGTTGTTTTATGAAGCTGCAGCAGCGTCACTGGTACTTCGGCAACAATCAATCATTTTTGAGAATGATTCACACAGCAACACCGATTCCTAAGCTGCTGTCTGTCGCCCCGCTTCCTGAAAGCTTGAAAAGGTCTGCTGGGGGTGATGTGCACGCATCGCCCAGCAGACTGACGCACGCACACGCGAACGCGCGCCCTCCACCTCCTTTCTCTGGCACCCTGAACTCAGCCTAAGGCTCTTAATTATTTCAAATAAGGATCAATAAAGTCTTTAAAGGGCACTACCATGGATGTCCGTTTGTCATGCAGTTGTGTTGATAAAGTTTATGGCGGTTCAAAGTTCAAAGTTGTAATCTGAGACGGGGCAATCTTGGTTTCCTAATCACTTCCAGAGAAGAAAGACACAGATAAAGTCCGAATACAGCACCCAAAGCAGCTGTAAGGAATCCGCTCCTCGGTTTACTGTTTGCCTTACCTTGCAGACTTGTCAGTCCTTGAACACTTCCCCTGATATTTACTGCAGCCAGGATTACACTCACCAAAGCAATACTGCCACACGCCCTTTCTGCTATTGGTACACTGACCTTAAGTACTGCTTTCCCACAATGCTCCCTGCCGAGCATATCCTTTCTGGATGTCCCACTGTTCTGCCACAAGCCCCTGGCTTGTTATCCTGGTTTCCTAAGGCCGGCTGGCCTTA
>CM071567.1:154014801-154173073 GCA_036426205.1 Ascaphus truei | reverse complement strand
GTTCTTCAGCTTCCTGGTTCCTGGGGTCTGTGCTCATTCTCTATTGCAGAGGCCGTGTCCTGGTTCCTGCGCTGAAATGGAGGATTCCCCAGCCCCGCTCAGGACTCTTGCGCTGAAGCACTGGTTTACCAGTGCAGCTAGGCGGTGTTCTACGTTGGTCTGCCTATCACCTCCTGAGACCAGTACCATGGGCCATGGTCGCCGCACACGCAGAGGCACTCCCGGCTCCTAAGCTGAAGCGGGGTACTCCTGACTACCTATTGCCGAACTCCTGCTTGAACAATGTTAATCCTGATGTCTCCGATCCTGACCCGGCTTGTCCACTGGCGATGCTGTCTTCTCCACTCCTGATCCTGCTACGTACAACTACGAACTGCGCAATCCGGATCATGCCTGCGCGGTCTAAGGTCGGTTGCTTTTACAACCCCACCTCAGCCACCGGTCCAACCCAGGTTTGTGGTGAGCACAAGCGGGACAGTATGCTCGGCCCCAAACTCGGACTCCTGTGGTGGGGTTGGTAAGTTTCTTTCTGAAATCCTGTCCCGGCCTGTAGACCAGTCCCAGTTTGAAAACGAGTATTTGTGCGGATATACTACCTGTGGTGGAAGATCCGTTTATGTTTGAAGGTTTAACCCCTTTGCAAAAGAATGCCGTAATGATCTAATGTAAGGCTTACTGCCTCAAGGACTTAAAACAGTACTGGCCACTTGTGTTCTCTCTCATGATTTCCTTTCACCTGGGATAAGGTGAATCCTGTGGAACTGGCCAACGCCCGTATTACACTCAATGCCCTGTCCTTATCATGGACATTCACGTAGTACAACCCGGACCTTCTTCATGTTGGCTCACGCTCAGGAAATGCAGCTTGTACTTTCCATGGCATTGGACATGTGTATGATAAAACAGGATCCCTCCTGGCCGCCTACGCTGCCGCTTGGCAGTCCCCCTCTGCTGACAGTCCTGTCGCTAAACCTGGGGACGTATCTCCCTCTCCAGGGAATGACCAAACGTTCCCACTATCACTGCCCCCTAACGCAGAAGCTGCCACGGTTCTAGCCCTGATTGTATGCCCGGGTACTCTGACACCAATGATATGTCTACGTTAACCCCTGCCGATCAGTCCTGTGTGGCTCCCCTGGAGTATACGTATGTTTCTCTAGACAACACTAAGGTTTAGTCAGTACAGAGAACAAGTCCCTTTTTCCCTCTATTTCTAACTCTGAATCCCTCACTCCAGCCCTTGAGGGTTTTCCAGCTAACCCTGCTAGGCAGTCTGTGCGCTTTCCCCGTCAGAGAAAGAATCCCTCTACTTCCACATTTTAAGCTATGAATCCCTAAGTTCTGTTCCCAGGGTCATTTCTGTATTAACCCTGTGGGGCAGCTCTCTGAGTCTCCTTTGGTAATTCCCTTCTCTGCCAGCCATGGTCACGTCCCTAGCTCCAAGGAGGAAATCCCTTGTCTCCCCTAATACAAGAGAGAAGACTCCCTATGTTCTACTCTCAGGTACTGTCTGCATTAACCCCTGTAAATTCTGCTGCCTCCAGTTAATGCCTTCGTTCTTAGCCTAAGAGAATGAGTCCCCAAGTCAGACAGCAGAGGTTGCATTGAAGGATTCCCCAACCTTACGGAGTCCTTAGAAATTCTTTGCTATAAATCCCTGCTTCAGTTCAAGTTTCCGCAGTCTTGCCTCGGAGACTCGGCCTAAAGTTCTGGTTCCTGTAAAATGTATTCAGGAATCAGGTTTTTCCCTAAGCTTGGTCGCAGATTTCCTCCTCCCGGGTATTTCACTGAACCAGCCTGTCACCCAGAGAGCGGTGATCCCTGCTCAGGCATAGTCCCCACGTTGTGGAGTCGCAGTCATTTCTGGTTTCCCAGACATCCTTACCAAATACCCACTTCAGAGACCAGTACAGTTATGATTACCCCCCGTGTACTGTCTGTGTTCTACCTCTTCTCTAAGCTTAGGGTTAACAGCAAAGTGGTTATTATGCCCCTCCGGGGTTCATGTTGTGTCCCGGAATGTTTGCTGACACACATGCTTTCTCTCAAAAGTGACGCTTTTTCATATTATGCTAGTAGAAGCCTGACACAGTTTCCCCTCTCGCTGAATTTGCCTTACGGTCCTGAAAACTTGAGAGGTAAAAAACCCCCTTCAGATTCAGAATCTCTTCCTACAATGGTCATACTGGTGTTGGTCCCCTGATTTCTTGCCATGCTAATCCTCCAGGGTCAGAATCTGTGGTTACTCCTTAGTACTGACCGAGACACACACCTGCCTATATTACTAGTTGGTGTTTTTTAATCTGAGCTATTTAGTTTCCTGCCTTGCTAAAACTCAGTCCCTCAGCACTGCGTCTAAATATGCCCCAGCAACCGTTGGGTTACGGGGAAAGAAATTAAAGCTCCTGTCTTAAAGGGATTTTTTTACACATGTCCAGCAAATTAGAAACCTCAGTAATTGATTCTAAGTCACTTATCAATACATCTGATTTTTCACTGGTCAAACCCAGACACCCTCATACTGGCTAGGAGTCCTGTTACCAGAATTTTTGCACTAGAAAAACACGCCTATTCATGTTTTTGTCAGGTTAAGTACCCCTGTTGTTGGGTCCTTGCAGTTTCAGATAAGACTCCTTGTGCTCCTAAGCTGTCTGTCATTAAGAGTTTTCATAGTTCCTACTTGCTGCTTGTTGTCTCTCAGGTCCCTGTCACTGAAGTACAGACTTCAGCTTCTGATATTAGCTTTCCTCCCGCCACTACCCTGGCTCTGCCTTTTTCTCAAGCTCCTGATATGAAAAATCCCAAAGCCTATTCCTGATTCCCAGACAATACTATCTACTGAGGATTTCCCAGTATTTGAGAGCTCCACTGATGATTGCTTCTCTGCCCCTGCAAACCATTGTTTTCTCCCTCGGAACCTTCTGTTGCCCCTGTTTAATTTCCTCTAGTTGGAAATACTCTGTACGTTACCCAAGTTTCGGTCTCTATGCTGGTTTACTGCTTGCCTTGTCACCTTCCATACCAATACCGGGAAATGGTTCCACCCGTCCTATACCCTCACTAACCATTACCTGGGAGACTCTGGAGGAAAAGTCCCTCGCAAATTCCAACAAGCAGTGGCCAGCCAAGACTTTTTCGTCCCGAAGGTCGCCCTGTTATTATCGATCAACTATCAAGGTCGCTATCCTAAATTTCTGGCTCCATTACTAAAGACTGGTCTCCCAGTGGTTCCCAAGTCATTTAGCGGGGTGAGCACGTACCAATGAGTTCCCTACACCACTCTCATATCCAAGAACAGTACTCATCAAGGAAACTGGCTTGTTACGGATCCCCTTTCCGCCTAAAGAACTTTAGGAACTACTCAGTGGTCCTCGAGACCATGGATGGGGTGTTGGCTGCAGTTCTCACCGGGGGGTGGGGGTAAACAAAGGAGTGACACGAGTCTCTGGACCACAACTCTAATACCAATCCTAGAGGTTCAGGAACAATTCCTGTCCCCCCAAATTCTATATGAGTGGTTTGTTCGCCCGGAGGTCTCACGTGAAGGGGGGGGGGTACTGTAAGGAATCCGCTCCTCGGTTTACGTTTGCCTTACTTGCAGACTTGTGCGTCCTTGAACACTTCCCCTGATATTTACTGCAGCCTGGATTCACTACCAAAGCAATATGCCACACGCCCTTTGCTATTGGTCACTGACCTTTAAGTACTGCTTTCCCACAATGCTCCCTGCCGAGCATAGTCCTTTCTGGATGTCACTAACTATTCTGCCACAAGCCTGGCTTGTTGATCCTAGTTTCCTAAGGCCGGTGCTATTGTCATGCAGCGGTCTGTTAGTGTTCCTGTGCTGAGTGAGAGTACTCTCCTTGTTGTCTTCAGCTCCAGGTTTCCTAGGCTGGCTGCTATTGTCATGCAGCGGTCTGTTCCTGTCTCCTGTGCGGGAAGTGAGTACTCTCCTTGTTTGACTCAGCTCCTTGTTCCTGTGACCGGCTGCTAATTCACACACAGCGTCTGTTCCGTTCCTGTGCTGAAGCGGAGTTTTCCCCAGTGTTTTCTTCAGCTTCTGGTTCCTGGGGTCTGCTGTCATTCTCTATTGCAGAGGCGTGTCCGGTTCCTGCGCTGAAAAGGAGGTTCCCAGCCCGCAGGACTCTTGCGCTGAAGCACTGGTTTACCAGTGCAGCTAGGCGGTGTTCTACGTGGTCTCTGCCTATCACCTCCATGAGACCAGTACCATGGGCCATGGTCGCCGCACGAGCAGAAGAGGCCACTCCCGCGATCCTAAACTGAAGGGGGAGGTACTCCTGACTACTGTTGCCGAACTTCTGCTTGAAACAATGTTAATCTGATGTCTCCGATCCTGACCCTGGCTTGTCCACTGGCGATGCTGTCTTCTCCACTCCTGATCCTGCTACGACAACTACGAACGCGCAATCCGGATCAGCCTGACGCGGTCTAAGTCGGTGCTTTATACACCCACCCAGCCACGCGGTCCGACCCAGGTTTGTGGCGAGCACAAGCGTGACAGCAGCAAATTGAAGAAAGAGAACAGGGAGAGTCAGGTGTCACCCCCTCCCCCCCCCCCTCCAACAGACAAACCCCCTTAGATGGTCAAAACAAAAAAAAAAAAGGAGTAGGGAAAAAGGAGGGAAATAAATAATAAATTAAAATAAAACGGAAGCACATAGAGCTAAGTGGGGGTCTAGCCCCCGGGGGTCCCTAGCATGGGATTGTATTGGGGGATGGGACCTCAAGGGGGAGGGAGGGATTAGAGCAGCAATAAAACAGAAGAGATGGGCAATAGTTGCCAGCCCCCCGATCGCCGTGATGTCCACAGTTCTGTTCAGACAGCAGTTGGTGGGTATATGATCTAGAAATTAATGACATTATACCGGTGGAACTGTGGTTCTAAGCAGACATCTGACATGAGACATAAGGGAATGTAAGGGGAGGGGGTTGGGGGGAAACAGGGGTCATGAAGAGGGAGGGGCTCGGAAAAAGGGACAGTTGGGGATATTTAACTCTATACTCAGACAGTCAAACAGCCAGACTCGTGTTCAAATGACGGGGTCCCAACCGGGGGAGGGTAGGGGGGGGGAAATCGACACGTGTTGTCGCTAGTTCTTTCTACAATTATTTCAAAGTTATATAGTTATGGTTATAATTTGGAGTGTTTCTATCCACCGCCTTTGAGCGCATGGCAGCATCTTTTTTGTTGGTAATCAAGAAGCCTGACAGATAAATGGGGGAACTGAATTAATAGCTGCATGGGGGCAGTATAATATCATAGGCATTACTGAAACATGGTGGGGATGAAACTCATGACTGGACAGTTAATTTAGAGGGTTGTTCCCTTTTTTGGAAGGATCGCACAAATAGAAGGCGAGGTGGAGTATGTTTATATGTTAAACCGGATCAAACCCATATATAAGGGAAGATGTTTATGAAGGGAATGATGAAAATGTAGAGACCTTGTGGATAGAAATATAGCAGTAGAGGTAAAAGTATAAGAAAATGTTGTTAAGGATATGCTATATAACCACCAAATATCTGTGAGATTGAGAGGAAGCTAAAATACTTTTGCAATTGGAGAAGCATCAAAACGGGTCATGTTTGCATAATGGGGGATTTTAACTATCCAGATAAGACTGGGGAAATGAGGTTAGCATTACAACAAAAGGAAAAAGTTTTGGGGGTCTTTAAAGACAATTATATGACTTAAATTATTGAGGAACAAACCAGGAGAGGGGTAGTTCTGGATTTGGTATATCAAACAAGTAGAAGTAATTCCCAAATTTCAGGACTTGAATATTGTTAACAGTGATCTAAACATGGTCTCATTTGAAATAAATATCAAAAAAAAACAGATATTGGTTCACAAAGACCTTAAACTTTAGAAAGGCAAATTTGAATAAACTGTGGTTAATCTACAAGTAATACACTGTGATGATGTTTTTGCAGGGAAAAATGTAGAAGATTAATTGGGCGTAGTCTAAAACTTGTTTAGAAAAGCACACTTATCAGTGTATACACTTGGGTAATAAGTCATAAAAGAAATAAGTCAAAACCAATGTGGTAAATAAAGTTAGGGGAGGAAATGGAAGGAAGAGGAAGGCGTTTGATATTTAGTTAGAAGGGACGGAGCGTCGTATCAGAAGTATAGAGGAATTTACCAAAATTGAAAAGGGCAAGCAATTAGCAAAAGGATAATGAAAAAGGATTGCAATAGAAGATCAACCCTAAAAAGTTTAAGTACTAATAACAAAAAAATGACCAAAGAAATATAGGACCTGTAAGAGAAGTGTGCAGAGGTAAGCAATAGAGACTGGTTTTTAAGGTGAAATTAAATAAGGCTTTTTATTGCCGCTGCTTCTTTAACACAAGAAATCATCAACGTATGCAAATAAGAGGTAAAACAAAGCTTTGTTCAAGTGGAGATTTATAGTTAAAATATGCAGTCCACAACTCCTATAGATTAGCATGTTTCCCAGACCAAACATATATTTTGATAGTGTTTAGACATACAACAGTCTTGGAAAGTAAGTCTTATCTGTCTATCTTGGTGCTGTAGGGAATCCCTTCTCTGCTGTCCTGGGCACACGTTTTGTCTAAGGCCACTTTTCAGCTTTCAGGTTTTAGAAAGAAGGTGTTATCCACCCTTTTGTCTGTTGTGGCTGTCAGGATACAGCTGACTGGGGAAACCTCCGCTTCAGCACAGGAGACAGGAACAGACCGCTGCGTGAATATAGCAGCCGGTCACAGGAAACCTGGAGCTGAAGACAAAAAGGAGAGTACTCAGCTTCAGCACAGGAGACAGGAACAGACCGCTGCATGACAATAGCAGCCGGCCTTAGGAAACCAGGATAACAAGCCAGGGGCTTGTGGCAGAACAGTTAGTGACATCCAGAAAGGACTATGCTCGGCAGGGAGCATTGTGGGAAAGCAGTACTTAAAGGTCAGTGTACCAATAGCAGAAAGGGCGTGTGGCAGTATTGCTTTGGTGAGTGAATCCTGGCTGCAGTAAATATCAGGGGAAGTGTTCAAGGACTGCACAAGTCTGCAAGGTAAGGCAAACAGTAAACCGAGGAGCGGATTCCTTACAGCTGCTTTGGGTGCTGTATTCGGACTTTATCTGTGTCTTTCTTCTCTGGAGTGATTAGGAAACCAAGATTGCCGCCGTCTCAGATTACAACTTTGAACTTTGAACCGCCATAACTTTATCAACACAACTGCATGACAAACGGACACTCCATTGGTAGTGCCCTTTAAAGACTTTATTGATCCTTATTTGAAATAAATTAAGAGCCTTAGGCTGAGTTCAGGGTGCCAGAGACAGGAGGTGGAGGGCGCGCGTTCGCGTGTGCGTGCGTCAGTCTGCTGGGCGATGCGTGCACATCACCCCCAGCAGACCTTTTCAAGCTTTCAGGAAGCGGGGCGACAGACAGCAGCTTAGGAATCGGTGTTGCTGTGTGGAAATCATTCTCAAAAATGATTTGATTGGTTGCCGAAGTACCAGTGACGCTGCTGCAGCTTCATAAAACAACTTGGGTTGTTTATTGAAACTGTAGCATGCGTCAACTCCGTACTTCAGCGACAGGGCAGTTGCTACCCTGACAACTGCTATTCAGTTTAAACAATTTGTATCGAACGTTCCCCCGCACGTAAGCACGCCCCCCCCTCCGAAGCCAGCACCCCGAACGAGGCCTTATCCTGTTGTTTTCGCGCTGATGTCTTCACTTTGATCCATGCAGGCTCGGGAGAGGATGTCTCATCAGCCTTCGCGTTAGGAGATTCACGTGTAGGCCCAATTTTTTAAAAAATGGCTATTTTTCCTCCAGACCTCTCACGGTGACAGCTGAGCCGTTCTTCAGAACTATCAGACCGAAGGGGAATACCCATTAGTACCGGATAATGCTATCTCTCAGCAGCTAGGTTACAGGTAGGAGATTTTGCCTCTTAGATAGCGTGGTTGGGGAGAGGTCTTGAAAGATTAAGAGATTGATCCCTTAGGACTTGTGAGGACTAAGGGGTCACGTCGGTCGCAGCGTGACCTCCCCTCACCTCTGTCTGCTCCCGTGGCTGTGCGGCTCCCTCCTCGTCTGGCCTCCCTGCTGAGGGGACTTCCCCATCCTCCCCGTCGGGCTGCTGCTGCCCCGCGTGGGGCTGGTGCTCGGCTGTCTGCCGTTGCTTCTGCACGCGCATCCCCGGAACACATTCCAGCACCAGCTAATTTATTCACTGCTCTTGCAGTGAAACCACACCTCCCTCCCACACGCTGGTTACTAGTTAACCCTAAACCTTATCACCTGGCAGCGTATTATGGAAACCAATCATGGACTGCTCCTAGGGCTCCTCCAGGCCTGCCTCCTTTAACCATTGGTCAGCCACAGTACTTAATGCCTGTTCTGCCTCTCTCACATCGCTCGACATAGTCTCTGCTACAGACGTCTATTCTGGCTCTCCCTTTGTCTTCGTGCATTCAGGTTACGACCCGACTTGGCGGACGTGCTTACCTGGCTCTGAATCCCGGCTCCCTCTTGACCCTGCAGCTTCTTCCATCCCTCGACCTCAGCTTGGACCTCAACCTTCCGGATCTCTCTCTCCCCGACCTTTGGCTAACGGCAACCACTTCGCTCCCTCAGTACCGGTACCGGCAAGTATTGCTACACCTGTCACACCTGGTGTGGCAACGCCAAAACACCACACTCCGGACACGCTCCTTTCTGCTGCGGGTGCGTGCACTTATACGTCCCCACCTCAGTATAAGGGACGAGTCTGGTCTGCGGGCAGCACCGGCGTAACAGAACTCAACAGAACTAGAGGCTCTGGAAATTAGACACACTTCTTCTTTTATTTTAAAATAATGGAGCCTGACTATTATATCTCTTGGGGGGTCCCCTGCTTGAGGTCTGGACCTGAGTGCCCTATGACACCTATCCATGTGTAAGTCGCAGTTAGGCCTGTTGGGGAACAAGCTTGTCAGCCATCTTTAGATAAAGTCCTCTCACCCTGATATTGTTGCGCCAGTCTCTATTTTCGGCATCCTCCTGTTTGTTGGAGATATCATTTATCTGTGTTTGTAAATGAGCAGTGGTCTTCTCATTTTTACATAGTGCCTTCACAGTGGAGTCTAGACTTTTCTCTAGCTCGTCGGTCCTGGCTCCTATATTATTAATGTCGCGCCTCAGGTCTGTTAATTCTTTATGAAGATAAGCTTTTATGTCATTACAAAATTCTCTCAAGTCCTTCCTAGTGACCGTCGCGTTGTCTCTGGCATCCATTAGAGCCTCTGGTAATTCTTCCTCTTCTGATTCAGACCATAATTGCGGTGCTGGCGCTTCCGCTCTATCCGTTCGCACCAATTTCGATTTATTGAAATCATTTGTGAGAACGGCCGGGGTTCGCCTCGATTTCTGTCTCGTTTGCATTCTTGGGTTTTACGCTTTGTAGTGCGCCGCTTTGGGTTTTATTCCTGTACGTTCTTATATCAGATTTCTGTAAGAATTGCACCGTGGGGTATGGAGCTCACACTCCAAGCTTCCATTCCCCTAGCCCTTGCGCATGCACCTCTGAAGATTCTATATTGATAAAAATAAGTAATATATTTAACTATGTGTTTTTTTTATGATAAGACTTTTTGCATTATTTATGTAATATAGTATGACTGTGCTAGTGGATGACAGAGGTTCAAACTATATATTTACGTTTGTATCTGGTATTCTTTGTAGTGGGTTTTGAATCACCTGTGCATCTATTGTATTGACATGGTTTCTGGGGTGATGACATTGAGCATCTACAGCTGCAGGGCCCCCAACAGAACTCTTGGGGCCCAGGACAAATAAAGGGAGCAGGCCCCCCCCCACTCCCTCAGTTTATCTCTCCTTCCCACAGCACACTGAAGGGTCCCTGAGAGAGGGGGGAGGGAAGAGGGGGGGAGAACGTATGACTGTGGAAGGTAATTATGTGCCTGGCGATAGGGGGGGGAGGGGGGAGGTAGTTCTGTGCCTGAGGGAGAAGTATGGGCCTGGAGGAGTGGGGGAATGGCATGTGCCTGGGGGAGGAGGTAAGCAGGGGGGAGGGAGGGAAGGTATATGCCTGGCGGAGAGGAGGAAAAGGTAATTACCTGGGTGCGGGAGGCAAGGTATGTGCCTTGGGGAGTGGGAGAAGATATGTGCCTGGGGGAAAGGGGGAAGGTATGAGTCTGGTAGAGGGGGGGGAAGTCTGGTGGTGCGGGAAGACGGTATGTGCCTGGGGGAGGGTGGGGTATGTGTCTGGGGGAGGTGGGGGGAAGGTATGTGCCTGGGGGATGGAGGGAAAGGTATGGGTCTGGGGGAGGGGGCAAAGGTATGTGCATGGGGTGGAGGGAAGGTATGGGCAAGGGAGGAAAAAAAAGGTATGGGCCTGTGGGATTTGGGTAAGGTAAAAATATATAGGCATAGGGAAGGGGGAAAGGTATGGGGATAGGAAAGGGATTGATATGGGCCTGGATTGATTTTGCCTTAGTATAGAGGACTGGAGGAGGAAGGAGGGATGCGTGGGCCTTTGTCGGCTTTCGGTTCTTGAGATGGCTCGTGGAGGTATCTGAGACAGCCCACAGGGCCCCTGACTCACGGGCCTTGACCAGCTAACTCTACAGTATTTCTTTTTTCTGGTAACGTCACACATTCTGGATGTTATGTTCCGTTATTTGCTCATTGAAACCATGTGATTTATTTAGGATACTATCTAAGTGTTTTTAATAAATTAGTTGATTACTCCTTGATAAAGTGCATGAACTGGTGCAAAACGCGCTGGAGGATTTCTGCCTCCTATATCAACAGTATTTGCAATTTTTTGTTGTTGCATTCTAGCTCGTTATTAATTTTAACAGTGCACTGCCCTGTATATTTTGTATTTAACTGCAGTTTGCATGCCGGTGGTGACCGCCAAAGCTCGTACTTGCATGAGGCTATAGTCCGTGAGTACCAATTCTACGGTTTCACAGGTTAATCCCATACGAACCTGTACATTTCATTCATCGGACAGATAACGCTGTTTATCCAAGATCAGTACCTAAGGGAGCTGCAGTCACCTAGACCAGGGGAGCGCAAACTTTCCCCGCTGTGAACCTCTTCCTGGATTCCCCCCCCTCCTTACCTTGTCTTCGGCGTCAGTTGATTTTGCGGGGTCACGTGACGTCACATGACCCCACAGCATCATTTGACGCTGCTTCGCCAAAGACGTTGTTTGACGTTGATGTTGCAGAGGCCTCATGCAATCCCCTGGCATTCATTTAAATGCCTTGGGGTAAGAGCGTGGGGCCTCTGCAACCACCGCCTCCCCTGGAAAATCTTGCGCCCCCCCCAGTTTGTTCACCCCTGACCTAGACCACGGAGATCGCCGTTATCCCCAGAGCCGGTGCAAGGGTATTATGCACCTTATGCAAATCTTCAGCCTTGTCGTCATCCCCCACAATTAACTTTCGAAAAATAATATTGTGCATTAGTATGAATAAAAAGGTTGCATTTATAATTACAGATTTATTTTACATTAAAAAAGAGAATGTGATTGTAAGGACCCGCGCTACCTCTTCTCCCCGCTCCCTCTGGTTCCCGGCGGCGTGCCCCGGCCCTCGGCGTCTCCCCCGCGGCTGCTCCCGCACTTCCGAGTCGCGTGCGTCACCCTTACGGGCGCGTGCGGACCCAGGCTTCCCTTTCCTGGCGCCGGAAGCCTGACCCCGCCTCCTCAGGTGCGGCACGCGCATCGGCGCGTTTCCCTGCCCCTGCTCCACCAGGTCCGCCCCCCAGACTCTTCTCCCCTATCAGGGTATCCTTGGGCCGCACCTCCCTTTCCTCTGATAAGTCCCAGCCCACTATTTAGTCTCCCCTCACCATTACCACATTGCTCTGCATAGCTTCTGTACCTTGGTGCTGTCTGCTTCTGCTTGGCTCTCTTGTGTTTCAGTCCCTGTTCCTGTCCCTGGATTCTCTGCTGACCTCCCTGGATTTTGACCCTTGGCTTTGGACTTCGATTTCGCTGCTCTCTGGAACCCCTTGGATTTGGCTTTGGACTCTCTACCTTACAGTCTTCTATATCCTTTGGACACGGCTTACGGACCTCTACTATGCTGCTCTCTCTGCTCCACGACCCAGGCTTACGGACACTCTACCACGCTGCTCTCCCTACACCTTGACCATTGGCTTACAGACTTTACCCTTCGACGCTGGAGTGGGCAAGTACTGAACTTTTTCTATTTTTGTTCCCGGGACCAACTACGCTACTTCCACACTCCGGCCGTGCCCCTGTTTACTGTTAGGTGTGTGGTATTTCTCCTTTCCACCTCAGTCCCGGGGTCTCGTCTGGCTTGTGGGCAGGCCGAGCGTTACAGTGATACTGATACTGGACAATCTCATTGAACTGGGGGTGGGATAGTTATGTGCCAGGAGCCTGGAGCGGGATCCTTTTTGTGCTTGTGGGGGGGGGGGGGGGGGGGCGTCGTGGGCCGGGGGGGGGGGGGGGGGATGGGGCGGGGGGGGGGGGGGGGGCAAGTTATGTGCCTTTGACTTTGAGTGGGAGGAAAATGAGGTATGGACCTGAGGAGAAAGGTATGGGGCAGGGAGGGCCACAATAGAGGTGGTGAGATAGTGCATGGAGGATGCAGAATACCTGCTAGAGGCACTTCTTCAGAACTGACACATATTAGGGTCACTGGTATGACACCTGGGCCCCCTGACTCAATGAGGCCATGGACAGCAATCCCAGTTATGCCCACCTGTCAACAGGCCCTGCTGGTACATGTAATCCATACTTTTCTACCGCCCTCCAAAAAATGACTGTTTAATAGAAGAAAATTATGGTGCGCTTATGTAATCATAAGAACTTTATACTGAAAATAAAAAGACTAGGGGGTCTATGCACTAAGCTCCGTGATTATCCACCAGGCTAAAAAAAATAACCCGCCCGATAAAAAGTGAAGCCGGAGGCGCGATTCACTAAGCCGTTCAGCCCATTTTCTATCGTGCGGTTTCAAAACAGCCATACCGTGCGTGTTTGTTTTTTCCCCTGGCTAGCGCACTGAAACTTCACATATGGTAGCTGATAGAAAATAAAGCCGCATGTAACATTTGCATGGAGATTTGGCATCTCCATGCAAGCCTGTTACAGGCGATCGTACACAAAATAAATACATTTTAATAATTGTGTACATGAGCAGGGGGACTCCGGAGCTGAATCGCATTGGTTTCAGATCGGGGACCCCCTACTTCAGGAGATGATACCGGCACCCCATAACGAGGACTTTATCTCCTGAAGTATGGGGTCCCCGGACCTGAAACAAATGCAGTTCTGCTCCGGAGACCCCCTGCTCATCTAAAATATTATAATTATAAATAAAGGTCATTGTGAAGAAGTTAATGTCCCCTGATGTTCGTGTATGTCCCCTTAGTTTCCTGGGGGTATCTGTGTGAGAATCCATGGAAGGAGTCATTTGGTTGTAAATGTTGGGGGATATATGTGTTGATTGGTTTCTTGATGGAGATGGTACTGTAGGTGTTAAGTGCTGAAATGCAGAAATGCTGAAGTGATGATAATTAGTCAACCTCCTGACAATCATTGTACTCCCAGTTTCAAGTGTCAATTGTAATTGTTCACCCTATATAAAGCGCCCATTTTCAGGATAATGTGTCGGTGCTGTTGGGAGGAAGGGTGAGATAGACTGGACTTGGTGGTAGGAGAAGAGAGCTGTTGATTTGTGAATTGTCAATGAATTGTCAATGATTATTGAGTGAGTTGTCTTGTGTTATTGTATTTGTTTCTGTACATTTTTGTATTGTTAGTGTGAAAGAACTTTGTTAGTGTGTCATTTTTGTTTCTATTTGTTTTTTGTGACTAAGTGAAAAAGAGAGGATGAGTGGGAGTGGACGTGGGAGTGGACGTGGACGTGGGAGTGTTGTAGTGGCTGGAGGAGTGATGGCGGTGGCTGGAGGAGTGGTGGCAGTGGCTGGAGGAGTGGTGGAGAGTGGAGGAGTGGCGGTAGCTGGAGGAGTGGTGGCGAGTGGAGGAGTGACGGTGGCTGGAGGAGTGGTGGAGCGTGGGAGTGGAGTGGCACGTACAGGTATGGTCCGTCCTGTCAGGGCATGTACGTCCCGTGCTGGTACGTCCCATGATGCTATCCCAGGTGGAGGAGTGCAGGTGGGAGAGGGTAGCGAGAGTAGTGGACAAGGAGAGAGGGACAGTGGCCAGCATCCGACCAGTGATGCTGAGCAGTCTGATGCTGGAAGTGATGAGGGGCAACCATCAAGACAGGATCGTGCTGATGGCATCCGAAACCCACGGTTTACCCAACGTGAAACTGAAATACTTGTTGAAGGTGTCATGGCTTCTTATGACCGACTATATGGCTCAATGTCATGTAAGTATTTTTTGAATGATTCTATTCAAATAATGATCTTTGTCTTTTATTAAAACATTGTGTAGCTGAAATAAATTAGTTACGTAACATTGAGCTGTGAAACATTAATGCTATAACGGGTGTGTGCAGCTGATTGGGCCCATTTTTGTAATCATGAATGCACGTATGACCTCGCCTAATAGGTGTGTGTAACTATATGTACATGTTGTTACACTTTTGTGTCTTAAATATATTTGTATACATTATCAAATCACACTAGTTTCATGTACATTAACATATAGGCATGTCATAAGAGACTTTTTCATATTCACAGTGTAACAGGGGAGTTATCCCTGTTCAGGTAATGTGCCTCTAATCCAGTAGTGTGGTGGTTAACTGCTGGTAGTCAATTAACAAATACCACCTGCCTGATTAGATGGCTTAGAAAAGCCTGTCTTTTGAGACAGGAAGAGAGATTCCTTAGCTCACACCTGAGCTGAACTTGGAGACAATTGTCTTGAGCCCTGCCAGAAGAAACAGCAGAGCTGCTTTCAAGACACAGGGGAAACTTCTAAACCTGAATGCTGACAAACCCTGAAGAAAAGGTAGCAACCAGGGACAGAGAAGATTTTCCCTCCAAACCACAAGGACCAGATAAGACTTTCATTTATGAGACTTTATATATCTGCTTATTTTCATGCTATATGTTTGGGCTGGGAGACATGCTTATCTAAGGGAGTTGTGAACTGCATAATATTTCACTAGAAATACACCCAAGTGAATAGAAGCTTTGTTTACCCCTTGTTTGGATGGTTTCCTGATGTTAAAGAAAAGGCGCATGTGACAGGGTAAATAATAGCCACCAGCTATATGCCTGGAAAACCTATGTCTAGTCTGCAGTGCAGCACTGACTAGGTTAACTTCAGCTGGGAACCTCAGGACAATTAGTTGGATCCTAGCTGCCTAATCAAGGTGTTAAAACCCCAGGCTGTAGACACATGGAGCTGGCGGTTGAGGAGAGAGGAGTAAGCTGCTGAAGAGATTACTGATACAAGGTCTGTTAAGCAAAGTAGATGAATTGTGAACTGTCTGTCCCCTGCATAGAAAAAGGGTAGCGGCCTTATTTATAGACTGTCTGCGAAAGAGAAACTGTTTTGTTTGGTCTGCTGAAGAAAAAGCCATTTTCTTTTGTCTGCTGAAGAAAAAGCCATTTTCTTTTGTTTGCTGATGAAAAGCCATTTTTTCTTTTGTTTGCTGATGAACAGCTATTTTTGTTTTTGTGTGCTGTATATCTTTTAAGGCTAAATAAATAAGCTTTGTCAAGAAACCCACGTGTGTAGTTGCATGTACCCTGCAACATATGGAGTTCAGAAGTCCTGGGATTTTTTCAAAAGGCTCCTGCAGTTAAAGGGCCACACACACACACACACACACACACACACACACAAGAATGGAAGAACTTTTGAAAGACTTTCTGTGCGAGCAGACCAGATAGCAGGGACAGTTAATGCAGGAGCAGACCAAACAGCAGGGACTGTTAATGCAGGAGCAGGCCTGGCTGCAAGCGGAGAGAGATGAAAGACTACAAGTAGCACAGGATGAGCAGATTGCCAAGCTGCTGACCCAATTCCAAGGTGCAGAACTGGCAAGCAAACCCCCGATACTCCTGAGGAAAATGGCTCCGAACGAGGATCCAGAGGCTTTTTTACTGACATTTGAAAGAGTCGCCGAAGCTCAGGGCTGGGCTGCAGATCGCTGGGCAACTGCTTTGGCCCCGCTCCTCATAGGAGAAGCCCAGGCCTCATATCAGGGCCTCCCTACAGATCACTCAATGGACTACCGACAAGTCAAAGCCGCCATACTGGATCGCTTAGGTCTTACCCCAGAGACCTACCGGCAGCAGTTCCGGAACATGAAGTACACCGCTAAGATGAAACCCCGGGTCCTCGCTCAGCGATTATTGGACTTGTGTACGCACTGGATACAACCCGAGGAGTGCACTAAGGAGGCAATTCTTTAGCAGGTGGTTTTGGAACAATTCCTACAGATAATACCCCCTTCCGCACGCTCGTGGGTAAAACGCCACACTGCTGAAACCCTAGCTTTGGCGGTCCGACTCTTGGAGAAATTCCTTAGGGCTGAGCAGCAGGCGAGTGTCCTGGACCCAACTCCACCGGCACTTGCGGATGCCCAAAGAGGGAGGTCGGATCAATGGGGAACCTACGGCCCGTCACGCAACCGCCAAGTCCAACGGAAGGAGCAGTCGTTCCAGCAAGGACGGAGTCCAAATGCTGGTCCCCGCCGAGACCCTCATCTCCTTCCGGATGTCGGCTCTTCGCAAAATGAGAGGAACTTCCAAGGACGTCACCCACAGGACCCACCAGATGCCTGGTCTCCAGTATCCGGTCCAGCGGAGCGCTATCCAAAGCCCCCTCCTGTGAGGGAACCCTCTCCATGTTCCGCCTGCAGAGAACAAGGCCACCGGTATGTGGACTGTGCACAGATGGATTGTTCATTCAGCAGAACCGTCGCCTTGGCCTTTACTGGAGAAATTACAAGCCCTGGCTACTTCCAGCCCTGATGGGGGAGAAAACCGTCCAGGCCCTTGTAGATTCGGGCTCTGGGAAAACTCTTGTCCCCAGGAACTGTTACCACCTAACATGTGTTCTTTTGACTCCCCATGGAGCATAGAATGAATACTCGGCGATGTAAAACGCTATCCGACGGCCAGAATCCGGCTACAGGTAAAAGGTCAGGAGGCTTACCTCAAAGTAGGAGTCGCTCCTTGGCTCCCTGCCGCAGTTGTGCTCGGTCGGGACTGGCCTTTCTTTTTGGACCTAATGGCCCCAGTCTTTCATGAGGAGCCTCCTTCTAGGGCTCAGAGAACCCTGGCAAACTGTTTCCCTTCTCGGCAGACCTTTTTCCCAGTAGACACCGGGTTCAAAAGACTCGGATGCAAAGACGCTCTGACAAACAGGACTGGTTGCAGAAATCTGGGTCTCAAGGTGACCATTCTAGTAGTCAGATGTCACAAGTGATGGCTGGGGATGACCAGAAGGAGGGGTATATGGCTCGGAAATTTACCAGACCTGTACCTCCCTGACTTTCGCCAGAAGCAAAGGGAAGACCCAGTCCTTGCTACAGTATGACAAGGTGGTGAAAATGATGAGCAGATTTTAGATGCACAGGGGGTGATAGTATTCCCCCATTTTGAGCTATCAAATGATATCCTATATAGGGTGAATAGGCAGACACAAACAGAGGAGGTCACCAGACAGATATTGGTTCCCAAGGCGTTTATTAAATCTGTGTTCACTCTAGCCCATACTGTCCCTTGGGGTGTCACCTGGGCAGGATAAAACATTGGACCGTATTTCATCCCGATTCTATTGGCCAGGGATGCATAGGGATATTGCTAAGCTATGTGCGACATGTCCGAGTGCCAGCTAACTAGTTCAAAAGGACAAAAACCAGCCCCTTTGGTTCCTCTACCCTTGGTGTCAGTTCCCTTTGAGAGGATTGGGGTAGACTTGGTAGGACCTCTAGAACCTTCTCCGAAAGGACACAGGTTTATCCTTGTAATAGTTGATTATTGATGGAAGACCTAATTTCCTCGCCTATGCTTCAGAACTGAGAGGAGCCTTTCCTCTGCCAAAGAAACTGAAGCCTTGTGACTGGATACACAATCTGCACCATTTTGCAGCAGACTTCCCCGGAGAAGTTTTCACGCCCTGCCACTGTTATCTCCATTTTTGATGAACTTTTCAGGCCTGGGAGACGAACAAAATGAAACGTAACGCACGCCAGGTTTCAAATCCTTTGTCTCTATTTATTACTCATAGGGTAATGGTTTTATACAGAATAAAAAAGATATTGGTTAGAGGCGTATCATAGGCGTGTCCTGGGCGTATACTAGGTGTGTCTTGGGCGTAGCTTTGATTAGAGGCGTGATTATGCAACAAGAATCCTGAGGTTTCCCCCTAAACAGCAACGGCGAATCAAGTAGACAACAAGTTGTTGGAGCTGTTCTCACGGGTTACTTCCCCAGGTTATGTTGACAGACCAATACAAATTTCATGGTTAAACTGATGCAGGATGTCTTAAGTTACTAGAGGTCAAGTCTGTTCGGACATCGGTCTACCATCCACAGACTGACAGTATTGGTGGAAAGATTTAACCGAACTCTAAAAGGGATGCTGAGGAAATTTGTAGATTCAGAGAAGAGAGCCTGGGATGAACTTCTCCCTTTTCTGCTGTTTGCAGTGCGGGAAGTTCCCCAGGCCTCCACGGGATTCTCTCCATTTGAATTGCTCTATGGCCCAACCCGGGTATCCTAGACCTCTTAAAGAGTCCTGGAGGAACAGCGGTCCCCTTCTAAGAATACCATGCAATATGACTAGCCTTAGGAAGCGCCTAGATGTGGTCGCCATTTTGCCAGGGAGAATCTTAGATCAGCCCAGGACAGTCAGGAGAGACATTACAATCAGAATGCTCGCATGAAAGTGTTTCACCCAGGAGACCAGGTGATGTTATGTTACCCAGTTGCGAGAGTAAACCCTGGCCAAATGGCAGGGCCCTTCGAAGTACTCCGCCGTACGGGTGATGTGGATTACGAGATCGCTCAACCAGGGTCCAGGAAGGGTAAACAAATTTACCATGTGAACTTGCTGAAACCCTGGAAGATGCAGCGGTCTCTATTCATCCACCCGGTGCAGGAGGAAACGGACTTGGGTCCTCAGCCTCCACGGGAGAACATCATGAGTGATGATAAAATCCCAATGGGTAAACAGTTGTCCTCTGAACAAAAAGGGGACTTGTTAGCAATAATTACACAATTCCATGATGTTTTTTCTGACTTACCAGGGCAAACTAACTTAATTTCCCATGCGATCGAGACAGCACCTGGGGTACACAGATCTGGAAGTTTCCAGAAAGGAACTACACAGTCTCACTGAGGAGCTGGACATATCTAAAGAAACTATTGTCAATCTTGATACAGATCTCAAAGTCTCTCAGAAGGAGCGCTTCAGACCCTCAACCTAGAGAAGGAAGTCTCACGCCAGGAGGCTGTCATTCTCAAAGCCGATGTGCAAAAATGGAAGGAGGACTGCAAAGAGGCCCTGAATAGTACAGAGACTGAAAAATGAAATGAATTCAAGATTAAAAAGAGAAAACTTAAAACTGAAAGAAGAAAATGTTCAGTTGACAGACAAAGTCAGGAAAGAATGAAAGCTACACGAGCTTAAGGAAATAAATAGACTTTTGGAAGGTGAGAAGTTTGAAGCAGAGCACCAACTGCAGAACCAACTGCAAGGTCTGCGTACGAGTGAGGTCTCTTCGAGCGACTGAGGAGTGCTGATCTCAAGCACCTTCAGGAGGAGACACGAATAAACTGGAGAAAGGGCTCCAATCCCAGCAGGACTGAGGTTTCTCTTCCTCCATCCACTCTCATTCAAGTCACAGAGATATCTAGAATGAGAGTGGAAGGATGGGCTTTGGCCGTGGCAAGCCCGAGCTTCCCACAAACAGGGGAGGTATGTACACTGGCGACACACTTTATTCGAGCTCGGCTAGTCCCACGAATTCGGGTATACCCGGGTGTATTGAGGTTTGTGACTGTTTTCTGCCCGAGTGCATTGGGTTATTTTCCAGGCAGGGATTGAAGCATTTTATTCCCGCTGGCTGCAATACTGCACAGTATATATATATATACTGCATTACAATTCATGAATTTATGCCATCTGGTAGACACGCGAAGCATTGCAGCCTTTTAAATCCTAATCATTATCATTTAACAGATCAGCCGCCCGTCAGCCAGGCATGAACCCAGGCTGGGAAGGCAAACGCAACGGGGCTTGTCAGAGGTGAGGAGCGGCGCATTCCAGGTATCTGCCAGGTACATACTGGGTATTTGCTCGAATAAAGTGTGTCGGTGCAGTAACAGGGGAGTTATCCCTGTTCAGGTAATGTGCCTCTAATCCAGCAGTGTGGTGGTTAACTGCTGGTAGTCAATTAACAAACACCACCTGCCTGATTAGATGGCTTAGAAAAGCCTGTCTTTTGAGACAGGAAGAGAGACTCCTTAGCTCGCACCTGAGCTGAACTTGGAGACACTTGTCTTGAGCCCTGCCAGAAGAAACAGCAGAGCTGCTTTCAAGACACAGGGGAAACTTCTAAATCTGAATGCTCACAAACCATGAAGAAAAGGTAGCAACCAGGGACAGAGAAGATTTTCCCTCCAAACCACAAGGAACAGATAAGACTTTCATTTATTAGACTTTATATATCTGCTTATTTTCATGCTATATGTTTGGGCTGGGAGACATGCTTATCTAAGGGAGTTGTGAACTGCATAGTATTTCACTAGAAATACTCCCAAGTGAATAGAAGCTTTGTTTACCCTTTGTTTGGATGGTTTCCTGATGTTAAGGATAAGGCCCAATAAAAAGCTTATTTAATTTCACTATAATCAGTCTCCCTTGCATACCTCTGTAAGCGTCCGCCTACACACAGCAAAAACAAAGACCAGTCACAAGATGAAACTGTGGACCCAGATTAGCACATCTGTATCTGCATCCGGCGTGTTTCGTAGAAACCCACAGACGTGCAAAAAACGTATTGGGGATATCAAACTTCTTCTAAAGAAGAAAATGTCAAGAGCCGGCCGCCATGTATGTGGGACAGGAGGCGGCCCACCAGCATCCTTAAATTTGAAGTCCTACGAGGAGACCATGTATCCCATTGAACGCTCGCCTTATTTTTGGGATTGAAGGGAATAGGGATATCTGCCCATCTACTTCACAGTCAACACCAGGTGAGTACTATGCAATAACATAAATATTTATGTCAGAAATTGTGAGTGAAATGCAAGCATTTATACATACAGTATCAAAATAACTTAATTGTATATGATGTGAGCAATGAATGGATAACTTACACAGGGCTCTCAGTTCAGTTTCTCCAAGCCATGCTTTAATTTATACAAGTAGCCAATTTAGTTTGTTAACAGTGGATGTACAGGCTAATTAAGAACATTAGCACATAATTACTTAGTCATTATGTTGATATCAATGTGTTTTTATTTCTGATATAGTTATTGCTGAAGACACGGATTTGGATGTCTCCGCCAGCCACAATATTGATAATATAAGTGAGGATGAAATGTGTGTTGATCCAGCAGATCTACAGCTGCGGCCGCCTTTACCCTAGTGCGGCCGTAGCGGCGCCACTCTGATAACCGCGGGCAGATGCAGTATGTTTTTTTTCCCGGAGTATATTGTGGTATTTTAGCGCTCGTAATATTAGCATTTTATTAGCGCTGTCTGCAATACTGCAATACCGTCTAAAAACTCAGGAGGGAGTTCGCGAGCTGTTGTCTTCAAAGTCTAATACTGTACTTTAGCAGTTCAACCTACGTCAGTACATAGTCTGCGTGTGCGCGCGCAGTAATTGTAAATTTGCATATTTATACATGCATGTGCAGTGCTGTATGTCTCATTTGAAAATTGTTGAAACGCATAGGCGTGCACTGTAACAGTATCACATTTCGGCATATACAGCGCTCTCCCCTCGCTCGCCCCCGCACACACACAGGATAATTTACTGCACTGCAGTATTTCAACGTCTTATCTTAACTACAGTACAGTACACCTCTCTGACACCATTCCTTTGAATGTGTGTCTTTCTGGTTTCAATCACATTCCTGCTTGATAGCTGATGATTACTGCGCATGCGTCTGTAAGTTCACCACTGCTTGCTTGCGAAGTTCAAGAGTGAGTGACCAAAAAAAAAATATATATATTTTTTTCTCCTCATTTTTTTATTTTTATTTTCTCCACAAGCCTGCCTAAACAATCTTGATATTACGATTTTCAATCTGTGCTGTAGCTTTTGACTGCGACACTGTGCGTTTGACTGCACATGGTTGATTTGTGTGCTTTTTATGTATTTGAGTGTGTAGGGATCAAATTATTATTATGACCTGCCTTTTGAAAATATGTCATTTCTTTGAACTGCAGTACAGCTAATCCTTCATGCAGCTGTACCCTGTACCCCCCTCCCCCACGCACACACACACAAGGCTCGCTCAAGGATTTGAACCTCTTATCGACAGACACCTCTCCAGAACCATTCCGTTTCTAAAGCTTGCCATTGTGTTTTTAATCGTCCGTCCCTAGCCGAGCATCACCTCTATGCACCTGCGTGCCTAATTTTCCTATTGTTAGCTTTGAGTCACCTCTGTGTAATCCGCTTTGGGAAGGGAGCTAGCTGATTACTGCGCATGACACACCCATCCATCCCCCCAACCCTTTGAGGCTTTGTTTACGGTAACGCTTTTCATAATCCTTTCTCGAATTTGATATGTAAATCTGATTTGCACAGCACTGTGAAATTGAGAGTTAAATAAACCATTATCTGATTCATGTTGTTGATGCAGTAAATTACCACTTTTTGTCATTCTTTCTTTTTCTTTGATGTATGTATGGGGGGGGGGGGGGGTTCAATGATTATGATTATCATGAAAGTAAAGAAATATTTATTTTATTTTATCAGGAACAAAAAATACAAATATACAAATATACAAATAATCATGAATAATACAAAATGCAGTCTTTATTCAGTTTTTCTGTCAGATGAAAATTGAGGGCCGGTGGATAATCCTGAATAATGCACATTGATAATAATATTAATTAATAATATATAATATATATATAATAATATAATTTTTTCCGTCTTTATCTTTTCCTCATTCTGTGTACAGTACAGTAGTTCATTGAGAGAGGAGAGGTTTTGTGTACATCATGACTGCAGTTTAGATACACTTAACTGTATAAATAGTTAACAAATTTTACACGATATCCCCCCCTCTCCCCCAATCCATCCTTATTTTCTGAAGAGACAAGAAAACAAAAAATGAGTGCAGTTATGTGCATACTGTATTATGGCATTGTGTGCTGTATAGTACTGTCAAACTAGTCTATACTGGAACTACTGTATACTGTAACTTCTGTTAAATACTTCGCAACCAGATGGCTGGTGCTGCTCTCTCAGGAAAGAAAAAAATTGAGCAGTTAGGTGCATATTATGGCATTGTGTACTGTATAGCTACTCCATATTGGACAACAGTATGCAGTTAGTACTGTCAAACTAGTCTATACTGGAACTACTGTATACTGTGATTACTGTTAAATACTTTGTAACCAGATGGCTGGTGCTGCTCTCTCAGGGAAAAAAAAATCTGTGCCATACTTACCTGTATCATACTGTACTTACAATACTACAGTACAGTACTATACCATACTACCTTCCTGATGCTTGCCCATACGCGCGATCACAATGGGCAACACAGTCGCAATATGGTCAATAAATTTATTGCATCGTTCCACGGTGAGTACATACTTCCAAAAACTCAGTATGCCTTGCGCCAACTCATCCTTTTTGGAGGGTTTCACGACTTTTTGGATATGGTCCTTCAGCTGATGCCAGACCATTTCGATAGATTTGAAGTCTGGCGATCTGTCATTGGAGGGAGGGGAAAAAAAGGACAATTAGCTAAAGAGATACAGTACACAGTAAAAACAGTGGGAAAAAATGAGACACGGTTACCGCACTTACTCCGCTGGCGTCTTCACCCAGTTGATACCGCGCTCAAGAATATGCGCTGTTGACGCGGTGTGCTTCGGATCGTTGTCCTGGTAGAAACGGTGACCATCTGGGAACTCGCTTGTGATGTATTCCACAATCTCAGGCACAATTGTCTCTTGGAAAAAAGCTTTATTCATGATTCCTATAACAAGAAAAGTGCTCAAAAAACTGCACACTAGTACAGTACAGTGCATAAGGCAAAAGCGTGTGACATACATTTTACTGTACCTTCAAAGATGACGATGCATCCTTGTCCACGCCTAGAGATGGCACCCCACACATGCATCTTCACTGGGTGTTTCGGATGCGGCCTCATAGATATGCAACCTTTTTTATGGAATGCAAAGGTGGCAAATCTCTCCAGCGAAACCGTAGACTCGTGAGTGAAGATGCAATCCTGGAAAGTTTCTCCACTGTTGATCCATGCCTGGGCCTGGACCACTCTCTTGATCTTGTTAACGTCCCTTATGATAGGGTACGCTCTGTAATGACAAGGAATAATTTTATAGGTACAGTACAGTTTCTTAAACAACACTTTAACCTCCTGTACTGTCCAGTACTAACCTCACACGACCATATTTCCATCCAATTCTGCGTCTCATCTTCTTTATGCTGGTCTCGGATACAGTGAGATTGTGATTTTGCTGCAGAGTGTATTTGACCCCTAAGGCACTCTTCTCATCATTCTCTTCACTTATTTTGTCGACCAGAAGAGTTGTCTCCCTACAATGTACAGAAAAACAACAATCCGGTAATTTACAGTGCAGTAGGCCACAAGTACAGCCCATCATTTACAGTAAAAATAGTATAAAATTAGATAAATATACACAATATATAGTTCTATTAATATGCAGCAATATAAACAATAGATATACTGTAATATATACTGCAGTTATAGAAATACACCGAAATAACTATAAAATGAGAGATCTACACAATACATAGTTCTATTACTATGCAGCAATATAAACAATAATAGATATACTCTATTATATAGTTATATAAATATACTTACGCGTTAGTTACCCTTGGTGTCCTCGTGCGTTGTTTGGTTTTTCCGTGTGCATGATAGCACACGGTGTTTGATAGCACAACGAGGCCAGAAGCAGCTAATCAGTGTTGGATATCTGCAATTCGTTGTCCGCTCATGTACATCTCCTTAATTCTCATGCTGAGATCCTTTGAAATCTTTTTAACAGGCATTGCTGCGAGTAGAAAGAAATACAAACACAAAAATGTATATTCGATGTTTAGTCGATGTGTATTCAATGTGCAGTGAATCCACAAAATGGATGGTGTATTTATACGTTAATGACTCACATTAGAGTACGCCCACTTATAACACCTGTAACTCGTCGCCATGCATAAAAGGTTACACACTTTGCATAGCCTCCCACTCGATGATCTGTATCTGAACTTACCCTTGTCCAGATACTGCATTGTGCTATCTGCTTCCATGGATCTACCCCGATTCTATGGACGCAAGAAGCCACTCGCCTCTGCCGTGCCTATCACACAGAAAAAGCAAAAGGCAGCAGCCATTTCCAAGCCAAGTCCAAAGCGACAGGTTAAGGCTAATAAAGAAAACCTTCTGCTAACCCCAAAGGCTAAGGGTTTTAATACATGTAAGCCTTATTATGCCAAGAAGAAATTCGGTGATGTACACTCAACGCAAAACAAATGGCTGCCAACCCATCGAACCCGCAGGCCACTTCCTCGATTAGCTTCGACGACTCTGCCGCCACTCTCCAGGAAATCTATAACCCATCTTCTCCACTACTCGTCCACGACGCTGCCGCCACTCTCCCGGAAACCCACAGCCCATCTTCTCCACTGCTCTTCGACGATGCTGCCGCTGGTGTCACTAAAATCCACGGGTCACTTTCTCCATTACGCTTAGACGACTCTGCCGCTTCTCGCCCGGAAATCTACAGGTCGCTTTCTCCATCCCTCTTCGACAACGCTGCCGCTTCTCTCCCGGAAATCCACACATCACCTCCTCCATCCTTCTTCGACGACGCTGCCGCTTCTCTCCATGGAACCCCCATCTCATCCTCCGTAGCACCCATCCCCATACCCACCCAGATGTCCACAGCACGCCATGCTCAAGAATCAGCTTGTTAGACCGCATGCTGAATGGGTTAAGTGTGGATATCCCCGGGAACTCTACTGTGTTGGTAAAGATAGATCTGCTTTTAGAGACCATGCTAAATATGGATCAACGGATGCAGAAGATGGATCAACAGATGGAGAAGATGGATCGACGGATGGAGAAGATAGAGACTGACATACAGTACCGACACACTTTATTGCAGTGTGGTCGGTACCGCAAGCCGGGAGATTTCCCGGCTTGCTAGTGGCCGCCCCTCGGCGTGCCGCGCGTCATAGACGCGCGGTCACGCGTCTTCGGGAGCGTGCGCCCCCTGCACGCACGTCCAGGGGCTCCCCGAGGGATTTGAATAAAAACCGCCATAGAGGACTAAATACCCGCTGACAGGGGGAGACGGACACTTACACTAGGGCAAAGGTGGGGGTCCACAGCTGACCGCACAGGATCCGGATCGCGGCACCTGGGAAGATAGAACAGCCACCACTAGAGCCTCAGGCAGGCTCCGTCTCAGCCTCTCAGCAAACACGCGCAGGATGACCTGTCGTGACCTCTACGCGTTTCGCACCACGTGCTTCGTCAGGAGATCTATCCTAATCAATAACAACGACCACTATCCATCGAAATCCCTCAATTTGCCATTTTCCACATGAGATGACAAAATTTTCTTTTCTGAGGAACAAAAATAAAGTAAAAGTTTTACTGTAATGGTCAGGCAGTCCCCTAAAGAAGTTCCCACAGTCAGTCCCACCAATAATTTTCTTGGGGGGCGTCTCCTGTTCACATGCGCACGCGCGTACCGTCGATGTGATGAAACGCATATGCGTTTCAAGAAGGTTCTAATGCGCATGCGCCTAGCTTTCCACCAATTGTGCAGTATCTACTGTAGAAGCTGCTCAGCCAATGATATTGCTTACAGGAGAATCGCTTGACTTTTGAATCGCATTGATATTTCAAAAACAGAATAAAATACGGCAACATTACTCACCATAGACTTTGCCAATCAGCTGGCGCCGAGCCACTGCCAGTCCCGTATTCTTGATCATAACGTCGTTGACAAGTGACAGCGGGACTACTACACCTGTAGTCAGCTGATGAGGCTGGAAATCGCTTAGGTACATGCAAGCTTGCTCGAAACTGTGCGCGAAATCCGGCTCAGGCTGCAGGTATCCGGGCGGGGACAGACAGCAAGGGTTGCCGGTCACCAGGTTTTCACTGACGGTCGGACCGTTATTGGAAGCTGTCGCTGTCGCTGTCGCATTGCTTGCCAGCGACTGTCGTTTCTTAGTTGGTTTTAACATGACCCTTCACCTTTTACAGTCTCCATGATCATAGATACAGGAAAAACCTGGTGATACACACCAATACCCTCCAATAACATCGGGATCAATACGAAAAAAACATGGATCGCTACATAACTTTTTCGCTTCCACACATGAGCATCTGGCGAAAATTTGTAAAAGTCATAGTTTTCGATAAAATACTGATAAATTTGAACAACTATTGCCATCTTATCATCTGTTTCATTAATCGCGGCCCATATTAAATAAGCGTACGTTCTGTCGGGTTTTTGGAACACGGACTGCAGTTGTGCACTCATGGCGGGACTCTCAGGACAATAACACCTTACCAGAAACTGTGCTTGTCTTTTTTAAATATGAAAAGCCTAAATTGATACATTATTGTAACTTCTTCAGTCCCAAGGCCAATTTACAATGGACCACTGTGGTATTCTTTTAAACACCTGCAAGTCGACACATTACTGAAGCGCATGCGCAATACAATTTATGAATAACTGCCATATGGCGGATACGCGAAGAATTGCAACCAATTAAATCCGAACCATTATCAATAAACACATCAACCGCGCATCAGCCGCGGGTGTGAATGCAACATGAATGCGGTCAGAATGTGGCATGAACGTGGTGAAGTGCGGTGAAGTGCGTGGCATTCGGAAAAAATTCCCGAAAAAATTCGGAGATGTTGGAGAATAAAAGGGGCCGCGGCTGTAGATATCCCTCATCTTCTTGTCCCTCATGTCGACCTTCGGCACCAGATGTTATGCTATTTCAAGACACGTAACATCCTGCAACAGATGAAGAAGACATTGAGCCTGGCCAGGGCGACAAGGTATGTGGCGAAGCATTGGACAATTTAAGTGCCTTAGAGGGAATATGTTTCACTCATCAAAAGGCAAATTCAGACAGATGGGCCAAAGCTAATGACAACATTTGTCAGAAACTAAAGACCATGCAAGTTCTTATGACAGAACAACAAGACACTCTCAAAAACATGGCAAATAGCCTTAGTCCGATAGCAACTTGTATGTCACAGGTACTGGCACACGTCCAGGCACAGCCACAGCCACATCCACACCCACAGGCCGAAACCAGAGGCAGAGGCACTGGCACGAGTACTGCCGCATCAATTGGCCCAAGCACTGGCATTGGCACTTGGCCAGCCCCAGCCCCAGCCAATGCCCCAGCCAATGATCCAGGCCCAGGCAATGACCCAGGCCCAGCCAATGACCCAGGCAATGACTCAGGCCCAGCCAATGACCCAGGCCCAGCCAATGACCCAGGCCCAGCCAATGACCCAGCCACAGGCACATGAAGAAGCTGAAGCATAAGCATTGGCCCTGCAACTGTCGCAAACTACCCCAATTGTGCACAAGGCACACGAGTCAAGTCAAGCAAGTGCAATAGGCTCCAGGCAACGTTCTAGACGGCAACCTACATCAGACACCACATCAAGGCCAAGCACACGGTCCACATTGAAAAGACCATACAAAAAAGAATATTCCTTTTCCTTGTTTAAAAGTATTCAAGTTCAATGTAATGAATATGTTCAATTTATGCAAATTCACACAAGTATGATATTTCAATGTAGTCAATATCTTTAATGTAGTCACAATTGTCTAATTGTTCCCTTTCTCAAATTACTTACAAACGAACATTGTTCAATAAACATTCTGAACAATGTTCAATAATCAAGTGTGTATGATAACATATTTCATGTGCGTACATGTGAATTAAACAGCATTGCATTTCTCATGTGTGAAGAATGTATCTGAAGCTTACATGACAAATATATACATATTTTGTATTCACAGAGAAATAGATGATTGTGTAACATTTTCACATGCTATTTCCAAACAATATTCTGTCTAATTAGTGTTTCGTAGTTTGCCTCCTGAATTATGTTGAATACGCAAGCACAAATTATCATATACACTGACCACCTGTATGTGGGAGAATAAGATATGGACACTTCTTCCTTTGTATAATGACCTTGTACAGTGTTCTGCACAATAATGAAACTTTGGATACTTTGTAATAAGCTGATTTTAAGGAATCGTTTGGGTTACTTGACTACATTCCCCGCTAAAACATGCCGTTCGAGTTGTCTTCCCTAGAAAACCCTCACTTCTCTTATGCCAATCTAATATATACCGCTATTCAAAACCGAATCCAGAAACATGCTACTGTCTCTCAGATATTTCAATATATGACAGATAACTACCCTTATTATCAAAATCATCCCAAACCGAAGGTCTGGAGAAATTCGATCCGAAGAACTTTATCAACAAATGCTTCTTTTATTCGAAACCCACCGTGTCAAGGAAACAGGGGTGGCTGTTGGTCAGTTTATGCATCCGGTATGCATATGTCTGCTAATGGAAATGTGAGAAGAAATAGATTACTCTGGCACAACTACCAGGATATAGGTTCTCGCAGCGGTGCTTTCAATGTTCAGCAGAATGTGGAGTATTTTGAAGCGGAGTTGTCCAAACAATACCAGAACCATAACGGAGCTACCTGTTATGATAACATGCATAATACCGACTTGGCTGGAGCAGATGAAATGTCACAACGATACACTCTGTGTCCGCCTCAGTACATTCCACAATATCCAAGCTGTTATGGAGTAAGTTACAACGCTACCGAGATGAACACACCAAACAACGAATTGATTGACTACAGCGGCTACCTCGCAAACACCCCTTCCATGACTGCACCGAGTATGAATGCAATATAATGCAGGTAACTATAACTTAAGTACTTTATACAATGTGTGAATCGCTTCTTCCCGTATTACAGGCCTATGCGTTGGATTCATGACGCATGTGCGTACCATACGGGGCAAAATATATATATTTTTTTATTTTAAATCTTTATTTGCCCCTTTTACCTTTTATCCGTCGCATGATAATATAACAGATCGCGGTGTGAATATCACAATATGCAGGAACAGAGTTCAGAACGAAGGTTCTATCCACTTAACGCTATACGAATCAATGTTGTTAAATGTGCTGTGCAATGGCGCAGGAAATCCGAGTGATTTGAGTGCAGCAAAAACATGTTATTACAGAACGTTTACGCCCCTCCATTACCCACAAATAATGCATTGACAATTGTTAACATGAGAAAAATATGTAAGATGTGCATAAATGCCTTATGTATATAACATGTTAGTACAGATAGCATGTGGGCCAACCAATCCTTGATTACTACAAGCATTTTGAATAATTAGCGTGGTTGTTCAGTCTTTATGAACAATTTGAAATTGTATATATACATTAAGTTAAGTAGTTATTTCTAAGATGTAGTGTTATTGTTTTCTAATAACACCAAGCTTCATGCCTTTAACTCCTAGCACTCACTCTCACTGCACCACTGCACACACTCTCACTGAACACACTCTCACAGCACACACTCTCACACAGCACACAGCTCTCACAGCACACAGCTCACACAGCACTCAGCTCTCACACCACACAGCACTCACAGCACACTCTCACAGCACACAGCTCTCACAACACACTCTCACAGCACACTACACCACACCTCCCACTCCCCCTCCCTCCCTTTGGTGTCGGCTGCTGAGATCGGAGCGGAGCTGGCATCAGGAGGAGGGGGAGGGTGTCGGGAGGAGGGGGGGGGGTGTCGGGACGAGGGGGGGGGTGTCGGGAGGAGGGGGGTGAGTGAGGAGCAGGCTGTGACTCGGAGGGCCGCATGGGCTATGCCGCGGAGGGCCGGTAGGTGTGGGGGCCTGGGGGGGGGAGGAAATGTGAGAGAGAGGGGGATAGGGACACTGGAAGAGGAGAGATTGTGAGAGCGCTCCCTGGAGGATTGAGGGGGCCTGTTTGAGGCCTGTGGAGGGGGGCTGCCGAGCTGACTGCTGATAGGTGGCCATGGAGGTGCCTGTCGGAAACTTCCCTTCTACCAGTCTGCAGCATGCTGCCTGGACAGGCATCTGAATGGACACCTTCCAACAGGCCAGCTCTGCGGATCAGGACAGATTAGTTTTGCTGACAGGGGTCTGGCACCTTTCCCATTACTCATTGGGCCCGGGACAAGAGGCCCTGCACACAGGACACACAAAGGCAGCATACACACATCTCTATACCCCCATGCTCTCCCCCCAAGTGTCTTTCTCTTCGCCGTGGTGGGAGGTAAGGAGCAGGTTGCCCAGCTGTTGCTAGGGGACGTGTAGGGCTTCCTGCCACCTCTTCCTTCCTTCCCTCCTCACTCCCTCCCGATCAGGCGCGCGGCGGCCATTTTTTTAAAATTAGCGCGACCCCGTTACTAACGCTGTGGTCTCGGGGTGGACCCCGAGGACCGCGTTATAACGGGGTTTACCTGTATCATGTTTATTTCAAAAATTATATATAATAATGTAGAGTACTTGCGACGTTTTAATATAACACTAGAGGCATATTCATAAAATACAGCACGAAACATTCGCTTAATGCACAACATTATGCATTCAAGGGTGCACACATTGTACAGGTGTGTGGAAATATGATTTATACAAGGACAAATGTGTTAAACATTGACACCCCAGTGTCATACGAACTTCTGATCCTTCCCTAGAAAATTGGCACTTGATTTGAGAGAGCAGGATCCTAGGATTAGATAAACACAATGTAATGTGACTCACAACACAACATCATTCTCTTGTATGTAAATGAAAAAATTTGCGATTAACATCCACACCACTGGCTGTATGCTCCCTAAGCCCTGCAGGAGGCACGGGAGGATCCTCCTCTTAATCATCAGGAATGTCGTGTTGAATATTGTGCCTTACTGCAATGTTGTGCAGAATGCAACAACAAATCACAATGTCACCAACCTTTGCTGGCGAATACTGGAGCGCACCACCAGATCTATCAAGAGAGAGAAAGCGACTTTTCAAAACTCCAAATGTCCTCTCAAACACCGAGCAGGTGGCTATGTGGGCGGCATTATATCTTTCCTCCGCAGGACTTTGAGTATTACCCAGTGGTGTCAGAAGCCAAGACTGGCTTCCATATCCGGAATCGCCTTTAAGACAGTCACATCACATGAATGTTTATATAATATGTTACAATATTCAATAATTGGACTATTGCCATGTCCTAGTACATCACACTGAGTGTATAATAAACAACACATGTCCTAACTATCCACTCAACATTATATAATGTTACGCTGCATTACATGGATTAGATATGTAGTCAATTACATACAACATAAAAAATGTGCAGTATCAGTGGTTACATAAAATATTTGCTACACATTATGAAACATTCAACTCTACATTAAATGTAAATCTAAGTACAGTTTCTGTAACATTGACTTACCCAATAGCCAACCTAATTCAAATTTACGGAAGACTAATGATCTCTGCAGAATATGGGAATCGTGGCAGGCACCTGGGAATTTGGCAACAACACTCATAATTTTCATGTGCGCGTCACATACGACCTGCACATTGAGTGAGTGGTAATGTTTCCGGTTCCTGAAATCCCTCTCCTCTTCACGTAGCGGAGTCAACGCAAGATGCGTGCAATCTATAGCACCCAACACATTGGGTATCCCAGCTACATTATAAAATGCCGTCTTCAGTGCCTGCCACTCTACTGTATCTGCTCACTAGGGAAATGTATATAATCACTTGCCTGTCGAGTCACAGAACATAAAAACTGACTAAAGGCCCAGGAGATTGCTGTCTGCGAGACCCCGCCTACTATGCCCACTGTCGTCTGAAATGAGCCAGAAGAAAGGAAATGTAATGAGCTCAGCATTTTAACAAGCCCTGGCACTGCAGGACTCCTGTCTGTTGTTGGCTCCAAATCTTCCCTTAACACTTCATAGAGTTCCAAGATAGCCGCTGAGCTCAATCGGTAGCGGCTGATAATGTCTGCCTCACTCAAGCCCTCTAGGGAGCATCTTTCCCTAAAATTGCGGGGGGCTATGTGCCTCACAATACGGATCTCCTCTCTCTCTCTCTCCTCTCTCTCTCCTCTCTCTCCTCTCCCCTCTCTCTCTCCTCCTTCTCTCCTCCCTCTCTCCTCCCTCTCTCCTCCCTCTCTCCTCTCCTCTCTCTCCACTGCAATATAATCTCCCTCCTCCTTGCAAAATACAACACAAAACCGTAATCTGGTTCCACATCCATAGCACACTGGAAGGTAAGTGCCTCCTGGTATCTTTTAAATAGACAGGTTACTAATCAACATGATTGTAAATGATGGCACGTGTGTTATAGTCATTAATTGTAGTCATTCATTATATTTTAATTCAGATGTGTTAAACACATAATAAAATGTGATGTAATCATCAAATATACACCATTCATAAATCCACAGGCAAAGCGATGCTGCGTCACAATATGAATAATTGCTCTCAAATAATGACACAATCATGACATTTGTATGTAACATGTTGACTCATGAAGGTGTTACATCACAAGAGGTACTAGTTTGTTTGTTTAAAGGTGTGGCCGAAGGTTGGATTATTGACAGGATGGTTGTTTTTGGATCACGGGATTATTGCCCTTTAAGTTACCCCCTGCTTTCGTTTGCTGGTACACTATCAAGTTAGGAAGATAGATGTCATTACATTGTTATTATTTACAAAACAATAATGTGTTCTCCTTTAATTCAATTAATGATAATAGCTCAAGGGGGACACAGAGATACTCTCGACAAGACCCGTGGACACCCAGAAAGGCGCGAAGACAACACGTGTACCCCTTTGAGTGCTAAATGTATGTACTTTTTAAAAACAGCTTAATGTATGTCAAATGGTCAAATACAGTATTATCCATATGTGGATCATATTCATTTGGAACAATACATTAGTATATGTGTTAAGGGCTTGTATTATTTTAAATGTATATTTTTTGGTGGGGGTGCCACAGAATTGGTACCGCATGCCCGGTGACACCCGCGGACACCTGTCGCCTCCCACGGACCCCCGTGGGGAACCCCCGTACCCCCGCGGGGTGATCCGGGGACACCCGCGGGACCCCCGGCCTCATTCAGGGACCCCTGCCGGGTCATCCAGGGACACACGCCGGCCTGTTGTATGGTGTGGCTGCAAAAATGTAAACAAAGAAATTTTTCTAAGTGTGACAAACGCCCCTCTTTTGTAGCGCTGATGTCTGTCTGGGATCTTCCTGACACAGTCTTCTAGGGTTAATTATACGAATAACCGAATCATACAAAGCATTACGTTGTTTAACTCAGGCTTTTGCCTGCTTTATTTTCATCCAAGTAAGGGACTGCAGCTTTAACAGGTGTAGGCATGAGGCACTCAGATATTAACCTTCAGCGGTTTACTCATATCACTGTTATAATATTTCACATACTGTCACTTTAAGAAACAAAAATAAATCTTATAAAGAAATCCTATTCCATTCAGGGATCTAACTACACAGCAGAATCAGCCTCTCTAACTTTTGCTGGGCCAACTAACCTGGTTTCCAAGCTTAAAACAATACCCTCTCATTTAGGGTCACTAGATACAGCATACAGTCTTTAGACACAGCAATAAACATTTGTTTGTCTTATCTGTTCGTGGTGGGGAACTCGGTCCCAAGTGTCCAGGCAAATCTTCTGGTACTGCGATACTTGAAGGGGGCGTCCTCCCTCCCGAACTGGATGCAGGGGAGCAGCGATACCCCCAGCCTCCAGGCTCAAAGAAGAGAGACTGAAAAGCAACCCTCTCTGCTCTAAATACCTGTTCTAGTGATTAGGAGAGCAGGTGAGGGAGAACTAGACACATTGTAAACTGTGGTCTGGATTTTCCATCCACCAGCCCGAGTTAATGGAACCTGTGGAACGGATTATTTTGCCCTATTCCTGCACTTTCTGACCTAAAACCGGGTAGAAAGCTGTCTAATATCTTTGGACTATGTCACAACAGATTCTTTTCGCCTGCCTTGGGCTGGCGTGTTTTGTTCGGCGGGTTTTTAAAGAACGGTCTCTTAGCGTAGCTTAGTGAATCCCGCAGAAGCGCAGAAATCAGCTTATTTAGCTGATCGTACGGGTTTGTTGGGACTTAGAAAAATTTCTGGGAAAAGGGCAGTTTAAGAACCGAAATTGCCTGTTAGCGCTGCCCTGTGAATCGCGCTGAGTGGAATATCACGTTCGCTAAGCACTTTCCGCTCTTAGAGCCACTTTACGGAGCTTAGTGCATAGCCCCCTAGGTTCTGATTGTTTTTCTCTCTATTGCCACTTTTTCTCTTTTCTTTTCAGTACCAGTATCCTGTTAATTTATTCCTATATAAAACAGGCCTGAAGCAGCAGCTCGGTAAATAAAGGCACTGACTCTGAAAACAATAATAAAAAAAAAAAGCAGAAAATACCCGGGCGCTTTTTAAAGTAATGAAGGAAATACCTACTTGAGGGGAATAATATCACCCTTTGGTTTGGAGTTTCCTCCTATGGCTCAACCCCACCAGGATCTATCCAGGATCCTTAATATGAGCAGAAAAACAAAAAAGGTTGGGGAGCATAGTATGGACAATAAAACCTTATATACACAAGTAAAGGCTACTGTACTGGGTGTTCGAGGAGTCTCGGCCCCAATCAAACCACAAATATTATTAGGTTCGGGGAAATAACATGTGAGGATGGGATATAATAAATACTCACACGGCCCTGTTCGAGCACCGTTGTATAAAGGTGTCCTTGTTTCTGCTTAGCGGACCGCTATTATTATTATTACTAATCACTACTCTCATTTCACTTAAAGAGAGGTCTGTGGGTCAGGGATTTTATCTTCCTTTCCTACTTTACATTGCTTAAACCTACTACAGATTTCACCCTTGACTGACTTTTATTTTTATGTGTGTATTCATACCGAGGAAGAGGCTGTACATCAGCAACCAGGAAAAGTAAAAGGCGGTCCGCTAAGAAGAAACAAAGACACCTTTATACAATGGTGCTCGCACAGGGCCGTGTGAGTATTTATTATATCACATCCTCACATGTTATTTCCCCGAACCTAATAATATTGGTGGTCCGATTGGGCCCGAGACTCCTCGAACACCCAGTACAGTAGCCTTTACTTGTGTATATAAGGTTTTATTGTCCATACTGTGCTCCCCAACCTTTTGTTTTTCTGAAAACAATTACTCTGATTTTGAAGCAGAGAAGCCTGGTTCATATCCCAGTGAACTTGGGTAAGTCACCTTAGCTCCCTGTGCCTCAGGCATCAACATTAGATTGTAAGATCATCGGGGCAAGGACTGTGCCTGTAAAATTCAATGTGCATCACTGCTCTATATTGTGATTGGGAAGAGCTTTGAGTCCAATTGGGAATAAAGAGGGACAGTATATGAAATAAATAAATATTATTATTAATAACAAACAACACTTGGGCCATATTTACTAAAAAGCACTATTCAGTTAAATGGACCGTAGGGCACTACTTAGTAAATATATCTCTTGGTATATGGTATTTAAAAACCAAACAGTTCTAAGCCGAAAGGCACCGTTAGACCTATTCAGAGGCACCGCATGGTCACTCTGGCCCTTTACTTTCAAGTTGGATGTGTTGGTGCAGCTTAAAAGTAATGCTGCAAAAAAATAAATGCAAACCACTGGAAACATTTGTGGGTGTTTATTTAGCACGTTTAAATGGAACTGAATGTATTTGCGAGCAATGTAGCATGACTGCCTATGAGGTAAGACGTTTCAGGCTTTATGAGATGAAGGTGAGTGATGGCTGCAAATTCAGGGAAGGGAGAAATAGTCTGTAGATCTGGAAATATTTTCCTTTGTTAGTACAAGTAAATGTAAAATTAGCTGTAGATTGTAATACGTTTCAATAGACCAGCTATTCAGTCGTACAAGATATGATTGTGCATAACCATATGTTGGTCCATTAAATGGTATCCCAAGCTAACATTCAAACTGTAGCTAAAACCTGTCATTTTTTCCTCCGCAATATTACAACAGATTCTTCTGTTGCTCTACTGCTAAAACTCTGAAACAGACCCTCATTCTCTCCTGTCTCGATTACTCTAACCTCCTGCTGTCCGGCCTTCCTGCCTCTCACCTGTCTTCCCTGCAATATATCCTAGACTCTGCTGCCAGAATTACTTTACTCTTACCTAAATCTGTCCCAGCATCTCCCCTGCTTAAATCCCTCTCCTGGCTTCCTATCAAATCCCATATCACACACTCAATTCTCCTCCTCACTTTTAAGACTTTCTGCCCCTCCTTACATCTCAGCCCTAATTTCTTGCTATACACCATCCCAAATCATGCGTTCTGCTCAAGGATGTCTTCTCTCTACCCTTTTGTGTCTAAACCTTGCTCCCACCTTAAACCTTTCTCACTGACTGCCTCACACCTCTGGAATGCCCTTTCCCTCAATATCCGACTAGGACCCTCTCTATCCACCTTTAAGACCCATCTTAAAACCCACCTCCGAAGCATATGAGTAACTCTGTGGCTGATACTTTACACCTCATACATCGACCGTGGCCCCTTGCAGACACACTTACCAGAACACCTTCATACTGTCTCTGTACGTTCTTCATACTTACCAATTAAATTGTCAGCTCTTCGGGGCAGGAACTCCTTTTCCTAAATGTGACTTCTATGTCTGAAGCACTTCTTATTATGTATTATTTGTATCATTTGTTATTTATATGATTTTGACACGTGTATTACTGCTGTGAAGCGCTATGTACATTAATGGCACTATATAAATAAAGATACACATACATACAAAGTGTCTTACTCTTTCTGGACCAATATGTCTATTAGCACCCTTTAACGTGCAAGGAAATATGAAAGGGGACTGATAAACAGGTTGGAAAATATTAATATTCCTGTATGGCTTTTGATTTTACAGTATTTCCACCATTTGAATTACAAACGGAATAAATACCTTTTTCTACATAGTGTATGTAGCCCTGGTAAGATGTTGGGGCTATATATCTTTCTCCTACTGGTGTAAGTCCTGCTAAGGGCAGGCCGCCAGTAGTTATCATGGGTTTCCCCCGCTTCAAGCCCTGCCTTGATTGGTGGAGGTCGGCCCCCTGACTCTGTGTAGAAGGCATGCGACACAGGGGAGGGGCCTGCTGACATCATTAGGGGTGGGGCTGACTAAACTTAGTGTTGCCTGTTCCTGTAAGAGACAAGCAGTTCTGAAATGGGTTCAGACCTGAGCAGTTATAGTGTGTGTGAGCTGGCTAGGTTCCTGAGGAGTAGGGCCTAGTTAGCAATAGGTGGACCAGTGCCCCTCACCCTGCTTAGGGGGTGAGGGAAGAACTAGCCCCACCCTGAGTGCCTGTGGCTTGGGGTGGTGGCAGGGAGCAGTGCGAGCCCCAGACAGCCCATCCTGTAGGGGTACAGCCTGGAGGAGAAGGAGGAGGAGGAAAAGACCCCGTGTATGCTGCTACTGCTGTGAGCTTGCAAGAATAAAGAGACATTGCTGCTTTTAAAAGACTTGTGTGTGAGACTGAAAAAACTCGCCCTGAAGCAAAGGGCTCTCTGGAAGGATTTCACCCTACATCGTAAGGGCTTATCAGAGATGGAAGCGCTGCACCGTTGCTAGGCAAGATGAAGGCATATAGCCCAGAAGCCTGTCCCTGTTATCACCAATACCATCGTGGGAGACTCAGGCCCTCCTGTTCCTCACAGGTACGCACCACCATAGTACATGTAGCCAGCCCTCACAACACCCTAGGGGTCCAGTCTGCGACTGGGGGGGGGGGGAACATGGGTTACATTTGGAGGCGAGCTGCTGAGATCCAGAACAGGACAGGCTTTCAGCGAAGCAGAGCTGGAAGAGTAAAGTGCACCTTCCATGCAAGTGCTGTAGAGAGTAGGCCATATATGCATACCAGGGGTAGTCAGGGGAGCATGGATTCCTGCACAATATGCCCTGGGTGCCCTAAAAGGGTGTTGTAAGATGGGTGTGGAGCTATAGCTGTCCTAGTCCCTTGAGGCAGATAGTGTGAGGCAACTGGGGGGGTTAGCCTGTTAACTTGTCCAGGGACCATGCCCCTCGCAATATGAGTGGCCAAAAGTAGGAGACGCCCGTACTTAGGGAAATGCCCAGTACACTAGCCAGCACCCACATAAAACACACCACAGAGTACTTGCAGTAACCGTCAGCGAGTGCGGTGCACAGAGAAGGAGTTCTGCCTAGCCTGGGGTATGCCACATCATATCAGTGGGTGATATCAGAGATAGCATGCAGAGAGCATCAGAGAGTGTCAGTGAGAACAGTCAGTGTCTAGGAACGAGTTATGCACTAGACACTGAGAATAGTGAAATCATACATTTGGAGGGCTCATCAAAGATAGCGGCCGTCACTACATGTGCTCTGCGGTGCAAGAAGGAATTAAAAATGGCGACAGCAGCGTCATTCACGGCCCAGCAGCTAGCAGCCAACCCAAAATGGTGACTCCCACCAATCCTGGATCGCGCACGTGAAACGTGCAAAGATACTGTGAGAGAAATGTGGCGGGAGATGTGCAGGGGTTTGGCGCCAAACCCAGATCCCCTGCAAAAGGAGCGGAGCGGCGCGAAAGCCGAAAGACCACCCACCTGTGCTGTGACTGACCGACAGACAAAGCCACGTCACGCTGAGAGAGAGAGTGCCCCTCCTCTTGTTTCCACCAGAGGGAGGGGCCACTTTGAGAGTCAATCAGAAGCGTCCACTCTGGAGAAACGAGGGACAGGAAGTGAAGGCGAGGAACTTCACTTTCGCCTGGCATTCAAAGAGAGAGGAGCTGACAAACTGAACTGTTCCACCCCTGAGCAAACAATGTCAGAATTAAATATGACCACCTTCCAGTTCCAAGGAGGCTTCCTGGTAGTGAAGATCGACGGCCGAGAGTACCTCCGGTGCCTGTGCATACACTGCAGGACACCCGGACCGGCCCCAAGCACGAAAGCACGATGCTCTCAATGTGGCACGTTCTACCTGTGGTCTACCGAGCCATGGCCTATGCTAAAGACGCCACGAAGTGCCTCGCCAGGAACCCTAACGTAGGTGGCGGAGGCGGCGGAAAAGGCTGCCCTAGTTCCCTGCCTCACCGCCGAGGTGGGAACCAAGGCCCAGCCAACTACAGAGCCGAGATATGTTCCGGCGGAGAAGAGCGTGACCGCAGTGGAGGTACCGGAGCAGGCCCGTTTCATATCACTACCCACTGGCGGTGCGGCAAAAGACCCAGGTGACTCCCTAGCGGAGGATCCGAGCAAGTCGTCTTCGGAGGAAGAAGATGGTGTCCCATCGGTGGCGATGCGCCTACCGGTGAACCACCCCAGCTGTAAGAAAGATGGCGGTCCACTTACCGGAGAGAGGGAGCAGACGAGTCCGGACACCTCCCGACAACGAGCGCTGGTGCGGACTGAGGCCCGTAGCAGTCCTACGGCTGTGGTGACTCCCAGTGCGGCAGAGACGGGATCTGGGAAGGCTCCAGAGGAACCAGAGATCATCAGCCGGCAGCGGAGCGGTAAGGAGACACCCCAACCTCCTTACTCCCGCCAGGCGGATCCTGCAGAGGGCAAGAGAGAAAGGCTTGCGGCCTACCTGCCCGTCCGCGGTCCGGATGATCCACCACCGCCCCTTCCGGTCCTCGACGCACTTCCAGTGCAAGACCACGGAGCGGATGGAGATTCCGCGGGCACCAGCGATGACGTCACTTCCGGTTCTGGCTGGCACGGAGGCCCGGCGGCCATATTTGCGGCAAGAGGAGCAGCCATGGCAGCTGCACTAGCCACACTCGAATGCCACGGCGTTCACAGAGGAGCACGAAGCACGCCGGGGAGGGAGGGCAGAAAGATGCCCACCTCTTCCTGCATGGAGCACGTGGTGTCTGCTCCATGCCTCCCTTACTTCCCCCTTGCCCCAATTCCCCCTTGTGCCCCCCCCCCCCCCGTCCAGAGCCACAGCAGCCGCCGGAGTAGGAGGGGAAGATGGCGGCCTTTGAGGAGGTGATGCAGGACCCGAGATTCACCAGGGCGGCGCTGGTAAGCAGCGCTCGAGGGGGGCTATAAGAGGAGGGGTTCTTGGGGCAGTGATTCCCAACAGGGCTCTCCCCCCATCGCTCTCCTCCTCCCTCCTAGGAGCTCACGTGCAGTCCTCACTGCTTCCTGCCTTTGAGCTGAGAGGGAGGAGAGAGGAGGGAGGGGGGTCATCTGTGGTGTCGGCTTCTTCTGTGAACGTTTCATGTGAGCTACCGGAGGTAGAAGGGAGATGCTGCTTCTGCTCAAAGTTGCTTGTGTGTGTTTCAGTCTGAGTGTGTGTGTGTGTCAGTCTGAGTGTGTCAGTCTGAGTGTGTGTCTGTGTGTGTGTGTGTCAGACTGAGTGTGTGTGTCAGACTGAGTGAGTGTGTATGTGTGTCAGAATGACTGTGTGTGTGTGTCAGACTGAGTGTGTGTGTAGAGAGAGAAGGAGGGGGAGAGGAGAGGGGATAGAAGAGAGAGAGGGGAGAGGAGAGAAGGAGGGAGATAGAGATGGAAAGGGGGAGGGGAGAGAGAATGAGGTAGAGGAGAGAGGTAGAGGGAGAGATGTAGAGGGAGAAAGGAAGAGGAGAGAGGAGAGGAGACAAAAGGAGGGAGGGGAGGGAGAGGAGGGAGAGAGGAGAGGAGAGGAGGGGGAGGGGAGAGGGGAGAGGGGGGTGGAGAGAGAATGAGGGAAAGGAGGTAGAGAGGAAGAGGAGAGAGGAGGGATAGGGGAGAGAGGACAGAGGGGGACAGGAGAGAGGAGAGGTAGGGAGAGGGGAGAGAGGAGGGGATAGAAGAGAGGGGGGAGAGGGGAGAGGAGAGAGATGTGGAGAGAGAATGAGGGAGAGGAGAGAGAGGTAGAGATAAAGAGGAGAGAGAAGGAGAGGAGACAGGAGGGAGAGGGGAGAGAGGACAGAGGAGGGAGAGAAGGAGAGGAGAGAGAAGGAGAGGTAGAGAGAGAGGGAGAAAGGAGGAGAAGAGGGGAGAAATGTAGAGGAGAGAGGTAGAATGGAAGAGGAGGAGGGGGAGAGGAGAGAGAATGAGGGAGAGGGAGAGAGAGGTAGAAAGGAAGAGGAGAGAGAGAAGGAGAGGAGACAGAAGGAAGGAGAGGAGGGAGAAAGGTAGAGGAGAGAGAAGGGGGGAGAGGAGAGAGGGGGAGAGAGAGCGATTGATCAGTGGGGGATGATGTGAGATGTTGGAGGGGGGGTGATGTTTAAACCAAAATCATTACAAAATATATATACATTGTTTATTCAAAAGTATGAGTTAATTATTATTTATTATCAGGGAGAGTCTGAGAGTGGGGGTCAGGGAGAGTCTGAGAGTGGGGGTCAGGGAGAGTGTGAGAGTGGGGGTCAGGGAGAGTGTGAGAGTGGGGGTCGGAGAGTCTGAGAGTGGGGGTCAGGGAGAGTCTGAGAGTGGGGGTTAGGGAGAGTCTGAGAATGTGGGTCAGGGAGAGTGTGAGTCTGAGAGTCTGAGAGTGTGGGTCTGAGAGTCAGAGTGTAGGTCTGAGAGTGTGGGTCTGAGAGTCAGAGTGTGGGTCTGAGAGTGTGGGTCTGAGAGTGTGGGTCTGAGAGTAGGGTGAAGTCAACCCCTATCAGTTATGCCTGGGAGACATATGTCTGAGTGCTTCATCCAGCACTCATAAGGGTTAACTCAGGTGGAAGCTAGGTAATCAGGATGTAAGCTGACACCTGATAAGCAGCAAGGTATAAGATGATGTTGTTACTGGCAGTAGCTGCCTGCCTTAGAACAGAGCACACGGCTATATGTGCTGCTAGCTAGACGGATACATCAAGCTAACTACTGCAACCAAAGTAAGACTTGTTCATTTGTTTTTCCTGACTGCTTAAAAGACACTTACGGTTTGGTTATGGTTTAGCCAGCCAGCCTGCTAGATAGGCCTGGTGTGTTAGTCAGTCCTCCCAATGTGGAGCAGGATTTGTTTTGTTTAAAGGGACAGTGTACCCGCATGTTATGTATGCTGTGGAGAAATAAAGCCACTGTACGTTTTCATTATCCTGAAACTATACGTGTGGACTGTTCCCTGACCTCGGCTACAGGCCGTCCTGCCACACTGACATAGCGGGTATACATCATTTGCTCTGTGTTAATGCCGATGTTTCCCCGACGCCGGAGCAGGGGGGTGACATGAATGTGATGAATGGGAGAATCGACCCACTTCCATCACCAAGCGCACCCCTCCACCAGAAGATGTAGTGTACATGTATGCCGTTGAGGAGGACATGACAACCCCGTCAAGACCACGCCAGGAGACAACACGGCGACCAAGACCGGAGGAAAGCTACCTCCCAGACAACCTACCATCGCCCATCGCCTCAAGAAGACCTACATTCGCTCGCATCGATACGGTGCCCGACATCACCCTGTGCGATCTGCCACCGGCGCTCAGGGAGAAGTATAGGGTGATGAGTGCTTGTGCACCTGTGACAGGGTAAATAAAAGTCACCAGCTATATGCCTGGAAAACCTATGTCTAGTCTGCAGTGCAGCACTGACTAGGTTAACTTCAGCTGGGAACCTCAGGACAATTAGTTGGATCCCAGCTGCCTAATCAAGGTGTGTTAAAACCCAGGCTGTAGACACATGGAGCCTGGCTGTTGAGGAGAGAGGAGTAAGCTGCTGGAAAGATTACTGATACAAGGTCTGTTAAACAAAGTGGATGAATTATAAACTGTCTGTCTCCTGCATAGAAAAGGGTAACTGCCTGAGTTATACACTGTCTGCTAAACAGAAACTGTTTTGTTTTGTTTGCTGAAGAAAAAGCCATTTTCTTTTGTTGCTGATGAAAAGCTATTTTTGTTTTTGTGTGCTGTATATCTTTTAAGGCTAAATAAATAAGCCTTGTCAAGAAACCCACGTGTGTAGTTGCATGTACCCTGCAACATATGGTGTCAAGAAGTGAGATTTTGAAAGGCCCCTGCAGTTAAAGGGCCACACACACACACATACACACAAGAATGAAAAAAATTGAAAAATTTTTTTAAGAGTTTTTGTGCGAGCAAACCAAACAGCAGGGACAGTTAATGCAGGAGCAGGCCCGGCTGCAAGCAGAGAGAGATTAAAGACTTTGGCAGCAGCAAACCCAGCTCATAGCCCAGCAGCAGGCAGCACAGGAGGAGCGAATGGCCAAGCTGCTGACCCAATTCCAGGGGTCTGCCAGTCCAGAACTTGCAAGCAAACCCCCGATACTCCTGAGGAAAATGGCTCCGAACGAGGATCCAGAGGCTTTTTTACTGACATTTGAAAGAGTTGCCGAAGCTCAGGGCTGGGCTACAGATCGCTGGGCAACTGCTTTGGCCCCGCTCCTCATAGGAGAAGCCCAAGCCTCATATCAGGGCCTCCCAGCAGATCAGGCAATGGACTACCGACAAGTAAAAGCCGCCATACTGCATCACTTAGATCTGACCCCAGAGACCTACCGGCAGCAGTTCCGGAACATGAAGTACACCGCTAAGATGAGACCTCGGGTCCTCGCACAGCGGTTATTGGACTTGTGTACACGCTGGATACAACCCGAGGAGTGCACTAAGGAGGCAATTCTTGAGCAAGTGGTTATGGAACAATTTCTACAAATAATACCCCCTTCTGCACTCTCATGGGTAAAACGCCACGCTGCGGAAACCCTAGCTTTGGCGGTCCGACTCGTAGAGAACTTCCTTGGGGCTGAGCAGCAGGCGAGTGTCCTGGACCCGACTCCACCGGCACTTGCGGATGCCCAAGGAGGGAGATCAGATCAACGGGAACCTACGGCCCGTCCATACGCAACCGCCAAATCCAACGGAAGGAGCAGTCGTTCCAGCAAGGACGGAGTCCAAATGCTGGTCCCCGCCGAGACCCTCATCTTCTTCCAGATGTCGGCTCATCGCAAAATGAGAGGAACTTCCGAGGACGTCACCCAGAGGACCCACCAGATGCCTGGTCTCCAGTAACCGGTCCAGCAGAGCGCTATCCACAGCCCCCTCCTGTGAGGGAACCCTCTCCATGTTCCGCCTGTGGGGAACAAGACCACCGGTATGTGGACTGTCCACAGATGGATTGTTCATTCAGCAGAACCGTCGCCTCGGCCTTTACTGGAGAAAATTACAAGCCCTGGCTACTTCCAGCCCTGATTGGGGGAAAAACCGTCCAGGCCCTTGTAGATTCGGGCTCTGGGAAAACTCTGGTCCTCCAGGAACTGTTACCGCCTAACGTGTGTTCTTTTGACTCCCCATGGAGCATAGAATGTATACACAGCGATGTAAAACGGTATCCGACGGCCAAAATCCGGCTACAGGTAAAAGGTCAGGAGGCTTACCTCGAAGTAGGAGTCGCTCCTTGGCTCCCTGCCCCCGTTGTGCTCGGTCAGGACTGGCCTTTCTTTTCAGACGTAATGGCTCCAGTCTCTCACGAGGAGCCCCCTTCTATGGCTAAGGAGAACCCTTGAAACTGTTCCCCTTCTCGGCAGACCTTTTTCCCAGTAGACACCGGGTTCAAAAGACTCAGAAGCAAAGACGCTCTGACAAACAGGACTGGTTGCAGAAATCTGGGTCTCAAGGTGACCATTCTAGTAGTCAGAGGTCACAAGTGATGGCTGGAGATGGCCAAAGGGAGGGGGATATGGTCCCTGGAGATTTACCAGACCTGTACCTCCCTGACTTTCGCCAGAAGCAAAGGGAAGACCCAGTCCTTGCTAGACAGTATGACAAGGTGGTGAAAATTGATGAGCAGATTTTAGATGCACAGGGGGTGATAGTATTCCCCCATTTTGCGCTATCAAATGATATCCTATATAGGGTGAATAGGCAGACAGAAAGAGGGGAGGTCACCAGACAGATATTGGTTCCCAAGGCGTTTGTTAAATCTGTGTTCACTCTAGCCCATACTGTCCCTTGGGGTGGTCACTTGGGCAGGGATAAAACATTGGACCGTATTTCTCCCCGATTCTATTGGCCAGGGATGCATAGCGATATTGCTAAGTTATGTGCGGCATGTCCGGAGTGCCAGCTAACTAGTCCAAAGGGACAAAAACCAGCCCCTTTGGTTCCTCTACCCTTGGTGTCAGTTCCCTTTGAGAGGATTGGGGTAGACTTGGTAGGACCTCTAGAACCTTCTTCGAAAGGGCACAGGTATATTCTTGTAATTGTTGATTATGCAACAAGATATCCTGAGGCATTTCCCCTGAGAACAGCAACGGCGAATCAAGTAGCCAACAAGTTGTTGGTGCTATTCTCACGGATTGGACTTCCCCAGGTTATGTTGACAGACCAAGGCACAAATTTCATGGCTAAACTGATGCAGGATGTCTTAAAGTTACTAGAGGTCAAGTCTGTTCGGACATCGGTCTACCATCCACAGACTGACGGATTGGTGGAAAGATTTAACCGAACTCTAAAAGGGATGCTGAGGAAATTTGTAGATTCAGAGAAGAGAGCCTGGGATGAACTTCTCCCTTTTCTGCTGTTTGCAGTGCGGGAAGTTCCCCAGGCCTCCATGGGATTCTCTCCATTTGAATTTCTCTATGGCCGCCAACCCCGGGTTATCCTAGACCTCCTAAAGGACTCCTGGGAGGAACAGCGGTCCCCTTCTAAGAATACCCTGCAATATGTACTAGACCTTAGGAAGCACCTAGATGTGGTCGGCCATTTTGCCAGGGAGAATCTTAGATCAGCCCAGGACAGTCAGGAGAGACATTACAATCAGAATGCTCGCATGAGAGTGTTTCACCCAGGAGACCAAGTGATGTTATTGTTACCCAGTTGCGAGAGTAAACTCCTGGCCAAATGGCAGGGCCCATTCGAAGTACTCCGCTGTACGGGTGATGTGGATTACGAGATCGCTCAACCAGGGTCCAGGAAGGGTAAACAAATTTACCATGTTAACTTCAGAAGCAAAGACGCTCTGACAAACAGGACTGGTTGCAGAAATCTGGGTCTCAAGGTGACCATTCTAGTAGTCAGAGGTCACAAGTGATGGCTGGAGATGGCCAAAGGGAGGGGGATATGGTCCCTGGAGATTTACCAGACCTGTACCTCCCTGACTTTCGCCAGAAGCAAAGGGAAGACCCAGTCCTTGCTAGACAGTATGACAAGGTGGTGAAAATTGATGAGCAGATTTTAGATGCACAGGGGGTGATAGTATTCCCCCATTTTGCGCTATCAAATGATATCCTATATAGGGTGAATAGGCAGACAGAAAGAGGGGAGGTCACCAGACAGATATTGGTTCCCAAGGCGTTTGTTAAATCTGTGTTCACTCTAGCCCATACTGTCCCTTGGGGTGGTCACTTGGGCAGGGATAAAACATTGGACCGTATTTCTCCCCGATTCTATTGGCCAGGGATGCATAGCGATATTGCTAAGTTATGTGCGGCATGTCCGGAGTGCCAGCTAACTAGTCCAAAGGGACAAAAACCAGCCCCTTTGGTTCCTCTACCCTTGGTGTCAGTTCCCTTTGAGAGGATTGGGGTAGACTTGGTAGGACCTCTAGAACCTTCTTCGAAAGGGCACAGGTATATTCTTGTAATTGTTGATTATGCAACAAGATATCCTGAGGCATTTCCCCTGAGAACAGCAACGGCGAATCAAGTAGCCAACAAGTTGTTGGTGCTATTCTCACGGATTGGACTTCCCCAGGTTATGTTGACAGACCAAGGCACAAATTTCATGGCTAAACTGATGCAGGATGTCTTAAAGTTACTAGAGGTCAAGTCTGTTCGGACATCGGTCTACCATCCACAGACTGACGGATTGGTGGAAAGATTTAACCGAACTCTAAAAGGGATGCTGAGGAAATTTGTAGATTCAGAGAAGAGAGCCTGGGATGAACTTCTCCCTTTTCTGCTGTTTGCAGTGCGGGAAGTTCCCCAGGCCTCCATGGGATTCTCTCCATTTGAATTTCTCTATGGCCGCCAACCCCGGGTTATCCTAGACCTCCTAAAGGACTCCTGGGAGGAACAGCGGTCCCCTTCTAAGAATACCCTGCAATATGTACTAGACCTTAGGAAGCACCTAGATGTGGTCGGCCATTTTGCCAGGGAGAATCTTAGATCAGCCCAGGACAGTCAGGAGAGACATTACAATCAGAATGCTCGCATGAGAGTGTTTCACCCAGGAGACCAAGTGATGTTATTGTTACCCAGTTGCGAGAGTAAACTCCTGGCCAAATGGCAGGGCCCATTCGAAGTACTCCGCTGTACGGGTGATGTGGATTACGAGATCGCTCAACCAGGGTCCAGGAAGGGTAAACAAATTTACCATGTTAACTTGCTGAAACCCTGGAAGATGCAGCGGTCTCTATACATCCACCCGTTGGAGGAGGAAACGGACTTGGGTCCTCAGCCTCCACGGGAGAACATCGTGAGTGACGATAAAATCCCAATGGGTAAACAGTTGTCCTCTGAACAAAAAGGGGACTTGTTAACAATAATTACACAATTCCAGGATGTTTTTTCTGACTTACCAGGACAAACTAACTTAATTTCCCATGCGATCGAGACAGCACCTGGGGTAAAAGTACGTTCCCATCCTTATAGGTTGCCTGAAAGTCGTAGGGCGCTGGTAGAGAAGGAGGTACAGTAGCGGCAGCTTTCATTTGATGTAATGCCGGCGGCAGGATGCGTGTGGGAAGCGTGGAGACGCGGCGCGTTGCGACGCACTGTGACGTCACAGTCACGTGCACGCCCGGCTTCCCCGGGCTTCCCCGACACGGGGTCGGGAAGGGGGGGTAAAATGCGCGCGAAGTGGAGGGAGGGTGCGTGGGGGAAACGCGGCGGCGCGCGGTCTTGACTGGCGGCAGCCGGAGTAGATCCCAGCTTGCTGCCGGCATTACATCAAATAAAAGCTGCCGCTACTGTACAAGAAATGTTACACTTAGGAGTGATTGAGGAATCATGCAGTGAGTGGTGTAGTCCACTAATTATGGTCCCTAAACCCGATGGGAAGGTAAGATTTTGTGTGGACCTCCGAAAGGTCAATGCGGTATCCAAGTTTGACGCATATCCGATGCCAAGGGTGGACGAATTAATTGACACCCTTGGTAACGCGGAATATATATCCACGCTGGACTTGACAAAAGGATACTGGCAAATACCCTTAGAGGAAAAGTCCAAATGCAAAACAGTCTTTGCCACTCCCATAGGATTATACCAGTTTGTAACAATGCCATTGGACTGCATGGAGCCCCAGCCACATTTCAGAGACTCATGGATAAGGTACTGAGGCTCCATAGGACTTATGCCGCAGCCTACCTAGATGACATTGTCATTTATAGTAAACACTGGCGGGCCCATCTAAATAGACTGAAAGCGGTCCTCAAATCTCTAAGAGAGGCAGGGCTCACAGCCAACCCTAAGAAATGTGCCCTGGGTAAGGCGGAAACCAAATACTTAGGGTATGCAGTGGGAGGTGGAAAAATAAGGCCACTAGCCGACAAGGTAGTTGCCCTGAAAGAAGTTCCGACCCCCCAAACAAAAACGCAGGTACGCTCTCTGCTGGGTTTAGCAGGGTACTACCGGTGGTTCATCCCCAACTATTCGGAAGTGGCAGCCCCTTTAACGGACCTCACAAAAAAGTGTGCCCCTACACAACTGGTATGGTCAAGGGATTGTCAGAGAGCCTTTGAGGACATAAAAAGGTGTCTATCAGAGGGTCCCATCCTTAGAAGCCCAGACTTCAACAGCCCGTTTATAGTGCAAACAGATGCATCAGAGATAGGGCTAGGGGCAGTGTTGTCACAACAGTTTGAGGGAGTTGAACACCCTATCCTTTTCCTGAGTAGGAAATTGTTCCCAAGGGAAAAAAAAACTACTCAGTGATTGAGAAATAGTGCCTCGCAGTAAAGTGGGCAAACGAGGCTTTGAGGCATTACCTGGCAGGAGTCCATTTTACTTTGGTGACGGACCATGCTCCACTGAAGTGGTTAAATAGTATGAAGGATTCCAATGCTAGATTGACTAGGTGGTATATGGCCCTCCAACCCTTCTCATTTGAGATTCAGCACAGGCCGGGAAAAGAGAACGCAAATGCTGACTTCTTTTCTAGAGAAGGGGTGGATGGTCGGGCTTCAGCCGTGCGTAGCCCCAGCCACACACTAACAGGGGAGGATTGTGACAGGGTAAATAAAAGCCACCAGCTATATGCCTGGAAAACCTATGTCTAGTCTGCAGTGCAGCACTGACTAGGTTAACTTCAGCTGAGAACCTCAGGACAATTAGTTGGATCCCAGCTGCCTAATCAAGGGGTGTTAAAACCCAGGCTGTAGACACATGGAGCCTGGCTGTTGAGGAGAGAGGAGTAAGCTGCTGGAAAGATTACTGATACTAGGTCTGTTAAACAAAGTGGATGAATTATGAACTGTCTGTCTCCTGCATAGAAAAGGGTAACTGCCTGAGTTATACACTGTCTGCTAAAGAGAAACTGTTTTGTTTTGTTTGCTGAAGAAAAAGCCATTTTCTTTTGTTGCTGATGAAAAGCTATTTTTGTTTTGTGTGCTGTATATCTTTTAAGTCTAAATAAATAAGCCTTGTCAAGAAACCCACGTGTGTAGTTGCATGTACCCTGCAACAGCACCCCACAAGTATGCCTTGTTACTTTTTAAGCACCATGTTCCCTACTCGTTGTACTGCGACTGGGCCTTTGAAAGTGAACTACGATGGAAATCGCGTAAAAAAGGCACTTCCTGACAATTTCAGAAAGAACATTCTGGATGAAATGCGGCGCTTTTATCCAATTACAGATCCTGTAATGAAAGGCGTTCGAGACTGCATTAATGGCGTTTTGTGCCATGGACGGACAATGTGGTGGACTTTCTGGTTTAATCACGGGAACTGTAAGACCATACTGTTGTGCTGTACTGTACAGTACTTGTTTTGACCTGCTGAACTTACTGTAAATAAAGGAGATGTTTTGACCTGCTGTACTGTATTTAACTTACTGTTTTAACTTGCTGTACACACACACAGGACCTGCACCATTCCAGTCCCTGAGGGCCGCAAACAGGCACGTTTTTCAAGGTTGTCCTGAAAACCGGGCCTGTCTGCTGCCCTCCAGGACTGTACTGGTGCAGGCCTGACTGACTGTTTTGCACACCATCCCACTGTACTGTATACTTTATGTTTCTTTAATAAAGGAGCGGTTGCGTTTTGTATACTGTATTTTATGAATAAAGAATTTTTTTAATCACAGGTAAGACCATACTGTTGTGCTGAACTGTATTGTACATGTTTTGACCTGCTGTACTTAAATAAAGAAGATGTTGTTGTGAGTTTTTTAACTTGTATTTATACAGAAATGTTTTAACTTGCTGTACACACACACAGGATCTGCACAATTCCAGTCCCTGAGGGCCGCAAACAGGCACGTTTTTCAAGGTTGTCCTGAAAACCGGGCCTGTCTGCTGCCCTCCAGTACTGTACTGGTGCAGGCCTGACTGACTGTTTTGCACACCATCCCCCTGTACTGTATACTGTATGTTTCTTTAATAAAGGAGATGTTGCGTTTTGTATACTGTATTTTATGAATAAAGAATTTTTTTAATCACAGGTAAGACCATACTGTTGTGCTGAACTGTATTGTACATGTTTTTACCTGTTGTACTTAAATAAAGAAGATGTTGTTGTGTGTTTTTTAACTTGTATTTATACAGAAATGTTTTAACTTGCTGTACACACACACAGGACCTGCACAATTCCAGTCCCTGAGGGCCGCAAACAGGCACGGTTTTCAAGGTTGTCCTGAAAACCGGGCCTGTCTGCTGCCCTCGAGGACTGTACTGGTGCAGACTGTTTTGCACACCATCCCATCTATACATAAATGTTTTCACAACTGTTGCAGTAAACCATACACCTGTTGATGTTTTGAATTGCTGTGCACTTAAAATGTTTCTACATTGTACAGTATTTGTAAATACATTTTTTTGTACTTACTCCACCAATATAAGAACATGTTGATTTGTTTTACATTGTTCCATTGGCTCCTTTGCTACTGTAACAAAATACAGTGTTTCTAGAATGTACACTACTGTCCAGGCATACTGTACTGTATACTGTAGGCATGCTCAGTACAAGAGTATTAAAAAAAATAGAAGACACATACAGTACTGTACTGTATGTACTGGCACTGTATAGAAGACACATACTGTATGTACAGTACTGTAATACATGTAGAATAAATGCATAGTTTTTATTTTTTCGGGTTTATTACACAGTATACTGTTTATAAAAAAGTATTGTATACTGTACGGCCGCAAAACATCAGCATAGTGTACATCAGCCACTAAACTGTAGACTCCGGTACGTGGATTTTTAAATCCGATTCAGCAATGTGCAGGCATTGTTACACAAAGCGATATTATCCATCGAAATCCCTCCATTAGCCGTTTTCTTTTCTGAGGAGAAACAAAAAGAAAAGTTTTACTGTAATGGTCTAAAGAAGTTCCCAGCCAGTCCCACCAATCATTTTCTCGGGGGGTGTCTCCTATTCACATTCGCATGCGCCTACCGTCGATGAAATGACACGCATACTGTATGTGTTTCAAGGAGGTTCCAATGCGCATGCGCCTAGCGTTCCACCAATAGTTCAGTATCTGCAGTACAGTAATGTAGAAGCCGCTCAGCCAATAATATTGCTTACAGGAGAATCACTTGACTTTTCAATCGCACCGATACTGATACTGTATTGTCAAAATAAAAAAAACACAGAAAATAATACGGCAACAATACTCACCATAGAATTTCCCATTCAGCTGGCGCCGGCGCCGGTCCACTGCCAGTCCAGCGTTCTTGATCATCCACGTCGATAGTTTGCAGCGGGACTAGTCCACCTGTAGTCAGCTGATGAGGCTGGAAATTGCTTAGGTACATGCAAGCTTGATCGAAACTGCACGCGAAATCCGGCTCAGGCTCAGGGTTGTCAAAGACGGTGGGACCGTTATTGGAAGCCGGTGCTGGTGTATTGCTTGGCAGCGACTGTCGTTTCTTAGTTGGTTTTAACACGACCCTTCGCCTTTTGCCATCAGCATGATCATAGATACAGGAAAAAGCCGGTGATACACACCAATACCCTCCAACAAATTGCTGCTCAATACGATAAAAACAGGGATCACTACATAACCTTTTCCTTATTGCACGCTTCCACGTATGAGTAGCTGGCGAAAATTTGTAAAAGTCATAGTTTTCGATAAAATACTGATAAATTTGAGCAACTGTTGCCATCTTATCATCTGTTGCATTAATCGCGGCCCATATCAAATACGCGTAACTTCTGTCGGGTTTTTGGAAAACGGGCTGCACTTGAATACTCATGGCGGGCGGCGGGTCTCTGGAGAATACTGTAACCAAAACTGGTCTTTGTCTTTCTTTAATATGAAAAGCCTAAATTGATACATTTTTGCAACCTCTTCCTTCAGTCTCAAGGCCAAGTTACAATAGCACACTGTGGTATCTTTTTTAAACGAAACACCTGCAAGTCGGCACATTACTGAAGCGCATGTGCATTACAATTCATGAATATCTGCCATCTGGCGGACACGCGAAGAATTGCAACCTATTAAATCCGAATCATTCTCAATAAATGCATCAACCGCACGTCAACCACACATGACCCGTGGCTGAGAACGCAAAATGAATGCGGCATGCTCCAGGTGAAGTGCGTCGCATTCTAGGAAAAAGCCAGGGATAAACCGGCGATATGTTAGACTCAGATGTGCCGCAGCAGTACATTGGGCAGACCACAAGACCTTTCAGGCGTAGGTACAATGATTAAGTAAGAGTAAGTACTATTAAATGCATTCGTGATAGACATCTGAAAGGGAAACTAAGGGACACATTCCTGTTACATAACACCTTTTACCCAACTTGTACCTTAAAAGCGATGATTGTTAATCAGGTTTAGGTAGTCCTCGTTATCCAACGTTTCATTTTACAACGAATGGCATATCCAACACTTTACAATGCAAACCTAGGGGCTGTTTTTCGATGCCTAAATGCATTATCCAACGCTCACCGCCACTGATTAACGTGGGACTCACTTTACAACGGTTTCACTATCCAACGCTACTTCCAGAACGGATTCCGTTGGATAACCGAGGACTGCATATACACCAACCATGGTGGGGTTGTGATAGGAATAAGGAATTGGATAGGATAGGAATCTACTGTGGCGGGAGGTATTCTGGATTTTGCCCCTGGGTGCATTCGCTTACGTATGTCTGTTTTGAATACAGATTTTTTTGGATTAACCCCTTGCAGTTTGCTGTCTTTTTAAAGGTCTGTGGATTGGTTCGTATGCTGTATATATATATATATATATATATATATATATATGTATACTAGGAAAATGTGAAAGACAGCGCCTTTCTCAGCCCACACCCAAATTGCTGCAACCCTGATCCAACAAAGCAAGATGACACACCCAGCACAGATGCCTAATGGCAATGGGAAGTATTATGATAATGGTGGTTAGGAACAAGTGATTGTGTAATACCTCATGTAATAAGTAAAAAAATGTAACAAAATTAGTAAAAAATTAGAAAAAAGTGTGTGTAACAAAAAAATGATTGAACAATTGTAAAATCGCAATATAATGAATGTATTGTCATATGGGACAAGAAAAAATTAAAAATAAAAATATAAAAATTTAATGAAAAATATATATAAAAAAATGAAAAAATCAAAACCATAAAATGAATGAATAAATACTTGAGTCCATATGAGTCCTTGTGCATGAAAAATAGATGGTCCGGGCAGCTTCTTCTTGGGCTCACCAACCTCCCAACGATACCTAATAGAAAAGATAAAGAAAAAGCGCCCGATCCTTGTATAAAATCAGATATAAAAGGTTTAATTTTCCATGGACAGACAAATGCACACTCACACTTTGTCAATAAAATAAAGGAATATTATGGGACCAGCCCATGCACCAGATAGACATGAGACTTCACAGCCGTCCTCCGTTTGAATGCGGTTGAAATCACTGCAAATGGATGTTGCTGCTGCTGTAGTCACCGAAAAGATCTTTCTCCTTCAAACCGGAACGCCTCTGGTCAGTACGGCCGCCATTAACCTCTCACCAATCAGGGACCAGGGGAATCCTTCACTGACGTCCTCACTAATGATCCATTCCACAGCTTCACATTAACTCAGGCTGGTGGATTGAAAATCCAGACCACAGATTACAATGGGTCTAGTTCTCCCTCACCTGCTCTCCTAATCACTAGCACAGGTATTTAGAGCAGAGAGGTTTGCATTTCAGTCTCTCTCCTTAGAGCCTGGGGGCTGGGGGTGTCGCTGCTCCCCTGCATCCAGTTCTGGGTGGACGGCCCCTTCAAGTATCACAGTACCAGAGGATTTGCCTGGACACTTGGGACCGAGTTCCCACCACGAACAGATAAGACAAACACATGTTTACTGCCGTATCTAATAGACTGTATGCTTTATCTGGTGACCCTAAATAAGAGGGCATTGTTTTAAACTGGGAAACCAGGTTAGTTGGCCCAGCAGCAGTTAGAGGCTGATTATGATGTGTAGTTAGATCCCTGAAAGGGATAGGATTTTGTTTATATAATTTGGTTTCTTGTTACTTGAAATAACAGTGTGGGAAATACTATAACACTGATATGAGTAAACCGCTGAATGTAAATATCTGAGTGCCTCTTGCCTAAACATGTTAAAGCTGCAGTCCCTTACTTGGATGAAAATAAAGCAGGCAGAAGCCTGAGTTAAGCAGCATAATACTTTGCATGATCCTGTTTTTGTATAAATAACCCTAGAAGACTGTGTCGGGAAGAACCCAGACAGACGTCAGCGCTACAAAAGAGGGGCATTTGTCACAATATATATAAAATAAATGTTTGAGTTGACTTCAAAAGGTAGTAATATTGTGCCTGTCTGACGAAACTAGTCAGGACGTTGTGACATAGTGACGCACTGACGTCATCACGCAGGTTGAAGCTGTGTCGAGGTCTGCCAATTTCCTATTACACACGAAGAAAGGTAGAGGATACTTCCGGGCAAAACAGAGTTGTTATTGCGGAGTTGGGTGCTCTAAGGTCTGAATGCTGGGACTATGATTTCACATCAGGCACATGGAGTGAAGTAGCTGACAACTGGATATCTTCCTACTACACCGGATGGTGTTTCAGCTACCTGCCTAACACCACCACCCCATCTGCTTTCACTGACTACCATCTTCCATCCAGCCACAGATAAGTATCCTCATTTACCTCTTGTATATATCTACAGCAATATCTGGCTTTCTACCCTCCTACAGTCTCAGTTTACAGATTGTCTCCCTTGAATGCTTTTTCACAATTTGAAGTGAGTGCAATTCCTGGCGGCCACTTTCTGCTTTTTAATAAATTGTCAATTTTACAAACAATATTATGCCATGGAGCTGGCGCTTCTTTTTGTCTTTGCTTTTTAGATTCTTCTGTTCTGGCTAGATCAACCAAGGAGCAGCCTACTCCACATTGTGACTGACAATTAATCTCTGTATCTGGACTTTTTTCTCATCTGTTTCCGTCATTTGGACTGGTTTGTTCTCTGATATTCACGTTATATGGTTTTATTAGTCTAATTTTCTTATTGCTTTAATTTTTATTTAGTAATATTATATAAGCACTATTTGATTATTTAATAATTTAGCCCTATTCACCATCACATTAGAACTCACTTATCACACTTATAGCGCTACTCTTTGTTCCTTGTTTTTGAGATATATATTAGAAAAGATAAAGAAAAAGCACCCGATCCTTGTATAAAATCAGATATAAAAGGTTTAATTTTCCATGGACAGACAAATGTACACTCACACTTTATCAATAAAATAAAGGCATGTTATGGGACCAGCCCATGCACCAGATAGACGTGAGACTTCACAGCCGTCCTCCGTTTGAATGCGGTTGAAATCACTGCAAATGGATGTTGCTGCTGCAGTAATCACCGAAAAGATCTTTCTCTTTCAAACCGGAACGCCTCTGGTCAGTACGGCCGCCATTAACCTCTCACCAATCAGGGACCAGGGGAATCCTTCACTGACGTCCTCACTCTGGTGTCTGGACTGCTCGACCACCGTAGTTCCTATGCCATGTGACTCTACGCGTTTCATCCGTCTCAGTGGATTTCATCAGGGGATGCATCCCATAACATGCCTTTATTTTATTGATAAAGTGTGAGTGTACATTTGTCTGTCCATGGAAAATTAAACCTTTTATATCTAATTTTATATAAGGATCGGGCGCTTTTTCTTTATCTTTTCTATTAGGTATCGTTGGGAGGTTGGTGAGCCCAAGAAGAAGCTGCCCGGACCATCTATTTTTCATGCACAAGGACTCATATGGACTCAAGTATTTATGTATTCATTATATGGTTGTGAGTTTTTGATTTTTTCATTCTATTTTTATGCATTTTTCATATAAATGTTTACATTTTTATTTTATTTTTCATTTTTTCTTGTTCCATATGACAGTACGTTCATTTCATTGTGATTTTTTTAATTTTTCAATCATTTTTTTTTTTGTCACACACTTTTTTTCTAATTTTTATACAAATTTTGTTACATTTTTTTACTCATCACATGAATTTTTAATATACAATTACTTGTTCCTAACCACCATTAATATATCGCTTCCCATTGCCATTAGGCATCTGTGCTGGGTGTGTCATCTTGCTTTGCTGGATCAGGGTTGCAGGGGGTTGCAGACCTGCCTAAGACATGCAGATGAGCATACAGCTATATTTGCATATTTGCTTTCCTGTGGAGGGTTTTTGTCACTTTTTTTACTCACCATAACTTAACTCAGATTATGGTTTAGCCTATCCCATAGCCTCTCTTGCATTCCCAGTAAAATCAACCCCACACTGATGAGACCCATCAAGGTCGAAACAGCTGTCTGTGGGTGGTTTTCTGGGTATGCACCTTAACCCTGGCTGTGCTCAAAGCTGTGACCATGCAGCAAGCTTAAGCCTATAGGGAACCATGTTAAAAATGTTTTTTTGCGGCAAAAAGTGACACTGTGTGCTCATTTGCATGTCATTTCCCAGAATCCCTTGCTGCAGTGGAAGTGCTGTATGCTGGGTGATAATGGGGAAAGGCGGGGTTGCAGACCTGCCTAAGACATGCAGATGAGCATACAGCTATATTTGCATATATATATATATATATACATATATATACGAAGGCCAAGTGGCGATGCAGAAGAACAGTAAGAATCCAATCATACTACAGTGCCCAGGGGACCCAAAGTGGATTCCTTGCCATGAGGGCAGCCTCTGTGAAGAGGTAGTCGCGAATGAGATGGAAGTGTGCCCGTGATCATAAGAGGCGAAAGACTGCACAGATTGTCCAGCGACTCTCTCAACAGAGTAAGTTAAAGAGTCAAGACAGAAAGGCCCAAGCCTGAGTCTGCTGATGGTAAAAGAGAGGTGCCATGGGGTGCACTTTGTGTTAATAAGAATCCCGACCAAGTTGAAGTACTAAAGATAAATATTGTGGAACCCAACACTGAAGGTACGCTGATGGAGAAAGGTCCAAAAGCCATCACTGCTAAAACAGAGTTACTGTCTTCACAAGAGAAGGCCAAACAGTCACTGGTGAGTATATGCAATGAGCTGACCGAGGTCAAGGCTCTTCTACAGGGTAATGGAGATTCTGAGCACAAGAGAACAAGGCATCTTCCGGATTTGCAGATCAAGGTCACAACGTGGCATAAAGTCCTGGCAGAGAGCGCTAATAGACAGCAGGATGCTCAGGAACCTTTGCAAGAAGAGATACAACAAAAGCAGAGCATCAACCTTAAACTGGCACAACACAAGGAGATAGTGAGGTACCAGTCTTCAGTCCCAGATGGCCTGGTAATTACCCCAAAAAGAAAATGCCTAAATTGGAAGGCAAGAAAAAAAAGGGGGAGGGAAGGGCCGACGTCGGACATTTTCAACAAAGATGCTGGTGCACGGGAATGGTGCACGTGCCGCTCAACAGGACAATGTTTTGCTGGGGGAAGGATATGTGACAGAGTCACTGACTCAGTAGGCTGGAACAGTGAATGGAGAGACGCTGCAGCCAGTACACAGAGCGTTAATCTCTTCAGAGAGAGAAAGCACAGCTGAAGACTGATTAAACAGGGGCTGAACTTATCAGTGAAACAAGTGCTTTAAAAAGCAGGAAGTTGCTCACACAAGGTGAGCTTGTTTTTCCAAAGGAGAGTGGAGAGATTCTCCCGGCTAGGAAGCCCTAGCTGTTGCTCTGTTCCCCCAGTCCTGCGAGGAGCTATGCTGCTGGGACCAGCTGGGACCCCAACCCAGGATAAAGATTGCTGCGAGCTGGACACAGCCTGCTCCCCGGAACCGTGTTCCTGTTTGCTGTTGGAGCTGCATTACAGATAAGACTTTATTATTATACTTATTGGTTATAATTTGTGAAGCATATGTTTTGGGCATAACCAGATTAGCTTCTGCCCTGTTAGTAAGGGCTCAAGAAGTGAGTTAGTTTCCCTAACGGGAATAGGCTTTATTTTCTAGAAAGTAGTTTCTTAAAGGGACAGTGCACCCGTACTTTATTTTGGTTGTGGCTAATAAACCACTATAGTTTAAAGTTTCCCATTGTGTCTAGCGTCTTACTGACCCTGCCGCGAGGCCGTCCTGCCACAATATATACATATATACATATATATATATATATATACACACACACACACACACACACACACAATGGTTAATTTTGAACCCGGAGATGAGGCTAAACGCTCCCAGAATCTCAAAGACATTGGGCAGGGAAGTATACGGCTTCGACAGAGTCAGGATGACGTCATCAGCGTATAATGCCACCTTATGGGATTGGTCCCCTACGTCTATCCCTGCTATATTTGGGCTTAGGCGAATATGAGCCGCCAGGGGTTCTATACATAATGCAAACAGCAGAGGGGACAGGGGGCATCCCTGTCGCGTCCCGCTGCAGATGTTAAATTGCTCCGATGGGAAGCCCTGATGGCGCACCCTAGCTGTGGGGCCTTTATACAGGGCTAAGATAGCTTCTAAGAGGCGTCCCTCGAACCCAAACGCTCCTAGTACTGCCTTCAGATAGGTCCAATCGATCCTATCGAAGGCCTTCTCAGCATCCACACTCAACAGCATAGATGGGATGTTCTTTTTATTGGCCAGATCAATCAAATCTATGATCTGTCTTGTGTTGTCTGCCGCTTGCCTTCCTCCAATAAATCCTACCTGGTCCGGGTGGATTAGCCAAGGCAGGACAGAGCCCACCCTGTTAGCTAATAGTTTAGAAAATATTTTCACATCGGAATTGATCAGGAATATGGGCCGGTAGCTCTTACAGTCTACCGGGTCCTTGCCTGGTTTGTGGATCAGGGAGATTGAGGCCTGGAGCATCTGGGATGGAAAGGAGCCTCCCGCTAGAATCTCGTTAAATAATTTTAAAAGGTGTGGCGCTAATATTTTAAGGAATTTTTTGTAATATAAATTTGAAAAACCATCTGGTCCCGGAGCTTTGGCTGGTTTAAGGGCCTTTATAAACTCTGATAATTCTTCGAACGTAAAGTCGCCCTGTAATGCCTCCTTTTCTGCCCTGCTCAATTTGGGAAGACATGCCTCTCTTAGGAACTTCTGGGTTTTTTCTCCTATTTTCTGTTTGTGGCTGACCTTATCTCCGTCATAGAGAACTTCATAGAATTTTTTTAATTCCTCAACAATTCTTCTAGGGTCGTAGGTAAGGTCCCCCCCCCCCTTAGTGCGGAGTGAGGAGATACTATAATTAGGGAGTTTGTTACGCAATTTATTGGCAAGTAAGGTATCTGGCTTGTTGGCTTTGTCGTAGAACTTACGCTTGGACCAGGCCAACTCCCTCTCGGCTCTGGAGTTTAGCAACAAATTGAGTTTAGTTTTGGTGTCAGAGAGCTCCTTCAGGGTAGTACTCTGTTTGTTGGAACTATGAAGTGCGGAAATGTGTGCTAATCTCTCACGCAAATCTTTTATCTGGGACTCCTTAGCTCTTTTGGTTTGTGCTGCTAAATTCATTAGAAGTCCCCTCGTGGTCGCCTTATGGGCCTCCCAGAGTGTAGAGTGGGAAGATACACTCCCTGTATTGATTTCAAAATATTCCTTGATTTTATCTCCTATCGCCCGCTCCGATATTGGTTTTTTTAACAGCAGCTCATTTCATTTCCAGTTCGCCCCTGGTCTGTCCAGCAGCTGCAAAGCACACCGCAGCTCAATTGGTGCGTGGTCCGACCATGAAATATCATGGATCCCAGAATGGGAGATCATGGAAACCGCTTTGTTAGAGACCAGGAAGTAATCTATCCTACTGTATCTGTTGTGAGGATGTGAGTAGAAAGTGTATGCTCTCTCCGTGGGGTGTTTTTCCCTCCATATGTCAATCAATTGACGGTCACGTAGCCCTTGAAGTATGGTTAGTACTTCATGTTTCTGTGGTAGGTTAGTCCCCGTGCATCTGTCCAAGTCTGGGTCTAGGGTGCGGTTCAAGTCCCCTGCTAGGAATATACAGCCTATTGCCACCTTGTGTAGTTTATCAAAGAATGACGTAAAAAATTGAGGTGTCTGTTCGCAGGGGGCATATATTGAGCTTAAGGTGACCTCTTGGTTGTTAATTGTACCTGTGACTATGACATAGCGTCCGTCTGAGTCTGTATACGATTTAACAACTTGGAAGGGCACTCTGCGGTGAACTAATATAGCCACTCCCCTTTTCTTAATTGTCGCAGAGGACATAAAAACTGTCCGAAAGTGTTTGTCCAGGTAGTTGGGGTGATTAGATTTGGAGAAGTGTGTTTCCTGGACAAACACTATATCTGCTTTTTTGCGGGTATAGTCCTGGAATGCAATTCTACGCTTTATTGGGTTGTTAAATCCCTTAACATTATGTGAAATAAGGATCAGGTCTTTACTCATCTTGGGGTTGGGTTGAACCTGCAACAGGGAGCGGCGGTGTTGTGTGCTTCGCCGCTAACCTTGGCCGATGTAAGGCAGTCTCCGAACTGTTGCGCTCTTGATGTTCTGTGGTTGATGGGTCCTGTGGGCTGGGGGGAAACAACAGGGAAACATGGGGGGTGACACATATATAACAACATACAATTAATGTCCTCCGAGCTGTGGCCCTGCCAACTTGGCTCCGAGTCCAATGCCTCTGGGGACTGGGCACCTGCCACGGGTCGCCCTCCGATGTTACCTCACCTCTTAATCCCCCTCCCTCCCAAAGGACTTCGCTGGGACAATCCTCTCCCAGCCCCTGGCCCATGCGGACCGCAGAGCAGGCTGAGATCCCTCAGCTCCCACCCCGCTCCTATTCCAAAAACTTAAACCAAACCTTTATACTTTATAACTCCTAGGTTCAATGCTAACCCAGGTATCTAGTGCTACCGCTTGTGTCCCTATTCTTTAATCCCCTATTCGGTTGGGTGGCCCCTGTATCTTACCTTCCTCCTAGTGTATTCTCCTTGTTGTACTATAGATCTATTCAGGAGTCTCTCCCGTCCCATCTCACTGTCTGATCCTCCTATGACTCTATCCAATTGCCTGTGAGCCTCTCCTCCCTAAACGGCACTATAACCTACTTATCCAACTTCTACTTGCTACTGCTCTCTATTCACTTTCTGTACCCTTCTCTTTCATATATAGTCACTTGCTTTTGCCTTCTTCTCCCCCATCCCCCACTCCCCTTGTCCTCCTCACCCCTGCTATCCTCCCTTCTTCTTCTTCCTGTCACCTTCCGATTACCTTCACTTCCCTTACGCCTTCCACTTACCTACCCACTCTTGCTCTCCTACCTCTTCTACATTCTCCACCTTACTCAGACTAAACCCTGTGTCTTATGTACTACCCCCATTTCCCCCTTCCTCTACCCTGGTTTCCGCCGCTAAACCTAATTTCCCTCTCTGATTGTCTTAATTGGATCCCCACTACCCTCGTCCTAGGGCCCCTACACCTGATTGCCCTCGTGGAGTGTAGCTATTGGGCCTTCCTCTCTCCGGTACTGTTTGCTGCTGCCGCTCCGTCTGTTGTTGCGGCGCTTGTGTCCTTTTAAATTTCCCGCCGGTCAGGGCCGCTCGTGCGGCGCTCGTCGCCTATTCGTGATGTCAGGGAATCCACTCTGCCCCTTCCAAGATGGCCGCCCGCGCACTTCCGCTATCGGCGCCCGGACATCCGGCATCCGCCATTTTGGGAGCGTCGTTCGACCTGGACGGATGTGTTCGTGCTCTCTGCCTGGCTGATGGTTGTTTCCTGCTCCTGCGTTCCAGACTGGATTCTTCTCCCACCTCGTGTATGCCGCCATCTTTGGGCCTCCTGCTTCTATCACCCAGGTAAGTACAGAGTCTTTAACAGGTGGGCGAACGAGGTTTTTTCCCCACCGGAGGGGATCTTGATGCGGATTCTGTTTTATGTAAGGAGGCACAAGTCTGTAGCAGAATAACAGGCAACTTTAACAGATAACTGGGAAACTGGATACCCGAACAACGTGGGATATGTAGAAAGTCTTTGCCTTGCTGGAATTCAGCTTTTCTTGCGTGGAGATCTGGGAGATTGTCCCGCAGTTGCCCAGCTGGGGCCCGGGGTCTCCTCCGCCTCCTCCGGCGCTGACGGGGTCCCCTTATGACCCAGCTTCTGGAGGAAAGCCTCTCCCTCTCCAATCTCCCTCATGTAGAGGTCTCTGCCATTTTTACTGACTGACAGCCCGAATGGAAAAGTCCATCGGGACCGAACACTGTGGTTCCTCAGCACTTTAGTGATTGGGAGAAGGGCCCTGCGTCGCAGCAAGGTCAAGGGAGACAAGTCCTGGAAAATGAGTAATCTTGCTCCTTCAAATTCTACTGACGGGGTAGCACGGGTCTTGTGGAGGATGGCCTCCCTGGTCTTATAGTAGTGCAAACGTGCTATGATGTCGCGCGGTTGCTCTGACTGTACAGGCCTCGTTCTTAGGGCCCTATGGCAGCGATCCATTTCTAATCTCTCTTTGGGGATGTCCGGCAGCAATTCACCCAGCCATCGCAGGACGAAATCCTCACACTCCCCAGCATCCTCGGGAACCCCCCCGGATCCTGATATTGTTGCGCCGCTCACGATTTTCGGCGTCCTCTTGCTTTTCTTTCAGGTCGTTAATTTGAATCTGCATTTCGGCCGTTTTTTTTGCATTGCGTTTGGCGGCCGTGGAAGTAATGTCCAACTGTGTCTCCACTCATCCCGTGCGCTCCCCCAGGCTCCCGAGCTCCCTCCCCATCTCTTTAATTTCTGCTTGCAAGAGGGTTTTAAGGTCTGTATACAAGCGATTAAAATCGCAAAGCCGAACTGGTTGGTATTCAGGGTTTTCGCCATCATCTCTCTCTCCTTCCCGTTCTGAATCAGAGCCCTGATTCGAACTCGGCGCCATCATGGCTTCAGCCGCGCTGTTTCTCGTGCTGCAAAAGTATTGTGGGAGCCCCTTTGATTTCGGGGTTTTGGCCTGTCGCTTCGACATCCCGGTAGCTTGGCAGAGTATTAGGAGTTGATTTCCAGCTTTTTATTTTAGAATAAATGTTTTTTTATTGCGTTATATTACGAGCGGGGCATAGAGCAATGGGATCATGCATCCATTCTCTCTGCCGTCGCGCATGCGCCTCAGCCGCGGCCGCTTTTATTCTCCAACATCTCTGAATTTTTTCGGGATTTTTTCCGAATGCCACGCACTTCACCGCACTTCACCACGTTCATGCCGCATTCTGACCGCATTCATACCGCATTCACACCCGCGGTTGATGCACGGTTGATGTGTTTATTGATAATGGTTCGGATTTAATTGGTTGCAATTCTTCGCGTATCTGCCAGATGGCAGATATTCATGAATTGTAATGCGCATGCGCTTCAGTAATGTGTCGACTGGCAGGTGTTTAAAAGAATACAACAGTGGTCCATTGTAAATTGGCCTTGGGACTGAAGAAGTTACAATAATGTATCAATTTAGGCTTTTCATATTAAAAAATACAAGCACAGTGTCTGGTCTTGTTTTATTGTCCTGAGAGTCCCGCCATGAGTGCACAACTGCAGTCCGTGTTCCAAAAACCCGACAGAACGTACGCTTATTTAATATGGGCCGCGAATAATGCAACAGATGATAAGATGGCAACAGTTGTTCAAATTTATCAGTATTTTATCGAAAACTATGACTTTTACAAATTTTCACCAGATGCTCGTGTGTGGAAGCGTGCAATAAGGAAAAAGTTATGTATCGATCCATGTTTTTTTGTTTTGATCCCGATGTTATTGGAGGGTATTGGTGTGTATCACCGGGTTTTCCCGTATCTATGATCATGGAGACTTCAAAAGGCGAAAGGTTATGCAAAAACCAACTAAGAAACGTCAGTCGCAGGCAAGCAATGCGCCAGCACCAGTACCAGCACCGGCTTCCAATAACGGTCCGACCATCAGTGACCGCCCTTGCTGTCTGTCCCCGCCCGGATACCTGCAGCCTGAGCCGGATTTCGCGTACAGATTCCAGCAAGCTTGCATGTACCTAAGCGATTTCCAGCCTCATCAGCTGACTACAGGTGTAGTAGTCCTGCTGTCACCAGCTGATTGGCAAAGTCTATGGTGAGTAATGTTGCCGTATTTTATTCTGTTTTTGAAATATCAATGTACAGTCAAGCGAGTCTCCTGTAAGCAATATCATTGGCTGAACAGCTTCTACAGTAGATACTGAACAATTGGTGGAACGCTAAGCGCATGTGCATTGGAACCTTCTTGAAACGCATATGCGTGTCATCACATCAACAGTAGGTGCCTGCGCATGTGAACAGGAGACGCCCCACGAGAAAATTATTGGTGGGACTGACTGTGGGAACTTCTTTAGGGGACTGACTGACCATTACAGTAAAACTTTTACTTTTTTTTCCTCAGAAAAGAAAACTTTGTCATCTCATGCGGAAAACGGCAAATGGAGGGATTTCGATGGATAATATCGCTTTGTGTTACAATGCCTGCACATTTCTGAATCTGATTAAAAAAAAACACGTACCGGAGTCTACAGTTTAGTGGCTTTTGTTATTGATTAGGATAGAATACTTGAAAGAGTATGCTGTTGTTTTCAGACCGTATACAATACGTTTTTATATATACTGTATAATAAACCCGAAAAATAAAAAGTATGCATTTATTCTACATGTATTCCAGTACATATGTGTATTCTATACCCGTACAGCATGTATTGTTTTAATACTCTTGTGATGTACTGTACAGTGCTGAGCATGCAATACAGAAAGTCAAAACATGTACAGCACAACAGTATGGTGTTATTAAAAAAAATTCTTTATTCAGAAAATTTAAAAAACGCAACATCTTCTTTATTAAAGTACAGAAAGTCAAAACATGTACAGCACAACAGTATGGTGTTATTAAAAAAAATTCTTTATTCATAAAATTTTCAAAATGCAACATCTCCTTTATTAAAATACAGAAAGTCAAAACATGTACAGCACAACAGTATGGTGTTATTAAAAGAAATTCTTTATTCATAAAATGTAAAAAATGCAACATCTCCTTTATTAAAGTACAGATAGTCAAAAACATTTACGTAGGATGGTGTACAGAACAGTCAGTCAGGCCTGCACAACTCCAGTGCTCGGGGGGCCGCAAACAGGCCCGGTTATAAGGATAATCTTGAAAACCGGGCCTGTTTGCGGCCCTCGGGGACTGGAATTGTGCAGGACTTGTGTACACTAAGTAAAAAAATTTCTTTATTAATAAACAAGTTAAAACAACGCAACATCTCCTTTATAAAGTACAGAAAGTCAAAACATTTACAAAAACATTTACAAAAAATAAACAGTTGAACAGTCACGCAAATTCGATCCCCACCAGATTGTCCTTCCAGGGCCGATGCCTTATTTGGCGCAAAATGCCATTAATGGAGTCTCGAACGATTTTCATTAAAGGATCTGAAATTGAAAAATAGCGCCGCAATTCCTCCACAAAGGTCCTTCTTAAATTTTCAGGAAGCGTCCTTTTTTCGTGATTTCCTTCGTTGTTTACATTGTTCACCCACCCGCAGTACACCAAGTAGGACACGTGGTGCTTAAAAATTAACATGGCATACTTCTGTGGGTAAACCAGCACTCATCACCCTATACTTCTCCCTGAGTGCCGGTGGCAGCTTGCGCAGGATAATGTCGGGCACCGTATCGATGCAAGCATATGTAGCTTGGGTCCTGGGAGCGGGTGTTCTTCTGTGAGCGGGTGTGCTTGTGGTGGCGGGCGAGGGTAGGTTGTCTGGGAGGAAGCTTTTCTCTTGTCTTAGTCGCCGTGTTGTCTTCTGGCGTGGTCTTGACGGGGTTGTCATGTTATCCTCCTCTGCAACGGCATACATGTACACAAATTCTTCTGGTGTAGGGGGTGCGCTTGGTGTTGGAAGGCGTTCGAAGGTCCCATTCATCACATCCATGCCACTCTCCTGCTCCGGCTTCGGTGATACATGGACATGAACACCGAGCAAATTATGTATCCCCCCTATGTCATTCTCTATCTTCTCCATCCGTCGATCCATCTTCTGCCTCCGTTGATCCATATTTAGCATGGTCTCTAAAAGCAGATCTATCTTTACCAGCATAGTAGAGTTCCCGGGGATATCCACACTTAACCTATTCAGCATGCGGTCTAACGAGCTGGTTCTTGGGCATGGCGTGCTGTAGACATCTGGGTGGATGGGTGCTACGGAGGATGAGATGGGGGTTCCCTGGAGAGAAGTGGCAGCGTCATCGAAGAAAGATGGAGGAGGTGATCTGTGGATTTCCGGGAGAGAAGCGGCAGCGTCGTTGAAGAGGGATGGAGAAAGCGACCTGTGGATTTCCGGGCGAGAAGCGGCAGAGTCGTCTAAGCGTAATGGAGAAAGTGACAAGTGGATTTCAGGGACACCAGCGGCAGCGGCGTCGAAGAGCAGTGGAGAAGATGGGCTGTGGGTTTCCGGGAGGGCGGCGGCAGCATCGTGGACGAGTAGTGGAGAAGATGGGCTGTAGATTTCCGGGAGAGCGGCGGCAGAGTTGTCAAAGAGTAATCGGGTAAGTGGCCTGCGGGTTCGATGGGTTGACTGCCATTTGTTTTGCGTTGAGTGTACATCTCCAAATTTCTTCTTGACATAATAAGGCTTACATGTATTAAAACCCTTAGCCTTTGGGGTTAGCAGAAGGTTTTCTTTATTAGCCTTAACCTGTCGCTTTGGCCTTGGCTTGGAAATGGCTGCCGCCTTCCGCTTTTTCTGTGTGATAGGCACGGCAGAGGTGAGTGGCTTCTTGCGACCGTAGAATCGGGGTTGATCCATGGAAGCAGATGGCACAATGCAGTATCTGGACAAGGGTAAGTTCAGATACAGATCATCGAGTGGGAGGCTATGCAAAGTTGTAACCTTTTATGCATGGCGACGAGGTACAGGTGTTAAAAGTGGGCGTACTCTAATGTGAGTCATTAACGTATAAATACACCATCCATTTTGTGGATTCACTGCACATTGAATACACATCGACTAAACATCGAATATACATTCTAATGTTTGTATTTCTTCTACTCGCAGCAATGCCTGTTAAAAAGATTTCAAAGGATCTCAGCATGAGAATTAAGGAGATGTACATAAGCGGACAATGAATTGCAGATATCCAACGCTGGTTAGCTCCTTCTGGTCTCGTTGTGCCATCAACCACCGTGTGCTATCATGCACACGGAAAAACCAAACAACACACGAGGACACCAAGGGTAACTAACGCGTAAGTATATTTTTATAACTATATAATACAGTATATCTATTATTGTTTATATTGCTGCATATTAATAGAACTATATATTGTGTAGATCTATCTCATTTTATAGTTATTTCGGTGTATTTATATAACTGCAGTATATAATACAGTATATCTATTATTGTTTATATTGCTGCATAGTAATAGAACTATATATTGTGTAGATCTATCTCATTTTATAGTTATTTCTTTATATTTATATAACAACAGTATATCTATTGTTTATATTGCTGCATATTAATTGAACTATATATTGTGTAGATCTATCTCATTTTATAGTTATTTCGGTATATTTATATAACTACAGTATATAATACAGTATATCTATTATTGTTTATATTGCTGCATATTAATAGAACTATATATTGTGTAGATCTATCTCATTTTATACTATTTTTACTGTAAATGATGTGCTGTACATGTGGCCTACTGCACTGTAATTTACCGGATTGTTGTTTTTCTGTACATTGTAGGGAGACAACTCTTCTGGTCGACAAAATAAGTGAAGAGAATGATAAGAAGAGTGCCTTAAGGGTCAAATACACTCTGCAGCAAAATCACAATCTCACTGTATCCGAGACCAGCATAAAGAAGATGAGACGCAGAATTGGATGGAAATATGGTCGTGTGAGGTTAGTACTGGACAGTACAGGAGGTTAAAGTGTTGTTTAAGAAACTGTACTGTAACTATAAAATTATTCCTTTTAATTACAGAGCATACCCTATGATAAGGGATGTTAACAAGATCAAGAGAGTGGTCCAGGCCTAGGCATGGATCGACAGTGGAGAAACTTTCCAGGATTGCATCTTCACTGACGAGTCTACTGTTTCGCTGGATAGATTTGCCACCTTTGCATTCCACAAAAAAGGTTGCATATCTATGAGGCCGCGTCCGAAACACCCAGTGAAGATGCATGTGTGGGGTGCCATCTCTAGGCGTGGACAAGGATGCATCGTCATCTTTGAAGGTACAGTAAAATGTATGCCACACGCTTTTGCCTTATGCACTGTACTGTACTAGTGTGCAGTTTTTTGAGCACTTTTCTTTTCTTGTTTAAGCAATCATGAATAATGCTTTTTTCCAAGAGAAAATGGTGCCTGAGATTGTGGAATACATCACATGTGGGTTCCCAGATGGTCACCGTTTGTACCAGGACAACGATCCGAAGTACACCGCGTCAACAGCGCATATTCTTGAGCGCGGTATCAACTGGGTGAAGACGCCAGCGGAGTAAGTGCGGTAACCGTATCTCATTTTTTCCCACTGTTTTTACTGTGTACTGTATCTCTTTAGCTAATTGTCCTTTTTTCTCCCTGCCTCCAATGACAGATCGCCAGACTTCAATCCTATCGAAATGGTCTGGCATCAGCTGAAGGACCATATCCGAAAAGTCGTGAAACCCTCCAAAAAGAATGAGTTTGCACAAGGCATAATGAGTTTTTGGAACGATGTACTCACCGTGGAACGATGCAATAAATATATTGATCATATTGCGACTGTGTTGCCCATTGTGATCGCGCGTATGGGCAAGCATCAGGAAGGTAGTATGGTATAGTACTGTACTGTAGTATTGTAAGTACAGTATGATACAGATAAGAATGGCACAGATTTTTTTTTACCCTGAGAGAGCAGCACTAGCCATCTGGTTACAAAGTATTTAACAGTAGTCACAGTATACAGTAGTTCCAGTATAGACTAGTTTGACAGTACTAACTGCATACTGTTGTCCAATATGGAGTAGCTATACAGTACACAATGCCATAATATGCACCTAACTGTTCAATTTTTTTCTTTCCTGAGAGAGCAGCAGCAGCCACCTGCTTGCGAAGTATTTAACAGAAGTTACAGTATACAGTAGTTCCAGTATAGACTAGTTTGACAGTACTATACAGCACACAATGCCATAATACAGTATGCACATAACTGCACTCATTTTTTCTTTTCTTGTCTTTTCAGAAATAAAGGATGGACTGGGGGAGAGGGGGGGTATCGTGTAAAGTTTGTGAACTGTTTATACAGTTAAGTGTATCTAAACTGCAGTCATGATGTACACAAAACCTCTCCTCTCTCAATGAACTACTGTACTGTACACAGAATGAGGAAGAAGATAAAGACGGAAAAAATTATATTATTATATATATATTATTATATATTATTAATTAATAATATTATCAATGTGTATTATTCATGATTATCCACCGGCCCTCAATTTTCATCTGACAGAAGAACTGAATAAAGACTGCATTTTGTATTATTCGTGATTATTTGTATATTTGTATTTTCTGTTCCTGATAAAAGAAAATAAATATTTCTTTACATTCATGATAATCATAATCATTGACAACCCCCCCCCCACACCTACACCAAAGAAAAAGAAAGAATGACAAAAAGTGGTAATTTACTGCATCAACAACATGAATTAGATAATGGTATTTTTAACTCTCAATTTAACAGTGCTTTGCAAATCAGATTTACATATCAAATTCGAGAAGGGATTATCAAAAGCGTTACCGGAAACAAAGCCTGAAAGGGTTGGGTGGGTGGATGGGTGAGTCATGTGCAGTAATCATCAGCTGGCTCCCAACCCCAAAGAGGATTACAGAGAGGTAACTCAAAGCCAACAATAGGAAAATTAGGCACGCAGGCGCAGAGAGGTGATGCTTGGCTAGGGACGACGATTAAAAACACAATGACAAGCTTTAGAAACGGAATGGCTCTGGAGAGGTTTGGATAAGAGGTTCAAATCCTTGAGCGAGCCTTGTGTGTGTGCGTGGGGGAGGGGGGTACAGGGTACAGCTGCATGAAGGATTAGCTGTACTGCATTTCAAAGAAATTACATATTTTCAAAAGGCAAGTCATCATAATATAATTTGATCCCCAGACTCCCAAATAAATAAAAAGCACACAAATCAACCATGTGCAGTCAAACGCACAGTGTCGCAGTCAAAAGCTACAGCACAGATTTAATATCGTAATATTAAGATGGTTTAGGCAGGCTTGTGGAGAAAATAAAAATAAAAAATGAGGAGAAAAAAAAAATATATATATATATATATTTTGGTCACTCACTCTTGAACTTCGCAAGCAAGCAGTGGTGAAGTTACAGACGCATGTGCAGTAATCATCAGCTATGTACTGTAGCTCCCATCCCAAAGAGGATTACACGCAGGTGCAGAGAGGTGATGCTCGGCTAGGGTCGGACGATTTAAAACACAATGACAAGCTTTAGAAACGGAATGGCTCTGGAGAGGTGTGGATAAGAGGTTCAAATCCTTGAGCGAGCCTTGTGTGTGTGTGTGGAGAATGGGGGTACAGGGTACAGCTGCATGAAGGATTAGCTGTACTGCATTTCAAAGAAATTACATATTTTCAAAAGGCAGGTCATAATAATAATTTGATCCCTACACCACCAAATACATAAAAAGCGCACAAATCAACCATGTACAGTCAAACGCACAGTGTCGCAGTCAAAAGCTACAGCACAGATTGAATATCGTAATACACTGGCGACACACTTTATTCGAGCTCGGCTAGTCCCACGAATTCGGGTATACCCGGGTGTATTGAGGTTTGTGACTGTTTTCTGCCCGAGTTCATTGAGGTATTTTCCAGGCGGTATTGAAGCATTTTATTCCCGCTGGCTGCGTTACTGCACAGTATATATATATATACTGCATTACAATTCATGAATTTATGCCATCTGGTAGACACGCGAAGCATTGCAGCCTATTAAATCCTAATCATTATCATTTAACAGATCAGCCGCCCGTCAGCCAGGCATGAACCCAGGCTGGGAAGGCAAACGCAACGGGGCTTGTCAGAGGTGAGGAGCGGCGCATTCCAGGTATCTGCCAGGTACATATTGGGTATTTGCTCGAATAAAGTGTGTCGGTGCAGTATCAAGATGGTTTAGGCAGGCTTGTGGAGAAAATAAAAATTAAAAAAGAGGAGAAAAAAATATATATTTTTTTTATTTTGGTCACTCACTCTTGAACTTTGCAAGCAAGCAATGGCGAAGTTACAGATGCATGCACAGTAATCATCAGCTATGTACTGTAGCTCCCATCCCAAAGAAGATTACATGCAGGCGCAGAGAGGTGATGCTCGGTTAGGGACGGACGATTAAAAACACAATGACAAGCTTTTGAAACGGAATGGCTCTGGAGAGGTGTGGATAAGAGGTTCAAATCCTTGAGCGAGCCTTGTGTGTGTGCGTTGTGTGTGTGTGTCGAAGTCAAAAGCTACAGCACAGATTGAATATCGTAATATCAAGATGGTTTACGCAGGCTTGTGGAAAAAAAAAAAAAAAGAGGAGAATTTTTTTTTTTGGTTACTCACTCTTGAACTTCGCAAGCAGTGGCGAAGTTACAGACGCATGCGCAGTAATCATCAGCTATCAAGCAGGAATGTGATTGAAACCAGAAAGACACACATTCAAAGGAATGGTGTGGGAGAGGTGTACTGTACTGTAGATAAGATAAGAAGTTGAAATACTGCAGTGCAGTAAATTATCCTGTGTGTGTGCGGGGGTGAGCGAGGGGAGAGCGCTATATATGCCGAAATGTGATACTGTTACAGTACTGTACACGCCTATGCGTTTCCACAATTTTCAAATGAGACATACAGCACTGCACATGCATGTATAAATATGCAAATTTGCAATTACTGCACGCGCACATGCAGACTGTGTAATAACAAAGGTTAAACTGCTAAAGTATTAGACTTTGAAGACAGCAGCTCACCAACGCCCCCCTGAGTTTTTAGACAGTATTGCAGTATTGCAGACAGCGCTAATAAAATGCTAATATTACGAGCGCTAAAATACCGCAATATACTCCGGAAAAAAAAAACATACTGCATCTGCCCGCGGTTATCAGAGTTGCGCCGCTACGGCCGCACTAGGGTAAATGCGGCCGCCACTGTATACACACACATATACATACACAGGCGGCACACTTTATTCGAGTACGGCTCATTCCGCAAGCCGGGATATGTCCCAGCTTGCGAGCCGCACTCCCTCAGCGTGCAGCGCATCACCGATGAGCGGTCACGCGTCATCGGGTGCCTGTGCCACCTGTACGCGTGCCCAGGGCTCCCCGAGGGAGCCCTGGTGTCGCGCGGATGTGAGGACGGCGGCGGGACGTTCCTGGGGACCCGGCGGACCCGGTGAGGAGAGGGGGAAGCCCCGATCGGCGGGCCTCTCCTCCGAGGCTTCGGCGCGCGCCCGGCACCCTCCGGCGCGCGCCAGGTTACTGCTGCGGCCGAGAACGGGCAAATGCTCGAATAAACTCGGCCGCAGCAGTATACACACATATACACATATACACACACATATATATAGAAAAGAGAGAGGAGAGAGCGCACGCCCCATAGTATAAAACCGTAAATTTATTGAGGGGAAGGGGAAGGGGGGGTTAAAAAATGCACTCACAAGGGTACAAGTTTTGAAAGCATATTGTGATTATAATCACCACCATCCGGTAACTTCAACTGGTGCTGTGGAAGACCCTCGGTCCCGAGATTGCATAAACCACGCTGTTGGCAAGATTTCCTGGGCAGTTGGATATTGAGGAAACGATTTCCAAAGATCCCAGGGGAAAGCAGCCTTGCTTGCAAGTCTCTGTGGTATCCGGCGCTCGAGTCAATTCCTGCTGCGCTCCGTGATGACGTAATTTCCGTGCGTCGACGTGATGACGCTCCCTGACGCGTTTCGTCACACACGGGTGACTTTTTCAAAGGGTTGTCTGAAGTCGGTAAATCCAAGATGGCCGCTGTGTCACAAGGTATTTCAGCCAATCAAAGTGTGGAATTGGTTCCCACGATCTGATTGGCTGAAATACCTTGTGACACAGTGGCCACCTTGGATTTACCAACGTCATGTTAAAGGTAAATGAAGCACAGCCATTCTGATTGGCTGGCATCATTCCCTTTAAGTGACGTCACGGCAAAAAAAAAAAATTAAGTCTGCACATGGTTTTAACAGCCAATCAGGTGGCTGTTAACCATTGTGAGGGTAAATGTGACGTCAGAAGCCATATTTAAGGCCGTGACGCCTCATTTGAGCCCAAGAAGCCGACGAGACAGCATCGGCTGGGATTTAACATGGGGTTTTATGGATTGACAGATGAAGAAAGAAGATAAAGAACAACAAGAAATGGTTACAGATGAAGATAGAAGACGGTGAGTAAAGAAAGAAAAAAGAAGATTGGGGTACCTGAGCCAGATCCTGATGGCGGATGGCATCGGATGCAGTTGGAGGCCTTCAAGGTACGTGAGCTTCCTGTTACCCCGGGAGTCGGAGGGCCACCGCTTCTAATGGTAAGTAAGATATTCAATGTTTGTAAATGTCTCTTTTTACAGGTTTATTCTTTGGATGTCTTTTTTTATTTTTTGGGGGAGGCACGTTGACTGATAATATATTAATCTGTACCTTTTTAGGGTACAGATTAATACATTATTATACCAATATTTGGGGGGGGATTTCTCGCTTGTTAATGATGTGGATGTGTTTGTTTGTTCATGCTTAATGTAATAAAATGTTTGCGATTGGTATTCACTTGTACTTAATGTTATATTATGTTAGCTCATGTGTTTTATGGATACTTCAGAGATTGTTTTAATGTATTTATTTGTCTTTTAATGGTTACATTAATTAATGTAGGATTAATTCATTGTTTACATTGGTTAGTGTTACTATTCATTTTGAGTTGGTTTAGGGATTAATTGGTTTGATTGGGTAATGGTTTAATTAATTCATTGTTGATGTTGTAATTGCTTCTATTGATTGGATTAGCTGGCTACTTATTTTATTTAGTGAAGTGTGTTTTTTTGAAGGGGTTAACTCCCCCCGCAACCCCCCTCTATGCCTAAACAGCCACTAAGGGCCAAATACCCCCTTCACCCACCCCCGCTAGCCACAGTATTGTATTGTACTGTATGTTTCTTACAGTAAGCCTGGCACGGGTGTTTAACCCCTTCATTGCCTTAGCGGTTAGCCGCTAAGGTAATGAAGTTGCTGTAAATGCATGTTTCCTGCCTCGGATGCATGCCGGGGGGTCCGGAGCTGCTATTAATGGCTATCAGCTCCGGAGACCTCCGGCATCAATCCGAGGCAGGAAAAGGGCCTGATTTTTTCTAAGTCTCGACCCATCGCAGCTCATCGACACATCTCCCCACCAATTGTCCAACAATTTTGTGGGGAATTGGATTTGGGGAGAAAATCATTTTTTAGGGCTGCGATGGGCTGCGATAGGCCGCGACACCCGACTCGCGGGTCTCTGAATAGCGGGAGTTTATCAACCATCTGAAAATGGTCGATAAGCAGCTGATCGCTGCTCAGTCGGCGAATTTCGGATGGAGATACAATTTTGCGTCGATACAGGCCGTTATCGAGCACTTATTGAGGCTATCTGAATACGAGTGCCCATTTTGGGCGATAAGTGCTCGATAAGGGCCTTATCGAGACTTTCTGAATAAGGCCCATTGTCTCTCATTCTCTCTCTGTGTGTGTTCTCTCTCTCTGTGTCTCTCTGTCTCTCTTTCTCTCTCTGTGTGTCTCTCTCTCTGTGTGTGTGCCACTCTCTCTCTGTGTGTGTGCCACTCTCTCTCTGTGTGTGTGCTCCGCTCACTCTCTGTGTGTGTGTACCGCTCTCTCTGTCTCTGTCTCTCTCTCTCTGTCTCTCTCTCTCTGTCTCTGTCTCTCTCTCTCTGTCTCTCTCTCACCCACACACTCTCTCTCTCTGTCTGTCTCTCACCCACACGCTCTCTCTCACACTCTGGATCTCTTATTTACCCTATATATCTTAACTGCCCTATACCTACAACAAAATAACCTATACTGCTTTCTTCCAGATCTAACTCTCGAGCTTCACATGGAAGACATCGGAACCCCCCCAACCCAGGGAGACAGGTAGGGAACACCTCCCCTCCAATGTATAACATTGCGGGAATGAGGGTACCTGGACATTGAGGGTCTGTGGATCAGGTAAGATCCCAGGCGGGATTGCTGTTTTAGATATTGTGATGCGGGGGCATCCAGGCACTAGTTATGGGGTTCAGGAAACTAGTCATTCACATCTGGCTTTTTTTTCTAAATCCGACATTTACACACATATACATACACACACACACACACACACGTAACAAGGACTAATTGTAGTATAATGTAATACAATAAATAAACTTATGTCGAAATCCAATGTTGTTCTTACTAGGAATTTATAAAAAAAAATTAAAGCGGACCTGGGGGCGGGGCTTGGGGCGGGGCTAGATGGCGAGTAGATTTTTTTGTTCGTCGAGTAGATTTTTGGGTGATTTGTCGACCACTGTATATATATACATATATATATACATACATACATACATACATATCTGGCTCATCTCTCTGGGCTGCCCTGCATGAAATGGTCTCTTCCATAACACTGTGCTTCCTATTAATGGACGCCTAACATGACGTCATTCACAAAGCGTCCTCATTTCTGTAACGCTCGCGCTGCCCACAAAAAAGACAAGACCCCGGCACTGAGGTGGGAAGGTATAACACCACACACCCACAGCAGCAGAGGCGTGCCTGGAAGGCAGATAGTTTAGCGTAGCCGGGTCTGGGTTGGAGAGTGTAGGAGATGCGGTATACTTGCCGAGTTTTGGGATTGGAGAAGACAGGATAGTAGGGGTCCGTAAACCGTGGTCTGGGATTGGAGAGAGCAGCGTAGTCCGAGTCCCTATGCCATGTTCAAGGGTAGGAGAGATTGCCGTAGTCGAGGGTATGCCAAAGTCCAAAATCCAGAAGGATCCACAAACAAGCCGAGTTGGTACACAAGAGGTTAACTGCAAAGGAAACAGCGCACTGCACAAACGAAGTGAGCTTCATCAGGCTTAATAGGATTATGCTGAGCAAAGCATAGGAGGAAGCAGGAAGTATTTAAAGGCAGGACAGGCTAATGGGGACAGGGGGTGGAGGAGCGGAGGCATGGCCCCAGTAGAGATGGGATAGGCTGCAGGCAACAAGGCAGGGAAGAGAGGCTTGCCACGCAGCTGGGGATTGTTGCACGTCATCGCATGTGCACGCCGCGCGAGAGAGATGCGCAACGCATGCGGGAGGCAGGACCAGGTTCCATGCGGCAACTGGAACAGAAGAAAAGGTGGGGGAGCACAATGTGAGGAGGATGTAGTATCTTTCACTGACGGTCAATGCGGTGTTTTAGACTCTATTGATCCCTCATAGAAAGAAAAACTCCTTGTATGTATGCGCCTAATTGCCTTTTTTGTTTACACTTACATCCGCACGAGAGGCGAATTACAGTCAAGAATCCACCGACCCAAAGGAGAAAAGAGGACCAGTAAGAAAGCAGTACTACCACTCAGAAGCAAGACGCGGAAAGAAGTCAAAGAAACCTTGATGGGATACAACTTACACAAGGCCGTGTAAGTTTATTTATTATTCCATCTACACCCTGTGATTACATACAATACATAAACTCCCTATTCAAGGAGTTTTTCTTTCTAGAGGGATCATAGAGTCTAAAAACACCGCATTGACCGTCAGTGAAAGATACTACATCCTCCTCCTCACATTGCTCCCCCCACCTTTTCTTCTGTTCCATTATAACCAAGGGTCCAGGATAGACCCTAGTGGGTTATTTTGAGTCACACGAGGAACTTTCCAAGAGAACTTCAATAAGGTTGTATTATACCCCCCTTTTCTCTTTTAATACACATCCATTAATCACGTGACGGTTAGAGTAAGCGCCCGAGTAAAACAATACAACTCCATGCGGCAACTAGAGGAGCTGCGGGTGTGCGCGCGCTCTGTAATGAGAGCGCGCTCTGTAATGAGAGCGGGGGAGCGCGTATGGGCAGGAACAGTGGCCGCCATGGCAGCAGCAGCAGGTAAGGAGGGAACACGCCGCAAAGGATGTGTTCCCCGATTCCTTACAATTTCAGATCGACATGCCTGAAATGTGCAGGAAATGCATATGGGGATGAACATTTTTGCTGCCCCCAAATGTTGTCGCCCTAACAGGCCTAATGGGAAATCACCCACTGACATCAGACCAGGTTAAAAGGCTGTCTCACATTTTAACCTGGTCTGTAACTGTTTCATACGCTCATAATATATATTTTCTTTAACTGTGCATGCAATGTCTTGTATATATTGTAACCCCTGTTCATATTAACTGTACTTGTAGCCATGATTATTGTTTTACCTGTGCCCAGGACATACTTGAAAACGAGAGGTACTCTCAATGTACCTTCCTGTAAAATATTTTAATAAATAAATAAAAATAAATAAATAAATCAGGAGAGACTTATATACCCTCATATACACAAAGATATATTTATGATAGGTACTCCTCTCCCCCTCCTACCTCTTTACTGTACATACTAAACAGGCACTTTGAACAACCTACTGAGATTCATTATCGATTCTAGACTCTGGAAGGGGTCATTTATCAGACAGAGGTGAAGGGTATATATATATATTGTATGTGTAACAGGGTATTCTTTCTGGCCGTATCTTTTCCCCTCCCTGTTTATGCAAGTCCTGCTAGCTGCAGCTATAAAGGTTATTTGCTGTGGGCATGTGACCCCCCTTCATGCTCCTCTCTGATGGACATAAGTAAGGTGGTGACTCATGGCCCGTGTAAGCCTATCAGAGAAAGGTATAGTCCATCTGCCCGCCTCTTCTGCTTCCTGATGAGGGGCAGTGCCAAATTTAGTCAGTCCTGCTCTGGTAAAGGTAGCGAGCAGTAGGGCTATGAGTCTCTCCCATCACGGGATGAGCGTTCCCAAATCCAGCCCCTGGGGCTGGGGGAAAATCTGACTAGACCAACAGATGCCTTGTAATATCTGGGACAAGCATCATCCAGATGCCTGGAGCCTCCGAGACCCTGCACCGCTGTATGAAGAAGATCTGCAGTGATTGCCATAATAAAGACCCTTGTTCACTCATACCTCCTAAGTTGTCAGTTCCCTGGCAGGAGGGAAGAATTATGCAATATGGGGGCTGATCTCTGAACCCTTGAGCCGCACTACTGCTGGAGGCACTAAGCACCCTGAGAAGAAGCTCAGACAAAGAACCTAAGCCTTTCCCAATCTCCCACCATCGCAGATCAAACTCAGCTCTCCTGACCCTAACAGTACTCGCACCCCACTATAGTAGAGCGTTGTTCTCCCCACTGGGTGTTTTAACAGTGCTACATGTAAATATATATATCTATAATTAATATAATATAATATATATGTCAGATAAGGCAGTTGGCACTCCAATAGGTGCTGGTAGCCACAGGTGGCCGTCCCATAGAGAATGTGTATTATACTTACCGTTCCAAGGATAGTAAACAAGAGACAGCACTCAATGTAAAATCAAAGTGTATTAGTGAAACAAAAATACATCCAGAAACCCAACGTTTCGTCCTACATGGGACCTTCCTCAGGGGATAAACCCCTGAGGAAGGTCCCATTCTGTAGGACCGAAACGTTGGGTTTCTGGATGTATTTTTGCTTTCACTAATACACTTTGATTTTCAACATTGAGTGCTGTCTCTTGTTTACCTATCCTTGGAACGGTAACGTATAACTATATATATATATATACATACATACATACATAAATACATACATACATACATACATACATACATACATACATACATACATATACACACACACACACACACACATATATATACAGTATATATATATAGCTTCTTTGCATACCTAGTTCACCAACCCCACACTGATGAGACCCATTAAGGTTGAAACAGCTGTCTGATCGCTTCTTGGCCTTTTGGCTAAGATCAAGGCGATATGAGTGCTCCTCTCGACCTGCACAGCTATGACCAAATGCAGTACTATCCTATCTGGGGTTTCAGTAGGAAAGGTCTGTGGCAAGCATTTGGCCCTCTAGCTCGTTGAGAGGTGGTGTCCAGACCCCGGACCACAGAACCCCTGAGCCTTCGGGCTAAGGGGGGATGGCATTCAAACAACCAGCCCTTCAGGGCTGGGGTGCACCCGCACAACCCTCAAAAGAGGAGAGATGATGCGAACTCCCTTGCGGGCTTCGGGCCAGAAGGAGGAAGAGACGGATGTCCTGAATCCTAACGGAGGAAGGCATCAATGTCCCTGGAGACATTTGAGAAAGTCACAGCACGTGACGAAACGCGTTAGGGAACGGAACTGCGTCATCACGCAAGCGCATGACAGGCCGTATCGAGCACTGATACACATTGCGGCCAGCAGAGATTGGAGATTTTCCTAAAACTCAAAGACCGCATCATTGATTTGAAGGAGCCTTTCTACTCATGCACCAGAGAACATCTACCAGCAGCTTCAAGTGAGAGTTGGACTGCAGGGTCTGGAGGCTGAGTGACCAGAGTTGGCGGTGATATATTTCACACACTGCTTGATTTTAACCTACCCTTGTGAGTGGATTTTCTAACTTTCCCAATAAATGTACTGTATTAGGCTATGGGGTGTGCGCTCTCTCTCTTTTTTCTTTTCTAATATATATATATATATATATATATATATATATATATGTATATATACAGTGCTCCCACTGCAGCAAGGGATTCTGGGGAATGACATGCAAATGAGCACACAATGTGTCACATTTTGCCTGGAATATCCATTCACATGGAGCCCATTTATGCTGATGCATTGCCTTTCACACAGCTTTTAAACACAGCATGGGACTAGCAAAGCAAGTACAAACCACTCATAGACATGTTTCAACCTTGATGGTTGCACAGTTACCTGCAGGCAGCTTTGGCTTTTAACATTTTTGTTTTCACTTGGGTGTCAGGATTGTATTTATGTTCACTGAGACAGTATTGTGTTATGCACTGTCTGTGCTATATTTAATGACTGAGACACTTGCTGTCTATCTAGATTGTCTCTTCATTTGACTGGAATACCAATAAAAGTTACTTTTAATACTCAAATAAATTAATCATTTTGTGAGGTGTACACCTTTCATAGGGATTCTTCTTCTCCTCTGTCTGTATGATACTCTTATCCCAGGCATACTTCCACAATTACTACGAAGTGGCTGAGCGAGGTATCCCATACCCCTATGTCTGTTATTAAATGGTTAGCTAAATATTTTGTTGTGTGGTATTGCATCATTAAAGTAGATTATATGGAGAATAGTACCCATTTTATGTTTATTTTGTTGTTCCTGTTTGGGAAAAATTATACCATTACATTGTTTGTTTTGAACAGTAGACAGGGTTTCAGCTGCCAACATTACAATGTAGTCACATTGTGATTGAGTGGGTGCCAACATTAAACATTCACAGGATAGTGAATGTGAAAAACGGCTTCTTGTGCAGGAAATGATCAGATGTGTCAAATGATTAACCTATTGTCTGCCATGCACTATTCATCTTCAGAGCGCATCCTGTTAGACTCTTATTCAAAGCACTTAGGAGATGGAGTTGTCTATATTACTAATCACTTTTGTTCATATTTAACATACTGTATAAATGAATTGCAAGGTAACATGCATCATACAGCATTAGAGGAAAGTACCGCCATTATTACCTCTTCTTGCATTCACACTTACCTAGCACTTCTTTTGTGTAATACCAAGACTCCCATTGTAATTAAGGAGAAAAAAAGATCCAACACTTCTTTGACGGGAGCTTTGTGACAGGCTATAATAATACACCAAATATATAACTGGGTTGAACTGGACGAGGCTTAGATATGATAAAATATAATTTATTCCTTGAAAAAGGTGAACACAACAAGATATACAAATAACAAACAAAATATAGCACTTACTTAAAGGTTAGGACAAGAAAAGTCATCAGGATGGGCCATTCCTTCCATAATTCAGGCTTAGATGTAGACATCACAGCAATACATGAAGATCACAAAGACCATACATGAAGACATTTGAGTAAGGGGTGACTCTGGTTTAAATACCATTTCAACCCCCTCTCTTACAACCAAGGTGCCGAGCTGGCCAGAAAAAATCTCTTTGAAGGAGATTTTGGCTTCCCTTGTAAGTGTGAAGACCGACACTTAAAAACACTCAGCCCCTTTGTTCTTGCCCTTAGCATAAAAAATCAGGACAGTTAGCTTTTGATCACCGGGCTATGTTAATGTCTCAGGATGCCCTTCCTGCCCTAGTTAGTATAGCAGATGGAGTCTGCATTTTCAGAGCAAATCCAAAATCCCAGATAAACTTTAATACCTACACATATTAAAAGACCTGGTTCTGGTAGGTCCAGCAGGTCCAAACTTTCCAGACCTTAATGCCAGAAGGGGTACACTATAGGGTCCAAGTTTCAGCCCGCTACGACCTTCTGAACTGGAGTTATACAAATACCACATATACCGTTTCATATTTTATTATAAAAATCTCCGCTAAAAAGAAATCTCAGCTTTTCACTAAATCCCCATTGAAAACAATGGGCTCCGCCGCTATGGGCTTCAATGGAGCAACTCCGCCGTTGTAGTCAATGGATTTTCCCGCCAAAGACTTTCAATGGGGAAACCGCCGCCATTGAAGTCTATGAGAAAATCCACAAATCTTTACATTCGTCAACACTCCGTCTGGTTGGTCTGAGAGGGCTGGGAAGGGGCACGCATTAAAGCCAGAACCTTGGCTACATGCCCCCCAAATCCCATCCCTCTGGTCATTCCAGACCCGGAGATATGGACTTACATTTTTCAGCATTTTACACTTAGTCGTTTTTACGCCACGCGGCTTTTCCCCATTGGAATCAATGGCCGGCGCCGCCATAGACAATGCATGGCACACGCCGCCATTATATTCAATGGTGCGACCCTCCTTCTACGCTCGACCCTTTACGGGGGTCCCTCATTTCCGGACCCGGTGGGGGTCGTGTGTGGGGGTCCCTAGGGGCTAGGGGCAAAAAGAATTTTATTCCCAGGGGCCCTAGAACTTAAGATTCCCACGCCAATTGTCGTTAAACTTGACCGTAGTGATTAAACTCTTTCAAAAGACATTGTATCCACTTTTGCGGTCTGCGGTTTGGATGGCTGCCAACCTGTTCCTTGAGGCCGGCGTCGAGGAATCTCCATTGAAGTCAATGAGCCCATTAACTTACAATGGGAAACCGCCGCTCCTCCTCTCGGAGGCTACCTGCTGGTCGTCGCTGGAAAACAGGTCCAAAACCGCTACTTCTGCCATTAGAATGCATGGAGTCTCAATGGCGACTTATGGAAGGTTGCAAAATAGAGCCTGAAAAGGCGGGAAAATTACACAAAGGGCTATAATCACTATTTTAACATTAACCCCTTCCCTCCCGCATCAACCCTAGTGTATGTGTGAGTGCAAACACCAGGATAACACATTACATTTACACAGGGAAATAAATATTTGGATATTGGAGCAAGGCAAAACACATTACTGGACCTCAGTCCAGTTAACCCCTTGCTTCCCAGATGAGAGTAGAGGGTGGCCAAATGGGGGTGTAACCCCTTTAATCCTGGGCCAAATCCTCTCTATCATGACAACTTCACACTGTGAATCCTGAAATTTACATATGAAAGCATGTAATTTACAGTGCAGTATGAATAACTCATTGCTGTTCTGTTTATTTTCACAGATTACAAAATGCATTGTAACCCTGGACATGCTTGAAAATGAGATGCACATCTTAATGTATTTATCCCAGTAAATTACATTAAATATAAAGAAAAAATACTTTAATTCAATAAAGAGGGTGATTCACCATGGAAGTGGATTGGGGAAGTTAATGTTAATGTAATGGTAAAACAGAAAAAGGCAGATATTATGAATCTTAATTATGCTCATTACTGTCTCCCTTGAATCCCTATTAAAAATAACTGACACTGTCTGTTTGTTATAGGGAATTAAATAAGTGATGGAGTTATACTAGAGAATTGCTCCTGAGACAATGAATGTAGCAATCACGGAAATATATACTGTTGAATTCTGTACTTGCTTTGATGTATTCATTAGATATTTCTAGATATTTTTAGTTATATTAAAAAAAATGTTCTAACCTGATTTTCTGTTGGCTACGTTTTCCTTACATATATAATAGGGCTTTCCTTCTGTTTGAGGACTGTTTGTGGGGAGCCATCTTGTACACAGAGCTGAGAGAGGTGGAACTCTGGACAACATCTCTTCCGGAGGAGAATTGACATAACGTCTAATTGTGGCGCACCCGGAAGCGGAACTCCATCATCTGTTTGACCGCGAGGCCCAGGTCCCGGTCGTGAGTGTGGCTGAATCATACATCCTTGGCCCTTGCTACATAACTCCAATGCTTACTATCTAGCGACTTTTGTAAGTTGCCATTTTCTATTTTGTCACAGTAAATGTTATTTTATTGTTTTGCGCTATGGAGCATACACTTTCCTTTTTTGTTATATTTACAGTTAGGTCCGGAAATAATTGGACACTGACACAATTTTCATAATTTTGGCTCAGTACGCCACCACAATGGATTTGAAATGAAACAACCGAGATGCAATAGAAGTGCAGACTTTCAGCTTTAATTCAAGGGGTTGAACAAACATATCGTATGAAACGTTTAGGAATCGCAACCATTTTCATACACATGAAAAACAGACAGAATAGGGGGAGCGAGGGATTAGAAGATATGCAATCCAAAAAACAGCTGAAAACGTTGTAATGTAAACTCTAATATGGTGCTCCAAGTTATGCCAACATTTTCATGGCTCATTGAGAAGAGACCAATATTTGGTCTGGCAATCCCTATGGAGCAAACCTGGTCCAATGGAAGAGGTATATCGATGATGTCCTCATCATCTGGCAGGGGAACAAGGCGGACCTAAACCTCTTTCTAAGCCACATCAACGAGAACAACGTAAACCTCACCTTCACATCAGAGATGAGTATTGAGAGCATCAACTTCCTTGATTTAACTATTTACATTGAAAATAATATCATAAAAACCAAAACTTATTTCAAGGAGGTTAATGCTAACAATTTTCTCTTAAACAACAGTTGCCACCACCAAAGATGGTTGAATAATATACCCTATGGACAATTTCGACGAACTAGGTGCAACTGCACGGAGTTGGAGGTATTTAAAGAGCTGGCAGGAACTCTGAAAACAAAGTTTGAGGAACGGCATTACAATCCAGATGTGATTGAGAAAGCACTATCTAAAGCTTTACAACTTAGAGAAGATGAATTAATGGTGCCCAAACAAAAAAAGGATAACCCAGGCTATGTGGTACCCTTTATAACAAAATACAATGATGAAGCTTATAAGATTAGTAATATTTAAAAAAAACATTGGCATGTTTTGTGTAAGGACACGGTGTTAAGAGACCATCTACCGGAGGCACCTCGTGTTATTTTTAAGAAAGCTGAAAACATTAAAAATAAATTAGTTCCAGAGGCGCATGCGCGACGGGAACGGAGATGGCAGCCTGATCTGAGCGCTCCGATACCCGTCGGCAATAAATAAAGCATTACAACTGTATAACCCAACAAAAACATCCCTAAACAGCGGGACCGGCTAGAGCTAAGCTCGCAGCAACCACACACATGGCGGCGACTCGCAAAAAATCCAAACAAAAGGTGGATGTACGTACCTATTTCGTGAGGGCAAAAAAGGCAAGAGAGACAGACAGCATGGCGGCTTCCGACTCAGATTCCGCACCGGAGCTGGAGTCGGCAATGGATGAGCAGACGGGTGCTCTAAAGAGAGAAATTACCCAACTCCTCTCTGATCTAAAAACTTTTTCCGCGGAGAGGTGGACCAACTAAGGAAGGACATACTGAGCATCGGGACACGAACGCACACCCTGGAGGAGAAAATGGAGGAGTCTTCCCGCTCTCAAATTGCAACAGACACCAGGGTCTCCACGCTAGAGAGAAGGGTGGCAGAGCTGGAGGAACGCCACGAGGACAGCGAGAATCGCGATAGGCGCAACAACCTGAGGGTTAGGGGGATACCAGAGGAGATATTAGACCCCGAAGTGCTGCTGAATCGCTGGATGACCTCCATTATGCCGGGGAAAATGGAAGCAGAGCTGGTCATGGACCGGTGCCACCATGCATTACGGGCCCGGCCGCTTCCTAACAACCCACCCAGAGACATAATTCTGCGTCTGCATCACTTCACCACAAAGGCAGAAATCAGCAAAATTACACGGGCCACCCCAACGGTGAAATACGAGGGAATAGAAATGGCCATATTCCAGGACATTTCCCCGATCACATTGACACGGCGTCAGGCCCTCCAGCCAGTTACCAAAATATTGAGGGACAAAAATATAAGGTATAGATGGGCCTTTCCCTTTGCCCTGATCGTGGTGCAAAACGGTCGGTCCCATGTATTAAAACACCTTGCAGATGGCGCAGAGTTCCTGAATAAGCTGAATATACCTCATGACCTCCCACAAGTAGAGGCCCAGGTGGGACGCCCTCCCAGGCGGACAGAATGGGAAAAGGTGGGCTCACCTAAAGGTCCGCGCCAAGCTAACCCAGGATCGCCCAGACCGGTGTGAGGGCTTTGTATGCGGCTCTCCAGCTATGCTGGACACATCAGTTCTTGTTTCTAACCCGGTTAAAGTTATCTCCCAGCCAGTGTCTACCACCGAGTAATACCCGAAAAAATGACTGACAGTGGGTGACCCCTCCGCCCCCTCCCAACGGGTCCAGACCCAGATAGCCAAGCCCCGGCGGAGGATGCTAGAGCGGCTAAAAGGGAAAAAGAAAACAAAAGTAAGAAAAATCATAACACTCACCAAAATGGCGGCCGGAGGTGATCCGCGGGAGAATCTGGAGGGGAAGCGCGGAAACAGAATGGCGGAGGTCAATTGGGCGCGAAAAAGAGAAGCTCCTGCTAGCTCCACCTTCAGGACACGCCTGCTTCCTCGGCTCACCACAGACAGGAATGCGCACGAGTCACGGATGACGACAGAGGGCGGTCCCCGGCGAGTCCGTGTCGATCCGGATCTGACGTCAGTGACAGCGCCTGCGGAGCAGGACAAAGATGGCCACGCACCGGAGCAGCGAGGCAGAGGGCCTGAAGAGACATTGAGAGAGAGGGGGTGCTCCGAGGGGGTGCGCGCATTCCCCCGAGGGGACAAGGGGGCGGGGGGTTAAACCCGGTTAATTAACACAGTTAAGGGTAGTTAAAGAGCTGGACAGTTAAAAGTAACCAACCATAGTCATTAGCACACAGCGGTCTGCAATAAGACACAGAATCAATACGGACAAGCTAATGTGTTGTTGTACTTGCAAAACACTGCTATTATTTTAGTTGTTCTTTAAAAAAAATGTTTATGCTGCCGACGGGGGGGCGGATGCTTGCCCTCTTCCCTACCTGTTGGCATGTGCCTCTGGGGCTGGACTGTGGCCTTAAGCCACAGATCAGTCAAAGACCAGGGGATCCGCAGTCTGGAGTGTCCCCCTCAATCCCGGACGGGAAGGTGGGATCATCCGGAATATGTGCGGCATCCCCAGGCAGTAAACCACAGGTCAAATAAGACCAAGATGGTTTCCCTTGTATGCTCTACAAGGATTTATGTTCCCTGTCACTCCCCTATGTGTTTTCCTCCCCATCCCACAGGTATCCCAAAAGGAAGCAGCTCGGCAGCACGAGAGCAGCAGTACCGCTCCCGACACCGGCAGAAAAGTCAAGACAAGGGTAGGAAACAAACACAGCACACCCACAAAGACTCACTACATAAACACTTATGGCATTGACATTTATATCACAGAATGTTAAGGGATTCAACTCCCCTCAGAAGCGTAGAATCGCCTTTGCTGAATTTAAACGCAGGAAAGCAGATGTTCTATTCCTTCAAGAGACGCACTACTGCTCGAGAAAAAACCCGGGGTTCATAGACAAACATTTCAGGAAAATCTATCTAGCCTCAGCTAAGGAAAAAAAAAAGGGGTACCCATTCTACTCCATAACAGAGTCCCATTTGAGATGGAAAAAATAAAACGTGACCCAGGAGGTAGATATATTGTATTGGTGGGCACATTGCAACAATGCAGAGTAACCCTGGCGTGCATATATGCCCCATGTGAAAAAGACCCTCAATTCTTCACAGAGTTCTTCCTTAAGCTGCAGCAATGGGCATCCGGCAATATAATATTAGCGGGAGATTTCAATAAGGTCTTAGACCCTCGAATAGACAGGTCCCCGAGACAGGAGAAAATGCGACAAGCAGGGACGACGGGGCTGCTGGAGGGGCTGAAAAGGCATTGTCTAGTGGACATATGGCGGGAACAGCACCCAGGTGACTGTTCGTATACATTCTATTCACACCCCCATGACAGCTATAGCAGGCTAGACCACTTCTTTGTGTCGAGCAGAATGGTCCCACAAATCACCGACACCTTAATTCATGACATTTCATGGTCGGACCAAGCATCAATTGAGCTAAAATGCACGCAAATTAGACCGGTTAGCCCGGGAGCAAACTGGAAATTAAACGAGTCCCTAATAAAGATACCTGAATTGGCACAGATAGTCAAAGACGAGATTAGACAATTTTTTGTCATGAACGCAGGTACGGTGGAATCTCACACTATACTGTGGGAGGTTCACAAGGCCACAATGCGTGGAACGCTCATTAGCCTTGCAGCAAGGCGAAAAAGGCAGAGGGAAACGAAATTGTCACAATTATACAAGAGGTTACATGAGCTCTCCACACTACATAGCCGATCAGGTGGAGAGGACATTCTTAAGGAGTTGAAGGATGTAAGGATAGAACTTAACCTCCTCCTCACATCCCAGGCCGAGAGGGACATTAGCTGGACCAAGATGATTTTTTTTGAGAAAGCCAACAAGCCGGATACTATGCTAGCCAACAGGATTCGCAATAGGCAACCAAACTATAACATACAGGCCATCAAAACCAAATCGGGGGAATTGACCTCCAACCCCAAACGTATAGTGGAAGAGTTTAGACTTTACTATGAACAGCTTTATAATGGGGAGAAGGTGACACACAACTCCAAAACAAGCAAATTATTGCAGACCTTCCTAAAAGAGGCAGCCTTACCTGGGCTGAGCAGAGTGGAGAGCGAGGCAATTCAGACTGATTTCACTCTGGAGGAACTGACCGCGGTTATCAAAAACCTCAAACCCTCTAAGGCCCCAGGCCCAGATGGGTTTTCTAATTTATATTACAAAAAATACATAGGGGTTCTGGCACCGCACATGCTCAAGTTATTTAACGGAGTCTTGGCGGGGGAACCCTTCTCAGACCAGATGCTCCAGGCGTCGATATCTATAATCCATAAAAAGGACAAAGATCCTACAAACTGTCAAAGTTATAGGCCGATATCATTAATCAATTCGGACGTTAAGATATACTCCAAATTGCTGGCCAACAGATTGAGTGCAATCATGCCAAGGCTTATCCACCCGGACCAGGTTGGCTTTATTAGCAATAGAGACAGTAGGGGAACCCCTGCTGCAGCCTTAGTGAGATGATACTGTGAACGGTGCTTAGGGTATAAACTGTAGTGAATATCGGAGAAAAAGGACCCAATGTAGCACTCGGGTTCACATTCTGTTAATTTATTTACCTATTGCGCCTCTCCAGCCGCATGGCTGGCCGCTCCACTTCCCACCTTGGGACCGGGCGGGCCTAACACTAGGACCACGCAAGTGTCTGTCCTCCCCTGCGGGAGCGCCACATGGCACCGGGTGGCACACCAGTGGCTGCACCTCCGTCTACCGAGCGCGGCCGCCGGACCTTCGCACCCGAAGCGTGGAACCATTCTGCCCGCCAGACCCCCTCTACCCCCCCCGAGACCACCCCTCCCCGCCGGCAGCCGCAGCGGGGATCGGGGGTTAGATGAATGGGCGGAGAGAGGCCCTGCCCCGGACCACCCCAGGTCGGGGGGGCCCGTGAACCAACCAGCCGGACCCCCCCACCAATCAGAACCCTTCTGCCCAAGGCCGCCCCTCCCTATATTTTCTTTAACTGTGCATGCAATGTCTTGTATATAAATGTATACCTTGTTCATTTATGTAACTGTATTTGTAACCATGTATTATTTGTTTTACTCTGTGCCCAGGACATACTTGAAAACGAGAGGTAACTCTCAATGTATTACTTCCTGGTAAAATATTTTATAAATAAATAAATAAATAAATTTCTACAACAACTTTATTAACATCATAAAACAAAATTACAAATGTAGAGAAGTGGTGACTCTAAAACAAAGAGAGAGATGTTAGTGCATTCTCATAGCAATGAATTACAATATCATACATAAAAACAATGAAAGATTGGTATAAATTAACACACCTAGAATCAACAGGACCTGAAGAGAGTTGTAAACAACAAATCTGATAGAAGAAGCACGAAAGCAAAAATAGACACGGGTAAAGGGCCACTCCTAAGAATAAACCCAATAGCAAATGTCCCGTATTAAGCTAAAAAACATGGTAAATTTTTTTTTTAAAGTATAAAAAAATATATATATAAAAACATATAAAAGGACAAAAGAGAGGCGCATGCGCGACGGGAATGAAGATGGCAGCCTGAGTTAAGTGCTCCGATACCCGTCGGCAATAAATAAAGCATTACAACTGTAAAACCCAAAATAAACATTCCTAAACAGCGGGACCGGCTAGAGATAAGCTCACAGCACCCACACACATGGCGGCGACTCGTAAAAAATCCAAACAAAAGGTGGATGTGCGCACCTATTTTGTGGGAGCAAAAAAGGCAAGAGAGACAGACAGCATGGCGGCTTCCGATTCTGGAGCCGGCAACGGATGAGCAGCCTGGTGCCCTAAAGAGAGAAATTGCCCAACTCCTCTCTGATTTAAAAACGTTTTTCCGGGGAGAAGTGGACCAACTCCGGAAAGACATACTAAGCATCGGGACAAGAACGCATGCCCTGGAGGAGAAAATGGAGGAGTCTTCCCGCTCTCAAAATGCAACAGACACCAGGGTCTCTACGCTGGAGAGAAGGGTGGCAGAGCTGGAGGAACGCCACGAGGACAGCGAGAACCGCGATAGGCGCAACAACCTGAGGATTAGGGGGATACCTGAGGAGATCTTGGACCCCGAAGTGCTGCTGAATCGCTGGATGACCTCCATTATGCCGGGGAAAACAGAAGCGGAGCTGGTCATGCATTACGGGCCCGGCCGCTCCCTAACAACCCACCCAGAGACATAATTCTGCGTCTGCATCACTTCACCACAAAAGCAGAAATCAGTAAAATCACACGGGCCACCCCAACGGTGAAATTCGAGGGAATAGAAATGGCCATTTTTCAGGACATTTCCCCGATCACTTTGACACGGCGACAGGCGACAGGCCCTCCAGCCAGTTACCAAAATACTGAGGGACAAAAATATAAGATATAGGTGGGCCTTTCCCTTTGCCCTGATGGTGGTGCAAAACGGTCGGTCCCATGTATTAAAACACTTGGTGGATGGAGCAGAGTTCCTGAATAAGCTGCAAATACCGCACAACCTCCCACAAATAGAGGCCCAGGCGGGGCGCCCTCCCAGGCGGACGGAATGGGAAAAGGTGGGCTCGCCTAAAGGTCCGCGCCAAGCAACCCCTGGATCGCCCAGGCCGACGTGAGGGCTTTGTAAGCGGCTCTCCAGCTGTGCTGGACACACCAGTTCTTGTTCCTAACCCGGTTAAAGTTATCTTCCAGCCAGTGTCTACCACAGAGTAATACCCGAAAAAATGACGGACAGTGGGTGACCCCTCCACCCCCGCCCGACGGGTCCAGCCCCGGATGGCCCAGCTCCGGCGGAGGTTGCTAAAGCGGCTAAAAGGGACAAAGAAAACAAAAGTAAAAAACAACATAACACTCACCAAGATGGCAGCTGGAGGTGATCCGCGGGAGAATCCGGAGGGGAAGCGCGGAAACAGAATGGCGGAGGTCAATTGGGCGCGAAAAAGTGAAGCCCCTGCTAGCTCCAACCTCAGGACACGCCTGCTTCCACGGCTCACCACAGTCAGGAATGCGCACGAGCCCCGGATGACGACAGAGGGAGGTCCCCGGCGAGTCCGAGTCGGCCCGGATCTGACGTCAGAGACAGCGCCTGAGGAGCAGGACAAAGATGGCCGCGCAATGGAGCAGAGAGGCAGAGGGCCCGCAGAGTCGCTGAGAGAGAGGGGATGCCCCGAGGGGGTGTGCGCATTCCCCCGAAGGGACAAGGGGGCGGGGGGTAAAACCCAGTTAATCAACCCAGTTAAGGGTAGTTAAAGGGCTGGTCAGTTAAATGTTATCAACCATAGTCAGTAGCACACAGCGGTCTGAAATAAGACACAGAATTATTTCGGACAAAATAATGTGTTGTTGAACTCGCAAAAACACTGTTGTTATGTTAGTTGTTCTTTAAAAAAAATGTTTATGCTGCCGACGGGGGGGGGGGGGGGGGGGCGGATGCTTGCCCTCTTCCCTACCGGTTGGCATGTGCCTCTGGGGCTGGACGGTGGCCTTAAGCCACGGATCAGTCAAAGACCAGGGGGTCCGCAGTCTGGAGTGTCCCCCTCAAGTCCGGACGGGAGGGGGGGATCATCCGGAACATGTGCGGCATCCCCAGGCAGTAAACCACAGGTCGAATGAGACCAAGGTGGTTTCCTTTGTATGTTCTACAAGGATTTTTGTTCACTGTCACCCCCCTATGTGTTTTCCTCCCCATCCCACAGGTATCCCAAAAGGAGGCAGCTCGGCAGCACGAGAGCAGCAGCACCGCTCCCGACACCGGCAGAAAAGCCAAGACAAGGGTAGGAAACAAACACATTACGCCCGCAAAGACTTACTACACAAACAATTATGGCATTGACATTTATATCACAGAATGTTAAGGGATTTAACTCCCCTCAGAAACGTAGAATCGCCTTTGCTGAATTTAGACGCAGGAAAGCAGATGTTCTATTCCTACAAGAGACGCACTACTGCTCGAGAAAAAACCCGGGGTTCATAGACAAACATTATAGGAAAATCTATCTAGCCTCAGCTATGGAAAAAAAAGGGGGTAGCCATTCTAATCCATAACAGAGTCCCATTTGAGTTGGAAAGAATAAAACGTGACCCAGGAGGTAGATATATTGTATTGGTGGGCACATTGCAACAATGCAGAGTAACCCTGGCGTGCATATATGCCCCATGTGAAAAAGACCCTCAATTTTTCACAGAGTTCTTCCTTAAGCTGCAGCATTGGGCATCCGGCAATATAATATTAGCGGGAGATTTCAATAAGGTCCTAGACCCACGAATAGATAGGTCCCCGAGACATGAGAAAAAGCGACAAGCAGGGACGATGGGGCTACTAGAGGGACTGAAGAGGCATTGTCTAGTGGACATATGGCGGGAACAGCACCCAGGTGACCGTTCGTATACATTTTATTCACACACCCATGACAGCTATAGCAGGCTAGACCACTTCTTCGTGTCGAGCAGAATGGTCCCACAAATCACCGACACCTTAATTCATGACATTTCATGGTCGGACCATGCATCAATTGAGCTAAAATGCACGCAAATTAGACCGGTTAGCCCGGGAGCAAACTGGAAATTAAACGAGTCCCTAATAAAGATACCTGAATTGGCACAGATAGTCAAAGACGAGATTAGACCATTTTTTGTCACGAACGCAGGTACGGTGTAATCTCACACTATACTGTGGGAGGCTCACAAAGCCACAATGCGTGGAACGCTCATTGGCCTAGCAGCAAGGCGAAAAAGGCAGAGGGAATCGAAATTGTCACACTTATACAAGAGGTTACATGAGCTCTCCACACTACATAGCCGAACAGGTGGAGAGGACATTCTTAAGGAGTCGAAGGATGTAAGGATAGAACTTAACCTACTCCTCACATCCCAGGCCGAGAGGGACATTAGCTGGACCAAGCGGAATTTTTTTGAGAAAGCCAACAAACCGGATACTATGCTAGCCAACAGGATTCGCAATAGGCAACCAAGCTATAACATACAAGCCATCAAAACCAAATCGGGGGAATTGACCTCCAACCCCAAACGTATAGTGGAAGAGTTTAGACTTTACTATGAACAGCTATATAATGGGGAGAAGGTGACACACAACCCCAAGACAAGCAAATTATTACAGACCTTCCTAACAGAGGCAGCCTTACCCGGGCTGAGCAGAGTGGAGAGCGAGGCAATTCAGACTGATTTCACTCTGGAGGAACTAACCGCGGTTATCAAAAACCTAAAACCCTCTAAAGCCCCAGGCCCAGATGGGTTTTCTAATCTATACTACAAAAAATACATAGGGGTTCTGGCACCGCACATGCTCAAGTTATTTAACGGAGTCTTGGCGGGGGAACCCTTCTCGGACCAGATGCTCCAGGCGTCGATATCTATAATCCATAAACAGGACAAAGATCCTACGAACTGTCAAAGCTATAGGCCGATATCCTTAATCAATTCGGACGTTAAGATATACTCCAAATTGCTGGCCAATAGATTGAGTGCAATCATGCCAAGGCTTATCCACCCGGACCAGGTTGGCTTTATTAGCAATAGACAAGCGGCCGACAATACTAGAAGAATCATAGATATCATTAACTTTATCAATGCCAACGGGATCCGAGGTGTAGTATTAAGTTTAGACGCAGAGAAGGCCTTTGACAGGATTGACTGGCCATACATGGAATCCACGCTTGAAGCATTCGGGTTTAGAGGTAAAATTCTAGGGGCAATAAAAGCATTATACACAACTCCGACCGCCAAGGTGGTTCATCAAGGATTGCCGTCAGAGTTGCTCAAAATCAAAAGCGGGACCAGACAGGGCTGCCCACTCTCGCCCTTGTTGTTTGCCCTATGCATGGAACCGCTAGCGGCGCACATACGGCGTAACCCGGATATTGCCGGCATACAAATTCACTCCCAAGAGCATAAAATTGCTCTTTACGCAGATGACATTATCTTGTCACTGACGAAACCGCTTACCTCGCTGCCCAATCTGTTCGCTCTACTGGAAAAATTTAGCAGAATCTCCGGATTTAAGATAAATCAATCTAAATCGGAGGCACTGAATCTAAATATTCCAAAGGAGACGGAGAAATTAATAGAGATCAACTTTCAGTTTAAGTGGCAGCCTAAGGCGATAAAGTATTTAGGGATATACCTAACCAAACATAGCTCCAATCTTTATCAGGAGAACTATCCGAGACTCCTAAGAGCCCTCACAAAGGAACTAAAAGATTGGTCTACATATGGGATATCGTGGATTGGCAAAATCCATTGTGTGAAAATGAACCTCCTCCCCAGGATACTCTATCTGTTCCAAACCCTTCCGATACCCGTAGTGAGATCAGACATTAGGGAACTGCAGAACGCAGTTACAAAGTTCATTTGGAAAAATAAAAAGCCGCGGGTAAAAATGTCCATTATGCAAAGACCTAGGGAAACTGGAGGCTTAGCAGTACCGAATTTGATGGCCTATTATAAAGCAGCACAACTATGCCAAATTACACAGTGGCATGGTGATCCGGAGCATAGGCGATGGGTGGCACTGGAGAGAGAGGTCTGCGCCCCGCTCGAGCTTAAGGATCTACTGTGGTATCCTAAACCCAGACTAAAAGATATGAAGAACACGCTGCCCTCGGTGCATAACTCCCTATCGGTCTGGGAGACGGCCAAAAATAATCACTCGTTAACCTCAAATCATTCTTTAATGACACCCTTATATGGAAATCCAGACTTTGCTCCAGGGTTAATCGGTAGGAACTACACAAGATGGCAAAACGTGGGGCTGAGAAGGCTTAAGGACCTGGAGGGACGAGACACGATCAAAACATTTGAACAATTACAGTCAGATACGGGCTTACCAAACACTGAATTTCTTAGATACCTTCAGGTCCGGGCATTTTATACCAAACACATCAATAGACCACCCCTAACCAATTTTGAAAAGCTCTGTGTTCGGGGAACCGACACACGGGGACTCATCTCTGCTCTATACGGGGAAGTGGTTAGGGCAGACACTGATGGATCGCGCAAAACCAGGTTTATGACACAGTGGGAGACAGACCTGACAGGACCGTTAGCAGACGAAGAGTGGACGGCGATCTTTAAGGCTGCGGCCAGTAGTTCGATTTGTACGACATTGAAGGAAAACTCATATAAAGTGTTAATGAGGTGGTATCTCACCCCAGTTAGATTGGCAAAATTCGTCGCGGGTGCTTCCCCGCTCTGTCCCAGACAGTGCGGGGAACGGGGAGATCTGGTACATATGCTGTGGTCTTGTCCACGAATCATACCCGTCTGGACACAAATCAGAGATTGGATACAGAGGATTTTCTTAGGCCTCAAAATTCAACTAGACCCATGGGTTTTCCTATTAGGTAAACCCACAGATGAGGTATCTAGATCAGGAAATAAACTAATAGCACACTTTGCTACGGCGATGAGGTGCGAGACCGCAGCACTATGGAATCAGAATGCAATTCCATCAATAGACAAAATTCGGAACAGAATTTGGTTCGCCTGCCAGATGGAGAAGTTGACAAGTTTGGTCAACGACACTGGCCCAAATTTCCAAAAAGTCTGGTCACTGTGGTTGGCACAGACCGATATCCCAGGGATGAGCAATGCCTCCGTCTGGCTTTGATAGAATCAGATGGGTTTTCCTTCAAGGCCGGACTAAACACATGAGAGGAGCTATAACAACCAGGAACACAGGTTGGACAGAGGGGATCTATACAACCACCGGGCCCCTAGATTCGGGACAGGGACGGCGCGGATACAGCTAAGTCTGCAGATGCGAGCTAAGGCTAATGGAGCACACGGAAGAGGATACCTCAATCCCTTGCCCTCCCCACACCCCTCCCCTCCCTCTCCTCTACCCTAACCCACTCACGTCTACCCCTCCCCATGTCTGTATCGATGTTGTAAGTCCTACAGCCTACCACTAGGTACCAATGTGATAACTGACTGTACTGTACTTGAGAAAATCCAATAAAAGAAAGTTACAAAAAAAAAAGGACAAAAGAATCAAGTATAATCCAATATGACCACTTATAAGTCTCAGAGGACATTCAATAGAGGGACCAAATATCGATGTCCTTATTTAAACCCCCCGGATACAAAGTGCTCAATTTATGTATCCAAAAGGTTTCTTGCATAGAAAGATCTTTAACCCTGTCCCCCCCCCTTCTATTTCTTGGTATATATTTAATACCTTTAAACAATAGAGAGGAGGGGTCCCCATTATGATGTAGTGCATAATGTTTGGACAAGCTATGTTTCATATACCCAATTTTAATATTTCGCAGGTGTTCCTGAATCCGCACCTTATGTGGGTGCTTCGTGCGCCCCACATATTGTAGGCCACACGGACATTCAATTATATAAACAATATGGTCTGAGTTGCACAACATAAAATCAGTGATCTCATAGTCTTCTCCTGTGGAATTACGTTTAAAAGATTTTTTATTTGGGTGCATGTGTTTGCACACTGAGCACTTACCACATTTAAAGTTCCCTACAGGTTTAGCATTTAGCCATCGTTTTTCCCCAGTCAGATTTTCTTTGATTTTTATATCACTGGGGGATAGCATATTCTTTTCATTTTTTGCTGTCCTGTATATAAATTTAGGGAAATTTGAAATGTGTGCACCTAATATTGGATCATTAGAAAGAATGGCCCAGTGTTTTTTTTACAATTTGTTCTATTTGCATCGTCATAGAATTAAAACTGGTGATAAATGCCACATTGCATTTTCCCTCATTTTCCTGTCGGCCCTCTTGTTTCTTTACCTTAGGAATTAGCATTGTACTCCTGTCAAGTTTTCTTACTTTATCTAAATCATTTTTTAATTTATCCAAAGAGTATCCTCTTTCTAAAAATCTAGAGGTCAGTTGTTTTGCCTGTTCTTCAAAGTCCCTATCCAAGCTGCAATTCTTCCTTAACCTGTAAAACTGGCCACTCGGTATATTTTTAATCCACGTTTTCTTGTGGTTACTCGTGGCCAGTAACAGATTATTGGAATCCACATCCTTAAAATGTGTTCTAGTTATAAGCTTCCCTTCATTTGAGACCGCCAAACTCAGATCTAAGAAGCTTATTTCCCTTTCATTATCCACATGGGTAAATGATAAATTTTTATTGTTATTATTTATGTACTGTGTAGCCAGGTCACCCATCTTACCTGGTTGCGCTGCATGGTCACGTGCACCGCCGAAGATTGCGACGGCTACTTTCAAGGGTGGCCGGTTGTCGGGGACGCGATCGGGCCGTTGCTAAGGCCGCGATCGCGTTGCTAGGGTCCCGGCGGCCGGTGAGTAGGGCGCCGCCATTCCACAGCACTCGCGCATGCGCAGGTAAGGCACTGGAGTGCCGGAGCAGAATAGGGAACAGTCAGGCAGCCCTGAGATCAGGAAATAAATTAATAGCACACTTTGCTACGGCGATGAGGTGCGAGACCGCAGCATTGTGGAATCAGAATACAATTCCATCAATAGACAAAATTCGGAACAGAATTTGGTTCGCCTGCCAGATGGAAAAGTTGACAAGTTTGGTCAACGACACTGGCCCAAATTTCCAAAAAGTCTGGTCACTGTGGCTGGCACAGACCGACATCCCAGGGATGAGCAATGCCTCCGTCTGGCTTTGATAAAATCAGATGGGTTTTCCTTCGATGCCGGACTAAACACACGAGAGGAGCTATAACAACCATGAACACAGGATTGACAGAGGGGAACTACACAACCACCGGGCCCGTAGATTCGGTACGGGGGCGGCGCGGATACATCTAAGTCTGCAGAAGCGAGCTAAGTCTAATGGAGCACACGGAAGAGGATACCTCAGTCCCTGGCCCTGTCCACACCCCTCCCCTCCCTCTCCTCTACCCTAACCCACTCACGTCTACCCCTCCCCATGTCTGTATCGATGTTGTATGTCCTACAGCCTACCACTAGGTACCAATGTGATAACTGACTGTATTATACTTGAGAAAATCCAATAAAAGAAAGTTACAAAAAAAAAAAAAAAATTAGTTCCGAGTGTCTATAGGAAAGAGACAAAGATCCAGAGCAAAAATTGGTTACCAAAACCAGTAGGCTTTTTAAAATGTTTTGAATGCAAAGCTTGCAAACATGCATCGAAGATAAACTACACTTTTGTTCTAACGTCACCAAAGAAACTTTTAAGACCAAACAACTTATAAATTGTAGAACAACATTTGTTGTATACCTGCTTGAGTGCCCGTGTGGATATGTTGGCCGGATCTCAAGAAGTCTTAGAGTCCGCATACTGGAACACATAGGCTACATCTGGAGAGGCCTGACCACTCACAGTGTCCCCTTACATTTTAGTCAAGCTCATGGGGGGGACCCAACAGGATTACTCTATAGAGGACTAGAGTTGGTCATTGAGAATTGGAGGGGTGGCGACAGACTCAGGCGTCTCCGGCAAAGGGAGACGTTCTGGATTTACCAACTAAAAACATTAACCCCGAATGGTCTAAATGTTGATCTAGATATTGCAGCGTTCAAATAAATACGTTTGGAAACCTGCATTTTTAGACTCCGCTTATGATCGTGTTTTTACTGTTTTTACATTTTTTATATTAAAAGCTTAAATTCTAATTGAGAAATTATGTTTATATTTATCATTAATTTATTTTTTCCCCTTGTCCCCATTTTCTTTTTCCAAATTTTTTCCAGATATAATTTTATGTTATAGTGATTGTATTTAACACTGTGCACGTTTTAAATATGTTTTTAAACGATCTCTAGATATACTAAGAGGATGTTCAATAATAAGTGTTCATTTTTAATTTGAATATAAAGTTTACAATTGTAAGATGTAAGGTTTTAAAGATGATTGTATAAAAATGTTGTTTTAGTATTTTTACGAATCTTGATTGGGATTAAATATAAAGTGTATATCTAAGTTTGTCTTAATAATAATGGACAGGGAATAGTTCCGTGGGCGCCTATAAAATTTTACCACTATAAAGGATATACGAAAACCAAGCCTGTTGGTTGTGAAGATTGTTGATCCTCACGGTGGGCTTGAAAACAAAGAGAAAGCACAACACATAGCGTAATACTGTTGAAACATTAAACAAACAACATATAAGACAACATATAACAGCTGAATACTGAAATGGTATTTTTAGGACAATAAAATCATTTAATAACAATTAATATTTACTATAATGCACAATTTGCATGGACATATAGATTTAAGCAATTAAAAATCTGAATAGGTGGTTCAACTGCTCCGTAGCACCAATGTTGATGATAGCAATGCCTACTCACCAGATGGAATAGGTTTGCAGGCAGTGGATATTTTAGAGAGTATCCCCTCTCATCTGTGTGCTGCTCTCTGCTTAGCTGGCGTCTCTGTCGGCTCGTGGGTGCAGCTCATCAGCAGGGACTCCTGCAGCTCCAGGAAGCATGTCTGAGCAGATGGAACTCAGCTGCAGCTGATTCAGCACGATGTCAGCCACGGACCACCGTGAGCTAGTCTATCTGCTGCTCACTGCTAGCTGGCGTCTCTATCCGCTCGTGGACGCAACTTGTCAGCAGGTACTCCTGCAGAGCGCCAAGCAGGGCGCTTGAATAATGGGAAACCGCAACAGCTGGTTCAACTCGTCGGCGGCTATAAGAGATGGTTAGCTGGCAGCTCACGTTGATTCACCGATGTACGGGGGGTACTACACCAATGTGTGCGGGGCTTGAACCTCCACCCTACGCGTTTCAAGAGCGATCTGCTCTCTTCCTCAGGGGTATATGAATAAAAAAGTCCAAAATGTCCTTTAAATACTGACTTCACCATTTGGGTAAATAGTTCCACCTGTAGCTAATTGCACATGTGCTGTGCTTGTAATAAAGTTGCTCTTAGTGTGTTTGCAATCAGACACTGCACAGTGAGAATGTCTTTGAACAAAAAAGCTACTTACTATTTTGTACAGCTGTTATACATAATGACAACATTAAACATAACACAATATACAATGAACATATACTACTAACAACATATATATTTAAACATGACACAATAAACAATGAACATATACTACTAACAACATATATATATTTATGTATATAAACAAAAAATAAATGAATAAAAAAAAAAAAAATGCATAATTTTAAGGTAGGACATAAAAAAAAAAAAAAATTATTTAATATAATATGCGAATTATAATTAGATAAAATGTATTAAACCAGTGATAGTGTGCTTATTTATGTAGGAGGAACCTACTGCTATAAGCGAATTTAAACACTAATGTATATGACATGTCACCTTATGTGGATGTATTTGGTACTAACCCACCAAAAAGGATTTCAAATCGAATTCTACATTTAAGCCCATTGGGGACAGAGTACATAACTCATAAATCCAATAGGACTCTCTTCTCCCCAATAGGCTCAATGTGTTACCTCCTCTCCAGTGTGGTACAATGCGCTCTATTCCTACACACCTCAAACCTTTTGGGTCTTTATTGTGCACCCGAAGAAAATGATTAGACACATTGTGTGTGACTAAACCAGTTTTAATATTGTATATATGTTCATACAAACGTCTTTTTATAGCTCGCGTTGTCATACCCACATACTGCAGACCACACGGACATTCAAGTAAATATATAACAAAGGAACTACTACATGTAATATGTTGTTTAATTTTATACTGTTTATGTGTTTTATTTGATATAAAATTTATTTTTTTGTTACTGTATTTGCATGCTGTGCATTTGTTACAGAGGAAGTATCCCCCACAGAGTGTTGTGTCTCTTTGAACTGGCTGCAGCGATGGACAGCTGGGTGCCAGTCTCTGTCCTATATTAGGAGCTTTTGTGAATATAATATGTGGATATTCGGGTAGAATTCCCTCTAGTTCTTTATCCTTTTTCAATATTGGCCAGTATTTTCTTAAAGTTTTGCGTATGTTGGGTGCCATTTGGTTATATTTAGTGACAAATGACAAATTGCCTGATGAGTTAATATTTTTATTTTTATTTTTTATATTGTAAGAGACTGGTTCTGTCCATCGCTGCAACTTCAGAGATAGTTCTATCCAACTCTAGTGGGGAGTACTTCCTCTCCACAAATTTTTGTTTTAAATCCTCGGCTTGAATTTTAAATGTATCTGGATGTGAGCTGTTTCTTTTCAGTCTAATGAACTGTCCCTTAGGGATGTTTTTGACCCATGTGGGGTTGTGGTGACTCTGTGCATGTAAATAATTATTTGATTGAACCGGTTTAAAATATGTGCTGGTGTGTATGTGATTATTAACTATAGTGATTTCTAAATCTAAAAATTCTATTTTATTAGTATTAGTGACAAACGTGAATTTTAAATTATTAGTGTTGTTATTCATATATACTTCACAACCAACAGGCTTGGTTTTCGTATATCCTTTATAGTGGTAACATTTTATAGGCGCCCACGGAACTATTCCCTGTCCATACTGTTCTCCTGACCAGGGGGTCAGGCTTTCTGTCCTAGGCAGCCCCTTATGTATATATATATTTTATACTCCATTGATCCCCCCACATTTCTTTTTGGACGGGCTAGGACTTATTTCAAAGATACCTATTTCTGTTTGTGCTTACACAGGGCCGTGTAAGTATATTACTATCCTATTAGTTCTTGCCCCTTGTCCACCATATTAGAGTTTACATTACAACGTTTTCAGCTGTTTTTGGATTGCATATCTTCTAATCCCTCTCTCCCCCTATTCTGTTTGTTTTTCACGTTTCTACAAGGGCTTTGGATTATCCCTATTCTGGGGTTGAAGCAGAAGGGATCAAAGGGTTGTCTCTAAGTACCTGAAAAAGATCACATTTGTTGGTTTTATTGTTATATATTTAAAGCACTTCCGATCTGCAACTCGAGGTAAGCGCCTGGTTCTTTCTCCTTTTTTTCATTTTCATACACAGTCTCCTTATTTTAGGGGCTCAAATGTAATTGGACAAATTAACACAATCATAAATAAAATGTTCATTTTTAATACTTTGTCGATAATCCTTTGCAGGCAATGACTGCTTGAAGTCTGGAACGCATGGACATCACCAAACGCTGGCTTTCCTCCTTTCTGATGCTTTGCCAGGCCTTTACTATAGCTGGTGAACAAGAAAATAAAACAATACAAGCGCGCAACTAAAATGAACCAGCAATTGTGAAATAATAGTAAATAAAATACCACTAAATACCCAAGTGAGTATAAATAACTGTGTTACCAATTAAATGTAAGGAGCATCTGCTGCTGTAGTAAGGGTAGCCGAAGACCCTGATAATCTAGACAAAACAAAACAGAAAACAGCACACAATGCTCATCGTGAAATAAGTAAATTCAATTTATATGTTAAAAATGATTCAAGTTTCTGCGTACATCAGATAAATGAAAATGGGCATTGAATGTAACAATGATGGGTGTTACCACTCATGGACATTGGAACACATAGGGAAGCAGAGATGGATATTTTGGTCCAATTCAGTGTTCTGCGATCAGATGGCCTGCAGTGCTCATGTCTGTCACGATGTGCGTGCAGAGAGTCCTGTAAACTCGACCACAGCGTCCAGAAGAGTGAGTCTAAAGCTCCGTTAAGATCAGGAGTAGCAGTTGTTTCACTGGCAGTCTCGTGGGACAGCATCTGACATCTAGCTCGCGGCATCACGCTGAGCGCCGTCGGGCAGTGATGACGTCACCGTATAGGTGTCAGTCAGGAAAAGTGCCAAAAATGCTGTTGAATCACCAGATTACTTGCATAGTGCCACGGGTTACACACAGGTCAACAGAGGGTATATTCAAATGCGTTTCGTAGCACTAGAAAGGCTACTTCTTCAGTGCTATGAAACACGTTGGAATATACCCTCTGTTGACCTGTTTAGGCTTTTTTAGATATTATTTGGCAAAGTCTAATCTGACCTTTCTATTCTTGAGGCTTATGAATGGTTTGCACCTTGTGGTGCACCCTCTGTATTTGCTCTCGTGAAGTCTTCTCTTTATGGTAGACTTGGATAATGATATGCCTACCTCCTGGAGAGTGTTCTTCATTTTACTGGATGTTTTGAAGGGGTTTTTTGTGAAGGGGTTTTTCTTTACCATGAAAGGATCCTACGATCATCCACCACTGTTGTCTTCCGTGGACATCCAGGCCTTTTTGTGTTGCAGAGCTCACCAGTGCGTTCTTTTTTTCTCAGAATGTACCAAACTGTTGATTTGGCCACTACTAATGGTCCTGCTATCTCTCTGATGGATTTTCTTTTTTTTTTTTGCAGCCCAATGGATGCCCTGTTTCACTTGCATTGAGAGCTCCTTTGACCGCATGTTGTGGGTTCACAGCAACAGCTTCCAAATGCGAATGCCACACCGGGAATCAACTTCAGGCCTTTTTACCTGCTTAATTCATGATGAAATAATGAAGGAATAACCCACACCTGTCCATGAAACAGCTTTTGAGTCAATTGTCCAATTACTTTGGTCCCTTGAAAAAGAGGGGGCTACATATTAAAGAGATGTAATTCCTAAACCCTTCCTCCAATTTGGATGTGAATACCCTCAAATTAAAGCTTATAGACTGCACTTTAAGCCCATATTCATTATGTAACTGTAACTTGAATTTATTTTGGTACACAGCCAAAATAACAAAACTTGTATCAGTATCCAATTATTTCCGTACCTAACTATATATAATAGCTGACATACCCGGCGTTGCCGGGGATTACATTTTCCCGCTCCCCACTCTGTCTCCCCTTCCCCCTGTCTCTCTCTGCTCCCCTTGTCTCTCTCCGCCCCCCTTGTCTCTCTCCGCTCCCTCTCTCCCATCTCTATTTCTCCCCCATTCACAGTAATCTGGTCCCCCCCTGCACATGAATGCAGCCGCCCCTCCCTTCACAGCTCTGGTTCCCCTCCCACGTTCACAACTCCGCCCCCCCATTGACAGATCCATTACCCCTTTCACAGCTTTGGTCCCTCCCCCTGTTGACACCTGCAGCCCCCCCCCCTGTTCACATCTCCGATTCACCCTTCACAAATGGGTTCCCCCCGTTCACACCTCCGCCACCCCTTCACAGCTCCATTCTCCTTCCCTTCACAGCTCCATCCCCCCCTTTCCCAGCTCCATTCCCCCCCCTTAGTAAAGCTTACATTTTATACACATTGCATTAGTTAATCATTCATAATGTACATAGTAGTTAGCCAGTTGTATGCATTTGTCGACTCTTTTAGGTTAAGCATGAAACAGTAATGTACAGTACGCATGTAGAAACTCCTCCGGTGGGAGGCAAGGCAAAGCACAGCCGGAGAAAGAAATGCCGGGGGACTGATGTAAGCTAGAACATCTTTATTGGCACAGTATACTGACGGGTCCTCTAACGCGTTTCAGCCTACTGGCCTTTATCGAAGAGCCTTTATGGCCTTTATGTACAGTACGCAGCCTTAGTAGTTTAATATGCCACAGTGTAGAGTGAATGGCTGCAAGCGTGGCACAGAAGAGAGTTAGGTTACTGTAGGTACATGTGAGGGGGGTGGTGGTGCTGCTTGGCGCAAGGAGCTGCAGACACGCTGTTTGTTCTCCCCCACCCCCACAGAGGTGCGGAGGTAGGTGGACACGGGGAGGGGGGGGGGGTGGTGGTGCTTGGCGCGCGGAGCTGCAGATATGCTGTTTGTTCCACCCCACCCCCCGGCAGAAGTGCATAGGTAAGGGGACATGGGGAGAGGGTGGGGTGTCTGTGTGAGTGTTCCGAAAGAGCCCACACTCTCTCCCCCGGTGGAGCAGTGTCCTGCTCGGCGGAGGTACTGGTGTGTTCTTCAGCTGAGCTGACTGAGGGGGGGGGGGGTGCATGGCATCTGACAGGGGGGACGGGTGTGCTCGGTGGCTCACAGGGTTGGTTACGTGTGATTCCTGTGATTGCCAGCGGAAGAGGCAGCAGGCGGGCAGGAGCAAGTGAGGAGAGGGTGAGGTGCCCCTGCCTCATTGGGGTACGTTGCTGGAGTCAGGATTGGAGAGAGTACCAACCTCTGAAGTTGGGCCCCAATCGGTGCTCCCCCTACAAGTTCAACCACGTCCCCCCCTTCCACAGCCCCGAGTGCAAGGCTTAAGTCCCAGGCCCACCAAATTAAATATATATTAAAAAAAAAAACAGGGTAAGAGCACTAAACATTAAATAAAACATTTGCATGCAGCCCTTCAGTGCTTCCTGTGCGGCCCCTGAAGAGAGAGGGAAAAAACCGACTGCAGGCAGAGGGACCATAGTGACATAGGAGAGAAGCCAGAGTGCCCCCTAACCAGCTCTTATCGACCAGCGACCCCTGGTGGGCTCCCAAGCAGCACAGGGTAAAGTGAGTATACACCCTGACTGCTGGGAGCTTCACAAGGTGCTGGTTGTGGAAACAGGAGAGCAAGGTAGGACAATCACACCACTGCCCCTCTTTCCACCACTGCCTTCCCTTTTCTTCCTGTCACCCCAATGTCTCCCTGTCACCCCAACTGCCTCTGTCACCATCTTGTGCACGACTACCCCTGTGACTCCAACTGCCTCCCCATCTCCTCTCTTGTCCCACACTGACCCCGTCCCCATGTGTCACTTCTCCCTCCCGATGTGTCACCTCCACTTCCCATGTGTCACCCCTCTTCCCCCACCTCCACTTCCAACTTGTTTTCTGTGTCAATTTGTTCCCTGATTCAGTGTGTATTGCTGCTGGTGTGACGGTGCTCATCTCAAATCAGGAGAGGACTGGCAGGGCTGAGGTAGGGATGCAGAATAACCGACCAGAGCCCAGGGACAGAGTCCTATTAGAGTATCCGAAGTCGGTAAGCAGGCAGAGGGGTCAGGGCTGGCGGAAGTGGTGCAGAGTCCAGGCAACAGGCAAAAGGTCAGGGCAGGTGGCAGTTGTGCAGAGTCCAGGCAACAGGCAAAAGGTCAGGGCTGGCGGAAATGGTGCAGAGTCCAGGTGACGGCCAAAAGGTCAGGACAGGCAGAAACCAGGGTTACAGTCCGGGGTCAGCAACAAAGGAATCCAAACACCAAAAGGGAAAGGCGTGACAGCGAAGACCAACAGGAGCTGCAAAAATTAGAACTTTCCTTGGCGACTGCCACCAAAATCCACAGCCTTATATAGCAGCTATGAAGAAAACGATTGGGGCGCAAATTTCATCCAGTATATGAAAAGAGATATACAACAAAATATAGTGCAACACTGTATATCAAAATAACACAATGCAAAATAATCTTTGAATTTTACACTCATGTATTCCACGTGATAAACAGGCAGATGGGTATTAGGAGTAACTAACTCTGAATTCATCCAGGTAAGTACTGCACACCATCACAGGTATTGTATAAGTGTCTATGTGGTAGGAATACAGACCCCCAGGGTCACAACAAGCAGATAACACTCTCAAAAACAGCTTCAAATCCTGCTGCATGGCCGTTTAGGCAGTCACTTGGCTGAATGGTGTAGTCCACAAGCTGTAGATGAATGGCCCCCAAAGTCTTAGTATGGCACAACTCCGCCCTACGCGTTTCAACTGTCCGTCTTCCTCAGGGGCTAATCTGGACAGACCCCTGGGTGTCTGGATGCCTACCACAAAGACACTTATACAATACCTGTGATGGTGTGCAGTACTTACCTGGACGAATTCAGAGTTGGTTACTCCCAAAACCCATCTGCCTGTTTATCACGTGGAATACGTGAGTGTAAAATTCAAAGATTATTTCGTATTGTGTTATTTTGTTGCACTATATTTTGTTGTATATCTCTTTTCATATTCTGGATGAAATTTGCGCCCCTATCGTTTTCTTCATCATTTGTTATATGGACTGGGATTGAGTCCAAACCTGGGAGCTGAATTTTTATCCAAGGGGAATATTAATTTTGATTATCACCTTCACTTTGAGGAGTGTTTATTGCGCATGCTCCTTTCTGCACTGTTATATAGCAGGATGCCAGTAAACAAAATGTCCGAACTCAGCAGAAAAGGGCAGGCAACTTGGAAAACCCGTAGAGAAGGAGAAAAACTGGAAGAGCACTACTGTAGGTATCAAAAAAGTAGAAAGGAGGGTGCGTATCCCATTAAAAGATTATTTATTGGTCATAGAAAAACAGGGCAATGGAGAGCCCTACCAACGTTTCACGCTCTGAGAAAGCGCTCTGTGAAGTGTGAAACGTTGGTAGGGCTCTCCATGCCCTGTTTTCCATGACAAATAAAGAATCTTTTATGGGGCGGATACGCACCCCTCTTTCTACTTTTTTGATACCTACAGTAGTGCTCTTCCAGTTTTTCTCCTTCTCTACTAGCCTACCCCTTGGACGGAAGCACACCTGGGGACCCCTCACCTTTGGATCGCATGGACTGTGCAGCACTCAGAGTGAGTCAATCGCTTGCTACATGTTTTCCTGTTCAGGACTTTATTTAGACAATTGGTACGTTATAGGGTGTTATTATGTTCAATCTTCCTGGGGTTATTATTAACAACAGCGTCACTTATTAGTGAGCTTACCATCCGGGACTGCAACCCAGTACCTGTCTTCTATCAAGTTTATGTTTAGGGGTCCCCCCTACAAGTATCTGGTTATTCATTCATTCATTCATTCATTTATCCTACTGTTGGGGTCTTTAGCATTACACAGTCACATGGTCCAACTTGGAAAACCCGAACTGCAGGAAAACCCGGCACGGATCGGGCAGAATCCGTACAGCTGGCTACTCTGTGTATAGTGTCGTCAGGTTATACTTCGAACTATACACTGACACAGAGCATAACCTTATGGCAATACACACTGACAGAGCATAACCCGACTGCACTAGACACAGACACAGAACATTACTTGATGGCACTACACACTGAGACGGTCAGGTTATGCTTCATGTCAGTGTATACAAGTGTAACAAGGTATGTCCATGTGACAGGGTGAATTAACGTCACCAGCCATATGCCTGGAAAACCTATGTTTAGGCTTGCAGTGCAGCAGTGACGAGGTTAAGTTGAGAAGGGCTGCTTAATTAGTCTGACCCCAGCTGCATAATCAAGGTGTTAAAACCCCAGGCTGTACACACATGCAAGAGAGCTGGTGAGGAGACAGGACTGAAAATGCTGAAGAGATTACTGCTGTAAGGTCTGTGTTGCAAAGTACATGTGTGATGAACTGTCTGTCTCCTGCATACAAAAGAGAAGCTGCCTTATTTTTGTTTTGTCTGCTAAAGAGAAGCTATTTTGTTCTGTCTGCTAAAAAGAAGCTATTTTGTTTTGTCGGCTGAAGAAGAAGCTATTTTCTTTTGTTTGCTGATGAGAAACTATTTGTTTTGGTGTGCTGTATGTTTTAGGGCTCAAATAAATAAGCCTTATCCAAAAAAACCCGCCTGTGTGGTTGCATGTACCGTGCAACAGTCCATAAGTACCTCTCTTTCCCACACAGTGTATCTGTGATGTAAGTCCAAAGTAAGTTCAGGGCCTTCATGGGTTAATCTATGGACCATTGACCCCCGCTTTCTGCCCACTTGTACGTGATGGAAGTAAGGTGGTGACTCATGGCCTGTGTAAGCCTATCGGTGATGGGTACAGTCCATGAGCCCGCCCCTTCATGAAGCTAACCAGTGGGTGTTGCAAAGTTAGAGCAGTCTTGCTCTGCCTTCCAAGGTGAGAGCATGGGCTGTCAGCCTCTCCCATTGCGTGGATGAGCTGACCCACCCTAGGACGCAAGGACTAGGGACCATCAAGACTCAAGGCCCCACAAGCACCATCCTGAAGTCCTGGGATGTTGGACTTCAAGACATATGCTGTATGAAGAGCTGCTACAGCATGCCCAATAAACCTGCTTGTTCACCATGCCTCTGCCTGGGTGTCAGTTCCTGGGCAGGAGGGGTAGGGAGTGCTGTGAGGGAGCTGACATCCTGCATCCCAGGATCCCATCACAGCTGGAGGCGCTGAACCAATGAGCAAGAACCCAGAGACCACCAAAAGCCTGTCCTGTTGCCCCTTACCATCGTGGCTAATCAGCTTTCCTGAACCAGTAGGTATGCCTCAGCACCACACTAAGATAGTAATTCAGTCCCTCTCCCAGTGGTTGGGGGGGGGGGGGGTGATCATGAGTTACATAGGTATTAATTATTATTATTTTTTTATTGGGGCCCTTTCACAATAACAGTGGTAATTTCTGGCTCCAACTCCCAGTCATGTTGGCCACTACCTCTGTCTTTTTATATCTCTATCTCTTATTCTCTCTCACTCTCTATATATACGGTATATAAAATCCTTTATTTCTAATCCTGGCAAGCAGACTTGAAGGGCAATTAGCCTTTTTGCTGACTAAGCAATGCATTGCATTGCAGGTCCGTGTTGCAGTAAAAGGGTCAATATTAACATTTTTCGGCAGCCACCACTTTGTCATCCAGTTACCACATATTCCAGGATGGCAGTCATATATCTACAAAAATGCTATCTCACATCACACTCTTACTTAATAAAAAATGATGAGTATGCAGGACACATGTTTTTGAAGAGGATACCACGAATTGGAAAGAAATATATACATAAGAGCAAGAAGTGCAACTGTGAGCCTTCAGTAAAAGATTAATAATTGGTAAGAGAGATCCACAAGATGAAAACTACTGGAAGGCAATTTGAGCAGATATGTAGAATTAAAGTTTTATCAAGCTCTAGAAAAACTTCCACTGCATAACACAATTTATGCCAGATTAGTAACTAGCATGACCCAACAACTCAGAATGCATTTACTGCTGTAAATTGTATTTTCACCCCGTTTCCCTTGGCTGTAAAAATAAAATGAAATGATCTTGTTCCTTCTCTGCAGCCCACGCAGAAGGCAATAATGTAATCTTGCATACCATCTGCACATATAGGAGGAATTTACCATGCTTTTAATAGTGTCTTTAAAAAATAATCCAATATCTCTATTGAAGATGTTTGAATTTAGTCTCACAACAGCTGCTAAATTGACCGCAGCATTTGTGGCCTGCCTAACATATCTTCGATCAACTTAAGTTGCAACTCAAAGAAGGCATTGCTTGGAAAACAGCACAACGACAAAATAGGGGTGTGTAAGTTTTTAAAGGTTACACCAGTTACAGCTGGTTTGACTTAAAAAAAAAAAAAGCCAATCCCACCTCGTCATGTCATTGAAAGGTATTTTTATGGCAGTGTGGTAGTATACAGGTAAAGCCATCTATTTAAAAAAAAATGTTTTCTCTATCTTGCAGATATTAGAGATTTGCAAACTTTTCACCCACTCTCAGACCATCCAAAATTTGACAACATTTTTGATTAGTAGAAAATAGAACTTTTTAAAAGTTTGCAGATAGTTAGGGAAATTAAAAAGTCTCCCACACTGTGTTTTATATGGGGTTTGGAGGGGAGGAGAGAAAGGTCAGGGCCAGCGAAGGGGGAGAGCTGGGACAGTTGTGGTGTAAGAGGTTGGCCTAGCAAGCTGACCATGAAAAGGGAGTCTCAACTTCATGTCCTCATCCTCCTCTGGTCTCCCTAATAGTCGCTGGGAACGTTCTTCATGTCAGCCACCTTGCCCGCTCCTTCTCTGCATTGGTTTAGTCCAGGACCGGCAGATATCACTGGTCCCAACGGGAATCTTTCAGCACCATGTCAGGAACAGGATAGAAGCCAGTGTCACAGACCACCGACTCAGTGTCCAGCTCCATTTCCCCCTCCAAGACCCTAGAGCCAACCACTCCCTCCAGGCCACCCAAGTCCCAATCTATCCAGGCCCCCCATAAATCCACAGACCCACTGCCTTTAGGCCCCCAAACCGAGACTCTGTGACGGTGCTCGTCTCAAATCAGGAGGTGGACCCGCAGGGCTGAGGTAGGGATACAAATAAACTTACCACAACCCAGGGACAGGGTCCTGTAAGAGTATCCGTAGTCGGTATAGAAGCAGGGGTCAGGGCTGGCGGCAGAGGTGCAAAGATGAGGAGGAAAGCGGAGGTCAGGGCAGGTGGAAGGCAGCGAGGTCGGGGTTTCGGTCCAGGGTCAGCAACAGAAATTCAAAACAGGCAAGAGGGTAAGGCGTAACTGCAAAGACCGACAGGAGATGCAAACAAACAGAACTTTGCTCGTCGACTCCCTATGGTAACTGCAGCCTTTTAAAGCAGGCTACCAGTACCCAAAATGGCCACAGAGAGCAGAAAGGGCAGGAGAGACAGAAAACCCGGACACAGTGAAAACCCAGCACGGATCGAACAGAATCCTTACAGACTCCCCACGGACACACTACCTTTAGGCCCCTCCCATAGAGACACCCCACAGAGCCACTTCCTTCTGGCCCCACACAGGCCCTCCACAGACCCACTCCCTTCATGTACTCCAAAGACCTGATCCCTTCAGGCTCACCACAGATCAATTCCCTTCATGTCCCCCAAAGACCCGATCCCTTCAGACTCCCCACAAGCCAACTTCCTTCAGGCTTCCCACCAGTCCACTCCTTTCAGGCCCCCCACAGATCCACTCTCTTCAGGCTCCCCATGGGTCCACTGCCTACAGGCTCCCCAGAAACTCACAGACCTGCTCCCTCCAGCCCCTCTATCCGCTCCACAGGTCATCTACCGACCTGGAATCCAGATCAAGACATCAGTCCTGGGCCCGGGGAAAGCTGAGAGAGGTTTCATCTTGTCTGCATCAATTTGTCTGCACTTTTAGGTTAAAAAGTTCTCTCAAACCTTTTCAAATGTTCTCATTTTTTTCAAATGTTTGAGCGAACCACGGGTGAAGCGAATCTTTAGTAGAAGTACTGGACAATTTTCCTCCTCTTTATCAGGGAAACTCCATAATATTTAGGTGAAAAATGTCTAATATTGTTTAGGCATTTTTGTGATGTAAGGACTGCAATATTGGCAATATACTACATGCACCCATTAGTATTACTGTACTTAGGTTTTTCTATTCTTAATCTTTGAAGATGCTTCTCAATGCTGTAGCAAAATTCAGATCTATTGAAATGAATCAGAGTATAATCTTCTCCAGCATAGGGATGCATTGGCCCTGTGAATAGAAATAATGCTACAATGTTTGATGGATATGTGAATTACTGAAAAGATTGGAGTCACTAGATGCTAATCCCTCCCCCAGAATCCCCTGCTTGTCTTCACTGATTATTAGCTCTCCCTCCTATTAGTGAGAGCAATGACAATCAAACTGAAATTAAGACCCATATTTAATAAGCAGTGATATGCAATAAGACACCTTCTAACCCTGGAAAACACCTTACATCCAATTCTAGTGAATGGGCTGTAAGGTATCGTCTGTCATCGGAATGTGTCTTATAGCATAGCACTGTCTAGCAAATATGGCCCTATATCCTAATCCAATTCTATGCACAATGTACACCACGTTGAGGGGATTTTCAAACAGATTTTCTCCAACTAAGAAAGGCTTACGAATACTTAGAAAAAGCAAGCATGAATTTGAGGAGATGCTCTTTTTAACGTTTCGTTAACCAGAAAATCCTAATAGAGGAGATTCCAATACTGGAAATAAGGGAAAAAATAGTGATGCAGCTAAATACCATTTAGTACTATCATAATAAAAATTGTGTAACAGTATGTCCAAAAATATTTATTTCACGTTTATTTAAAAATATTTTATCTGCAAAAACACATTGTGATGAATATCTAATGTGAAAATGTACACTGAGCTCTATGACATAGAACAGCGGTACGGAAACTGGGGGCGGGAATTTTGTCTGGGGGGGAAGGCGCGGGCTTCCCCCAGACATTTAATTTAATGCCGGGGGATCGCGTGAGGCCTCTGCAACAAGGAAACTTACCTTGTTTCAGACGCGTCTCCATGGCAACCCGGCATCAAATGATGCCACGGGTCACGTGACGTGATGTCACGCGACCCGAACCGTCATTTGACGCATGTGGAAGGTAGGAGAGGGGGCGCGAGACCGGGGGAGGCCTGGCAGGGGGGCGCAGCTTAAAAAGTTTGCGCTCCCCTGACATAGAGAATACAGAAACACCCAATGTGCTATGCGGAATGAGCAGTTACAGCATACAGCGGCAGTCTTTAATGTTATAATGTTGATAGGCAACTTAAAGGGTTAATCATAATAGCAAGGAGCTCAATATGAGACAGAGAAGAATAATAAGGTAGTGAACCAGGTGATAAAGAGAGAGAGAAAAGGGGGGGGGGAGAGAGTGGGAGAGAGGAGAAGGGGAGAGAGAGAGGGAGAACAGAGACAGGGGAGAGACAAAGAGAGAGAGAGAGGGGTGGAGAGAGGTGGAAGAGAAAGGAGGGGGAAGGAGAGTGGGATATAGAGAGACGGGGGAGAGAGGATCAAAGTATACCCACTGCCTTGGAGGATTGAGGGGGCCTGTTAGAGGCCTGTGGAGGGCGTTGCAAAACTGCCTGCTGGAGGAAGCCCAAGGAGGTGCCTGTCACTTCCCTCCAAAGGCAACCTCCAGCAGGCCCCCTCTGCAACACCTTCCAGGATGCCCTCACTGCAAGGTTTTCCGAGCCACTTTACTAATCAGGCTTTAGACAGGAGTCCCTGCTATCACCCCTCATGACGCGCAATCTACATGAAACACATTGAGGTCGGCATCAGAGGCACGTTGTGACACTGTTGGCATCCACGAACAAGGCAAAAAGGGGGGCACTACAACCAGGGATAAAATTTATCAAAAGGACCTACTGTATGTATAAATAAGGAGGGGGGCAAGGATAATCGATGCGAATATAGAGTCTCTCATTATCAATTGACAACCCTGCCTTCACGTGGTGCCCCTCGTTTCTAACAAAATGGGCTCTGTCGACCCTTGGGCCTAGCGTCTCCTTGCTTATATCCAGCTAAACAACTTCCATGGATCTTTTTAAAGTGAAGTTTTCCATGGAAGTCGCCTATACCCATCCGTGGGTGAAGAGGTGGAAAGTAAAAGTAAAATAATGTATAAACAAGAGGTACACCACAGAAGATAAAGTATATATGAGAGAGAAAAGTATATCACAAGAGGGGATATGGAGATCTTTCAAAATAGGGCACACTATTATACAGTATGAGAATATATATACAATCATTTAATTCATAATAGACATAGAACGTACAACACAACATTTTTTTTAAATCTAAATTTAAATCAGTGAGAGCAGAGCAAGACACCAAACAATATTAGTGTCAATATATATCATATCATAGGAAAGGGCAGCAGTGATGAAACCAATAGGATTGTCAGTGGCCAGAATAACAGTACCCGGGTACAAAGTGGATTATAAAGTATATACACATAATCAGTGTTCGACAAACCTATACATTTGCTCGCCCCGGGCGAGTGGATTTAACCCCCGGGCGAGTAAATATTGGCCCAAGCAGCACACGTTTTGTACTAGGTGGCGAGTAGATTTTTTTGTGTGGCGAGTAGATTTTTTGGTGATTTGTCAACCACTGCACATAATCATATTAAAGTACATAAAGGAGAAAGTTGATATCACTCAAGAGCCGGCACAGTGGGCATAGTCCTGGAGAGTAAATATAAGGTAAAGTATATACTTTGTAAGCAGACACCAAAGACTCCGTGCTACACGTGGTGTCTGCTTTCAACTGCGAATGTTGGAATCCACGCGTGTGTGCTCTATCTGGGCTCTTTGTGGTGGGGAACCTGTCGAACATTTCTCTCTTTAACATCATCCGGTGACCCGGAATATTACCAACTCTGTGTGAGGATTTGCCATCCTGGCGGCTGGAGATCGTCTTCTCACCTGAAACCAACTGCCGCAACGGACACTCAGGAAGTGCAGTATCACGGCCCCGTTACGCGCGTGCGGATCTTGCGTGACCTGTCTGTCCCCCCACGGGTTCTAACTCCGCCCCCTGCTCTGGTGCATGGCGGTTGCGCTCATCCAGCCTCCCCTCTGAATCACGTCCCAGTCTCCGCCCCCGCTCCAGTGACGGACAGGACCGGTGTGGGAGTGACATGCGCTCCAGTCTCCACCTCCTGACCTCAGTGACACGCGCGGGTTGGCGTGCGCTCAGTCCCGCTTCTGCTCCTATTTCGGCTGCAACATAGAGCACACCTGTTTGAACCAGCAGCCTATAGGATTCGGTTTCCTGGTTCTTCCCTGGCTCTTCATTGGAGGATCTGCCTATTTATACCCTGTTGCTCCAGACACACATTGCTGAGTGTGGCAGGACGGCCTGTAGCCGAGGTCAGGGAACAGTCCACACGTGTAGTTTCAGGATAAATGAAAACGTTCAGTGGCTTTATTTCTCCACAGCAACATAACATGCGGGTACACTGTCCCTTTAACAAAAACAAATCCTGCTCCACTTTGGGAGAAAAACTGACTTATAACACAGCAGACCTATCTAGCAGGCTGGCTGGCTAAACCAGAACCAAACCATAACCTTTAAGCAGTCAGTAAAACAAATGAATAATCCTTACTTTGGTTGAAGTAGTCTTTGGTGAAATCCCTCTGGCTAAGGGCTTACACAGCAGTGTGCTCCTCTCTCTAAGGCAGGGCAGCTACTGCCAGTCACATGATCCTTTTTCTACCTTGCTGGCTCTCAGGTGTCAGCTTGCCTCCTGATTTCCTAACTTCCACCTGAGTTAACCCTTATGAGTGGTGGATGAAGCACTCAGACATATGTCTCCCAGGCGTAACTGATAGGAGTTGACTTCACTCTGTCACATACCTCCCCTGTTTGTGGGTGGCTAGTGTCCCACACGGCTGAAGCCTGACCCTCCACTCCTTCTCTTGACAAAAAATCAGCATTTCCATGGTCCTTTCCAGGTGTATGCTGAATATCAAAAGAGAAGGGTTGGAGGGCCATATACCACCTGGTCAACCTTGGATTTGTGTCCTTCATGGTGTTTAACCACTTCAAGGGCGCATGGTCAGTGACCAGGGTGAAGTGTACTCCGGCGACATAATGTCTCAAAATTGCCCATTTTACAGCGAGGCACTCCTTCTCAATAACGGAATACCTCACTTCCCTTGGGAACAGCTTCCGGCTGATGAACAGTATGGGGTGTTCAACACCATCAAATTGCTGAGACAGCACTGCTCCCAGTCCTACCTCTGAGGCATCCGTCTGGATGATGAAGGGCTCTTTAAAATCTGGGCTCCGAAGAGCGGGGCCCTCTGACAGGCACTTTTTTAGCATGTCAAAGGCGTCTTGGCACTCCCAAGACCATTTAACTTGGGTCGGGGCACTCTTTTTTGTCAGATCTGTTAGGGGTGCAGATATTTCTGAAAAATTGGGGATAAACCGCCGGTAATACCCTGCTAACCCCAAAAGGGAGCGGACCTGTGTCTTTGTCTGTGGGGTGGGGACTTCCTTTATGGCGGCCACCTTGCTAGCTAGTGGCCTTACTATCCCTCCCCCAACGGCATAGCCCAAGTACTTTGTAGTGGATTTACCACGGGCACATTTTTTTGGATTTGCAGTGAGCCGTGCTTCTCTTAAGGACATTAGGACTGCCCTTAACCTTTTTATATGAGACTGCCAGTGTCTGCTATAGATGACAATGTCATCCAAGTAGGCCGCGGCATATGCCCTATGGGGTCGTAGTACCTTGTCCATTAACCTTTGGAACGTGGCTGGAGCCCCATGTAACCCAAATGGCATAGTGACGAATTGGTATAAACCGAGAGGGGTGGCGAAGGCAGTTTTGCATTTGGATTCTTCCGCTAGAGGTATCTGCCAATATCCTTTCGTGAGATCTAGGGTGGAGATATACTCTGCTTTACCAAGCGAGTCAAGCAATTCATCCACCCTAGGCATTGGATATGCATCAAATCTGGATACAGCATTTACCTTTCGCAGATCCACGCAAAACCTCACCTTCCCATCTGGTTTAGGGACCAACACGATAGGGCTACACCATTTGCTGTGGGACTCCTCGATCACGCCCAATTCCAACATGTCTATTATCTCCCTCTCTACCAGGTCTTTTCGGCCCTCTGGCAATCTATAGGGACGGGACCGTACTTTTACGCCAGGTTCTGTCTCAATCCTATGGGACACTAAATCAGTCTGCCCTGGCAGCTCCGAAAAAACATCTGGGAACTGGTCACATAATTCTAGTAGGTCTGACCTTTGTTCCGTTGTTAACTGCCCTCCCATGGGAACCTGATGGTCATTGTACGTACTACCCTTTGGAAGCTGTGGACCCAAATCGTCTCTCCTTCCCGAGGGTGGATGAACAGCGATCTCATCGTTTTCCAGGGTTTCAGGAGGTTCACGTGGTAGATTTGTTTACCCTTCCTGGACCCTGGTTGAGAGATCTCATAGTTCACCTCCCCGGTGCGGCGGAGAACTTGGAAAGGACCCTGCCACTTCGCAAGGAGTTTACTCTCTGATGTCGGTAGTAGTAGCATCACTTGGTCCCCAGGTTGGAAGACCCTCAAGCGAGCATTCTGGTTGTACTGTCTTTCTTGACGTTCTTGAGCAGATTTGAGGTTTTCCTTAGCAAACCGACCTATCATGTCTAGGCGATTTCTAAGGTCTATGACATACTGAAGGGTATTCTTGGAGGGGGAGGGCTTCTCCTCCCAGGATTCCTTCAGTAGGTCGAGAATACCCCGAGGTTGGCGTCCATATAGGAGCTCAAACGGGGAGAAGCCTGTAGATGATTGGGGAACTTCTCATACCGCAAACAACAGGAAAGGGAGAAGTTCATCCCAAGCTCGCTTTTCAGTGTCCACAAACTTCCTAAGCATGGTTTTTAAAGTACGGTTAAACCTCTCTACCAATCCATCAGTCTGAGGATGGTAGACTGAGGTCCGGACGGATTTTACCTCCAATAACTTCAGGACATCCTGCATTAACTTTGCCATAAAATTTGTTCCCTGGTCAGTTAACATTACTTGGGGAAGTCCTACCCTAGAGAACAGTTCTAACAGCCTGTGAGCAACCTGTTTAGCAGTGGCTGATCTCAGAGGGAAGGCCTCAGGATATCTGGTGGCATAATCTACAACAACGAGTATAAATTTATGTCCCTTCGCAGAGGGTTCTAAAGGTCTGACCAGATCTACCCCAATTCTCTCGAATGGGACGGCTACCAAGGACAGAGGAACCAAGGGAGCCAGCTTCTGTCCTTTTTGACTAGTTAACTGGCATTAAGGACATGTCTCACATAGTTTCATGATGTCACCATGTATGCCTGGCCAGTAAAACCGGGACGAGATGCGGTCCGTGGTTTTATCTCTGCCCAAATGACCACCCCATGGGAGAGTATGGGTAGGGGGAACACCGTTTTAATCAACCCTTTAGGGACCAGCATCTGTCGAATGACCTCCCCTGTTTGTGTAACCTTATTCACACGATATAAAATGTCATTCAACAGTTCAAAATGTGGAAACACTTTTACACCCTGTTCATCCATTATCTTGTTGTTGACCTGTACCACCTTCTCGTATTGTCTAGCCAGAGCTGGGTCCTCCCTCTACCTCTGACGGAAGTCAGGAAGATCCAGGTCTGGCAAAATTCCCGTTTCTATCTGTTCCCCACCCTGGTCATCCCCGGCCATGACCTGCAGTCCTTTGGGCTGACTAATGTTACCAAGAGTCCCAGCCTTTCTTAACCAGTCCTCTTTTTCCGCACATCTCTGTTTACGTGTCTTTGGGACATGGTGTCTACGGGGAAAAATCTCTGGGGAAAAAGGGAACAATTCTCCGGGCTTCTCCGGTACCAGAGAAGTAGGCTCCGTAGGAGTAGGGGCAAACAATGTTTCAAGGTAGGGCCAGTCTCGGCCAAGTAGAACAGGAGCAGGTAGCCAGGGAGCAACTCCCACTAGTAGGCTAGCCTCTTGATCCTGGATATGCAGTAGAACGTTCGCCGTCGGGTATCTCTTTGTATCCCCATGGATACACTCGATATTCCAAGGACAGTCATAAGATAGTCTATTGCTTGGAATTAGGCCCTCTAGGATCAGGGTTTTTCCAGAGCCCGAGTCCAACATGGCGTTTACTTTTGTCCCCTCCAGAGATACTGGGACTAACCACGGATTGTGGTCCCCTCGGAGACAAGCTGTGGCAGTGGTTCTGCCATATGAACAGTCCATCTCCTCATCTCCTGAATCCACAACCTCGGTCGTCAGCGGAAGCTCTCGACGGGGCTCGGCGTTTGGACCTCTCCGCTGTTGGATGGGATCCTCCCTTCTGGTTGGTGGGGTTATCCTCTCTACCGGGTGGGTGACAGGAGTCCAGGTTCTCGGGGAATACTGTGGGTGGCAGCCTCCCTTGAGTGATCCAGTAGCCTCGGACCCAGGACGGGCGTCTCTGCGGGAGTTTGTACCAGGAACCCTCCGAGATGGGAAAGGGTCTTCCGATTGGGTTGACTGGATCTCCCGAGCTGGTGAGTTGTAGACCCCTCGATTGTCTGCTCTCCTGCCTCTAGTATCACCGGAAGCAACTGGTGTTTGCACCGGCCATTCCCAGCTATCCTGTTGGGTGTCGTCGCCCAGGAAGTTTTCCACCAAGCGGACCGCTGAATCCAGGGAAAATGCAGCGTGTCTTTTTACCCAGGAGCGGGAGGAGGGGGGCAGTATCTGTATGAACTGCTCGAGCACAAACTGTTCAAGGATCTCTGCCTTGTCATGTTTTTCCGGTTGTATCCACCTGGTACATAAGTCTTCTAAGCGGTGGGCTACGACCCGGGGTCTGTCTCTGTTTGTATATTTGACTGTCCGGAACCACTGTCGGTAGGTTTCTGGAGTGAGGCCTAGGCGATCCAAAATAGCAGCCTTTAGTTGCTGATAGTCCATGGCCTCGTCTGCTGGAAGAGCCTGGTAGGCTGCCTGAGCTTCCCCTAAGAGGAGTGGAGCCAGAGTCATTACCCAGCGATCAACTGTCCAGCCGTGGGCCGTGGCTACCCTTTCAAAAGTGAGGAGAAATGCCTCTGGGTCTTCGTTTGGCTTCATTTTATGCAGCATCACCGGTGGATTATTTGGAATCCCTGGTCTGCCAGGGGCTGGGCCTTCGGCCAGCAATTGGAGTAGCTTTTTCTCTTGCCGGGCCTGTTGCTCATCTTGCTGGGCTTGTCGCTCAGCTTGCTTCTCTGCTAGCTGGAGCTGTTGCTCAAGGAACTGAGAAAAAATTGTCTCCATTTTTTTCCCCCCGTCTGTGTGTGTGTGTGGCCCTTCAGATACAGGGCCCGTTCAACATCCCACTTCTGACACCACCTGTGGCAGGACGGCCTGTAGCCGAGGTCAGGGAACAGTCCACACGTGTAGTTTATGGATAAATGAAAACGTTCAATGGCTTTATTTCTCCACAGCAACATAACATGCGGGTACACTGTCCCTTTAACAAAATAAATCCTGCTCCACTTTGGGAGAAAAACTGACTTATAACACAGCAGACCTATCTAGCAGGCTGGCTGGCTAAACCAGAACCAAACCATAAGGGTACTTTAAGCAGTCAGTAAAAAAAATGAATAATCCTTACTTTGGTTGAAGTAGTCTTTGGTGAAATCCCTCTGGCTAAGGGCTCACGCAGCAGTGTGCTCCTCTCTCTAAGGCAGGGCAGCTACTGCCAGTCACATGATCCTTTTTCTATCTTGCTGGCTCTCAGGTGTCAGCTTGCCTCCTGATTTCCTAACTTCCACCTGATTTAACCTTATGAGTGCTGGGTGAAGCACTCAGACATATTTCTCCCAGGCGTAACTGATAGGAGTTGACTTCACTCTGTCACACTGAGCATAGTCTTGTGTGTCGCCATGCCTTGCTGCATTCTGTTCCTGATACCTTGCCTCTTGTTCCTGCCGTTGCCTGACCCTGCTACGCACCTTGGACTCCGCATCTCTCATCCCCTGAACCAGCTAATGTACAACCAGCCTTCTGTCTCCAGTCCTGACCTTGGCTAGTACCCCCACGATCCGCTACTCTCCAATCCTGAACTTGGCTACTACCACGACGATCCGCTACTCTCCTATCCTTATCCGGCAAATACCCTCTACTACTCTCACATCTATACTCCTGACCTGGCTTGCACGACCAATCTACATCCTAGGCGCGCCCGCGTGGCTGTGGTCGTTACTCAATTCCCTACCTCAGCACCGCGGTTGCGCTTCATTTGTGGTGAGCTACAGTACGCGTTACACTCTGCTGATGAGTGTATACCGATGTCTCCATCGACGTGCATACTGTACATGTAATTCTAGATGCAAGCCTTTTATTACTATTTGTTATAGAACGATTACTTTTATATTTATACGTCTCCCGCTGCTCTTTCCTTATTTTTTTCTCAGTTTATACGAAGTTAAGAGCTGATTGTAAGTACCTTCAAGATGTAGTGATCATAAAAGTTCAGTTACATAAATAATATAGCCCTATCACACTTGTGAAACTGAGTAAAATTATTCCACTGTGGGTACAAATAAGTTAACCTTCTTCTTGAAGTGTAGTGTCAGCTGTGGTTAAACAGTGACATTTTACTCTACTCTGTTACTGCTATTAATGTCTGAAGATATCCACAAAATAACATACAATTAGAGATTAAACATCTCTTGGTTCAAAATAGCATTTAAAAAAGAAGTGACTATCTTTAAAAGTTCAAATGTTTTTTGAAGGAGTGTTGTAGTGATGATGAGACACATCAAATCATTCTCTCGGCAGAAATAAATCATGCTTAGAATAGATACTATTATGGAAAGGTTAAGCAAGAGAGGAACGTTACATTTTATACAAAGAGCAAGTAGATAACATCAGCTGTTATCTGTGTCAGAGTATGGAGATAGCATCAGCTGTTGTTTGTGTTGGGGACATGAGCAGATTTTTTTCACTGCTGTGATAGGCAAGTCACCGTTTGTTCCCCCAATAGGCAAAAGCATCCTAGAGAACTTTTCTACAAACCTATACATTTAGGGTAATTTTAGGATTACTGTCTTATTGTATATCTGCCCAAGTGGAGGAATGGGCAATTTTCAGTTGAAATTCCCGATTGAAATCAATGGAGAATTTCGGCGTAAAACAGCCCCGATTGACATCTTTAGCAGATCAAGACTAGCCCGCGCTTATAGTCCCGGCAACGGCGATGCGACGACGATGCTGACGTCACGCTGCGGTCGCTGAAAAAATCAAATTGAATTGACTTCCAGCGATTGCGTCCAAGCCGTCGTGCTGTCGCGTCGCTCCTACTATAAGCACACGCGACGGATGCAATACATTTGTTTTGACGTGACTTTGCGTCGCCGTCGACGGGACTATAAGCGCAGCCTTAGTTTGACTTTGGAATGTCCAACATAGGCATGTTCATTTATATTCCTAGGTTTATTGTTGAGTAAAGGACCTTGCAGAGCTTCATAGATATCTTTTGAAAATACATTTGTATACTGGATTTCTTCCCCATACAGCAACATATATAGGAGTAGCATGAAGTGAAAACGCTTAGCAATGTGTCACTCTGTGCTCACCATAAACAAGAAGGGACCCCGGAGCTGACATGGGAATGGGTATAATTGCCACCCACAGCCACGAGGGCGCGTCTGGAGTGTAAGTTGGTCAGGGTAGTCGGGTCGGGGTTGGAGATGTATGGGTCATCGTTATACTTGCCGGGGTCAGGGTAGGAGAGTTCCGGGATCGTTGGAGGTACTATTAGCCATGGTCAGGGTTGGAGAGTTGTCGTTGTCCGAATGCCGAGGTCAGGGTAGGAGAGAAGCGGATGGTCAGGAGTAGCTGGGGTCAGCAGTACGGAGGTGTGGAGTCCAAGGAACAAGCCGGGTCAGTACACAAACAAGGTTCAGCAAGGCAAGACTGTGGAGGCAGAGTTGTGGAAAACAGAAACGTAACAAGAACTACGCTCAGCCGATGTGCCAGTGGCACAGCTGAGCATATAAGGAAGTGAGGAACCAATGGGGGAAGTGGTGGAACGGAGGTGCGTCCTCAGTGGGAGCAGGGATAGGTAGAGGTGCAGGAGACAGGTGTAGGCTATGAGGAGATTATACCTGTTGATGCGGAGCTTGTTTGTGTTGCGCACGTGTCACATGGGAGCACCGCGTGCCACTGTTGCGCGAGCACAAACTGGAGGCGGAACCCTCCGCCAGTGTCCCCGGCAGGGAGCCGGGCATGCGCCTGCACATAGTGCTGCAGAGAATGAGTGCGGGTCCCGAGGACATGCTGTCGGGAGTGCGGAGGACGAAGGAGGTAAGGCGGGCGCGTGCCAAGTGCTGCGTTACTTCTGGTTCCTTACACAATGTAACACCTCCTCTCCCATTTAACATTAATTTTATAATAAAACACGGTTACATTGTAAGTTTTCTGGGTTTGGGACTCCTCTCTCTCATTGTTTCCACTTACATAGTTGGATGTATAGCATTTTCTAATATCGCCTTTTTATAGCGCTTTACTAGAGTCAACAACTAAAAACAGTATATGGAAATTTAATAAAATAAGTGCAACAAAGTCAGACAATAGGGAATCCCTGCCCCGGGGAGTTACAATCTAAGTGAAATGTTGGGAGATTTACAGGGATAGCAGGTGAGGGAATAAGTGCAACATGTAAGACAATGTCCTCTCTCATTGTTTAAACAATGCTGTATTTCATATTGTTAGATAAGAACTGGACCAATTAATGGTGAATAAGCAAAGAAGACAACAAGTACTTATTTGCATAATTATTTTATCCAAAACCAAAACATCTAGAGGATTGCACAGTAAAATGTATGAGCAGTATGAAATAGTATCCAATATATATTTTTAGCACAGTAACTCAGACTGTATTTTTTATTTCAAATAGTTTTATTTGTTTTCCGCATAGTATAAATCAGACATTGGAGCTCCAACAATATTACATAGCGAACATTCTTATACATTGAGTAGGAATAATATCAGAGGAATACTATAGAATAATCATACAAACACTATTAGCTATGTACTTATATTTTTGTTATGCTAAACTTGCAGTTGATTAGACATTAAATTCACTTAAATACGGTTACTGTTGGAGGCTTGGTTTTATCTTGTGGGGTAATAAGAACAAAGAAGAAGAACACAGAGAGAAAGAGGAAAGAGGACAAACAAGAAGGGTGTGAGGGGGAGGAGGTGATGGAAAAAAAGGGAGGGGAGGAGACCTCCTCCTCCCGACGACCGTTTCGGTTTTCTATTTGACTGTTTTGTATTGAATTTTGTATTACATTTAGTGCCCCAGCCAAGGATCCCATGAGTAGTAGGGAGGCATACATTATGTCAAACTTTTTTTGACAGGTACCATGCCCCCTTTTCCCCTAAGCCCCGCCCCTTTTTGGCCTTAAACCCGCCCTATGTCCCGCCCCTTCCGTATCCGGTCCCGCCCCATCCGTATCCGTCCCCGCCCCCTGCGCAATTTTTTTTAGGTTGCCGCCCCCTGCGCCAAAAAAAACGCGGTTGACGCCCCCTACGCCAAAAAAACGCAGTTGACGCCCCCTAAGCCAAAAAAACGCTGTTGACATCCCCCTGAATCCATTTTTTTATTATGAGTTGTATTTTTTATTCTTTTTTGTGATTGGTGCGTACTGTTGACGTAGATTGGAGGGGGCGTATACATACGCGGGGCATGTCCGGGCATGTTTATAGGCGTTTGGGGCATGCCCGAACATGTTTTTTTTTCATACTGGGGCATGTCTGGACATGTTTATTCTGAAATAACGCAGTGCGCATGTCAGAAAAGTTCAAAAGACGTTGAAAAGAGGGCGTAGCATTTTTTTTTAATTCAGACAGAATACGGCTTTAAGAGGCTAAACCCTCAAGTGTCAGGGTGGCCGAGTGGTTTAAGGCGTTGGACTTAAGATCCAATGGACGTATGTCCTCGTGGGTTCGAATCCCATCCCCGACATAATATTTTTATATATTTTTTTTATTTGTATATATTTTTTATTTGTATAGAGACGGTACAGGGATTAGACGCAACAGTCAGGGGTTACATATAAATAAAAAGCACAATTGTATGAGTCAAAAATTGCTTATTTTATTTTTAAAAGATAACACAGGTTTCAACCAGGAAATAATTACAAGACGTATTTACAAGTAAAAAAGTAAAACGGCTGTTAAGGCCTTAATAGACTAAAATCATCTAGAGTCGTTGAGTTAGTACGATACATAGTATAGAGGGACAGCAATACAATGTCTTAAAAAAAAGTACAAGTGTACAGTATAATCAAAATTGTTTATTTTATTTTTAAAAGCTACAACAGTTTCAAGCAGGAAATAATTACAATTCGTATTTACAAGTAAAAAAGTAAGTAAGGCATTTCAAAAGTCTTTGAAATAGTGTTTGGCTGATTTTGTAAAAAAATTCATAGACAGGCCCTTTAGGGAGTACACTTTCATCGCACATAATGCCGGCCGTTACGATTCCTATTTTGTGGTGCAACAGCTGCTTAAAGAGAAGATAAAAATAGAATTACTAGCACAAGGCGGTAAATTATTATGTGTAACAATACCTGATCTGAATATCAGATTTATCGACTCTTTAAATTTCCTCCCCATGAAGCTCAGTAAGTTGCCACAGGCCCTGGGATTTTACAGGCAGTAAAGGTTATTTCCCACACTTTTTTTAACACTGTACAGAATCAAAATTACAGCGGTTCTATGCCCTCTATAGAGCATTACGGTCCCCAGTACATGATGGCCGACGAGAAAACGGGGTTCATGACATGGTATGAAGCGAACAAACATTGTGATTTCAACTTTCAGGCTGAGCTTAAAAGCTATTGCATTGAGGATGTAAAAATTTTGAAGAAAGCCTGTATCTGCTTTAGAACCAGTGTCATAGAAATGACAGAGCATACGGTAATGAGCGACCGTGAGTCTCAGATTGGTGAGGACGATGTCTATAATGTGGACCCCTTTCAGCTGACAACCCTCGCCTCTGTGTGCATGGCTATGTATCGGCTCAAATTTTTACCAAGTAACACCATCGCCATTGTACCCCCTGACAATTACAACCCCACAAAAAAACGCTTCTCTACGCCCGCCACTCAGTGGCTACTGTATGTGGCCTACAAGGAGAATATAGTCATACAACATGCTTTAAGGGGCGGTGAAAAGATGGTGGGTAACTATTTTCTGGATGGTTATGCGGTGATTAATGGTGTTCAAACAGCCTTTGAATTCAACGGCTGCTTTTACCATGGCTGTCCCATGTGTTACAATGAAAAAGATACAAACACTGTTACATCTCTCACATATGGTCAATTGTACCACAAAACAGCCATCAAAACACATTTTCTAAAAACCAAATGTGGCTATGCGGTGCGTGAGCTGTGGGAGCACGAGTGGAAACACATGTTAGAGACTGATACGGACCTAAAGGCGTTTCTACTTAAAAGTGATTTTCCACAACCCATGAATCCCCGTGATGCACTTTACGGCGGCCGCACAAACGCTATTAAGCTGTACCACAAAGCGGCGCCCGGTGAGAGTATACATTACTATGATTTTACCAGCTTGTATCCTTTTATCAACAAAACCAAAATGTATCCTACCGGTCACCCTAAGATCATCTATGAGAATTTTCTCTCTTTTGACAGGTACTTTGGGGTTGCTAAAGTAAAAGTCTATCCGCCTAGAGGCTTATTTTTCCCCATCCTTCCTGTTAAAATGAATGGCAAGCTCATGTTTCCACTATGCAGCACATGCGCCGTCACCAACCAGACGACGCCTTGCTGTCATACGGATGAAGAGCGCTCATTGACCGGTACGTGGTGTACCGTTGAAATCAAGGCAGCGTTGAAGAAAGGGTACCGGCTGTGTAAATTTTTTGAAATTTGGCACTTTGAATGTTATACAGACAAATTGTTTGCTAAATACATTAAGGTGCACCTCAGGGACAAACAGGAGGCATCTGGATACCCCAGCTGGTGTACAGACGCGGCCAAAATACAAAAATACATCAGCGAGTATTTTTCAAAAGAGGGTATACGTTTACGCGCTGATAAAATAGACATTAACCCGGCAAAAAGACAAATTTCTAAACTGTTTCTAAATTCTTTGTGGGGTAAATTCGGTCAAAAGACTAATTTACAAAATACAAGCATTGTAACAAGCCCTGATGAACTTTTTGGTTACGCCTTTTCAACGCAATACGATGTGTCATCTTTAGACTTCCTAGATGATGACACGGCCATGGTTAGCTGGAAGTATACAAAGGAGGGATACACTGTAGGTCGTAATGTCAATATTTTTATTGCCTGTTTTACGACGGCCTATGCCCGTCTTGAACTGTACAATGTTTTGGACAAGCTACAAGAGCGGTGTCTCTACCATGACACTGACTCTGTCATTTTTGTTAGCAAAACAGGTGACTGGAATCCGCCTCTGGGTGACTACTTAGGGGAGCTGACTAGTGAACTACCGAATGGTACACACATTACAGAATTTGTTTCCGCCGGTCCCAAGACTTACGGTTACAAGCTTTCCACTGGTAAAACGTGTCTAAAAGTTAAAGGTATAACACTGAACGCTGCAAACGTTGAATTGATTAACTTTGACACTTTAAAAGATATTGTCCTGGACTACCCCTTACACTCTGATCCTGAAGATCAGAAAAAGATTGTGGTACAACAGGCTGGAATTGTCCGAAATAAACGTTACTGGCAGATTGAGACTCGTCCTCTACAGAAAACACAAAAGTGTGTGTACACGAAACGACAGCTGACCAACGACTTCACAACCCTACCCTTTGGTTACTAATTATAAATCTGTAATGGATATCAGGCTTCAACATCCCTTCTCGTGTATTTTAGCCGGGCCGTCAAATTCAGGGAAAAGCTATTTTGTTAAACAGATTTTGCAACATTCTAGCACTCACTTGTCGCACCGGCCTGATAATATCGTATGGTTTTATGCTTGCTGGCAAAATCTTTATGATGAACTGTTAAGCACTATGCCCCACATTAGATTTATTGAGGGTATACCCGCTACATTTAATGACGATGCTCTTTTTCCCCCTGGTAAAGTGAATTTGACAATCGTTGATGACTTGATGGAAGCAGCCAGTGAGAGCTCTGAAATTGAAAAAGCATTCACCAAGTATGTGCATCACAGAAACCTCAGTATCATGTACCTCGTACAAAATGTTTTTTGCCAGGGTAAAAAAAGCAGAACCATAAATTTAAACACTAAATATATGGTTCTTTTTAAAAATCCAAGGGATAAATTACAAATTAACACCTTAGCTCGTCAAATGTATCCTGGTAAATCACACTTCTTTTTAGAGGCTTTTGAAGATGCCACACGGGTCCCCTATGGTTTTTTGTTAGTAGATTTAAGAGCCACGACCCCTGATGAGTACCGCTTAAGAACCGGTATCTTTCCGCCTGACAACCCCACAGTTTATGTTTTAAAAAAAAAAAACTGTTCTAAAAAGAGATAACTATCTGTAAATTGTCATTACTTGAGGTCGCTCCACCGTTGTAAACATGTCTAACCGACTACGCCACAATTGGCATACTTTAAAAGCATTAATAAGGGCTTCACCAAAGCAAAGAAAAGTTATTCTGTGTTCAGCATCTAATGATTTAGTCACCGCCATATGCGAGATAGCCCTCAATGCTCTAAAAGGTAAAATACCTTTATCAAAGAGGCAAATTGGCATACTTAAAAAGTGGCGTAAAATTATAAAAAAGCTGAGCGATAAAAAATTTACAATTGTAAAAAAGAAACGCCTGGTGAAGCAGTCCGGCGGCTTTATTGGCTCTCTTTTGGGTTTTGCTATACCGCTGCTGACTGGCCTTCTCACTAACCGCTAATGGAATATGCTGAGAAAATGTACCTGGTCCCCAAACAAGATATGGATCGTTTACAGCGCCCCCCACAACGAGTGGGCGACATACGTGAAGTTGCCATGCAGCGCCTAGACACAGAAATTAATGCGATCTTAAATAGCAATAATTTATCAGAGGATGAAAAGATAAAAAGATACACTACTGTACTGCAGAAATACTTGGTGCATGCTAAACAGAGCGACGGGGAGAAGAACCGCCTAACCCTTTTAATGCCTACTGATGAAACAGCCTCTCAACCTTTACATTTCCAGGATATTGCCTCATCAGATACGACTGACAATCTGATTCGTGAGGTTGTTACTAATGTGAATGTCCGCTTCAAGAAAAATGCAGAGTTATTGCTCAGTAAAATGTTTCAGGCTAAACATATTACAAGCTGGAATGACAAAGGGGAGTTTATTTATAAAAAACAGGTTATACCTGGCTCTAATTTACTGGATTTGGTACGCAGTGTTACACAAAGTCACACTGTTACACAGCGTAAAATACCCCAGGGTTGGAGCCCTTTTCTGTCTGCGATGGCTGAACTGAATATCCCCTCATCGGTTGTGGGTAATGCGACAAATAGAGAAAGCCTGGATCGCTTAAAAATACTGCCCCCCGATACAACGACCCCTCCTTCATCATCCCTTTTACCTCCTCAGAAAAGAACCTCTGATTTGCGTTACAGTTCTTTAAGTGCCCCTGGCTTAACATCACCGCCTGGGTATTTACTAAACAAGAGAAGGGGTAGTCTATTATTGCCGTCGGCTGACTGGTTGAAACTGTAAATAAGATGTTTAATTTTTTTCCCCGCTGTAAAATAAGACATTGTATTGCTGTCCCTCTATACTATGTATCATACTAACTCAACGACTCTAGATGATTTTAATCTATTAAGGCCTTAACAGCCGTTTTACTTTTTTACTTGTAAATACGTCTTGTAATTATTTCCTGGTTGAAAACTGTGTTATCTTTTAAAAATAAAATAAGCAATTTTTGACTCTTATACAATTGTGCTTTTTATTTATATGTAACCCCCGACTGTTGCGTCTAATCCCTGTACCGTCTCTATACAAATAAAAAATATATACAAATAAAAAAAATATATAAAAATATTATGTCTGGGGTGGGATTCGAACCCACGAGGACATACGTCCATTGGATCTTAAGTCCAACGCCTTAAACCACTCGGCCACCCTGACACTTGAGGGTTTAGCCTCTTAAAGCCGTATTCTGTCTGAATTAAAAAAAAATGCTACGCCCTCTTTTCAACGTCATTTGAACTTTTCTGACATGCGCACTGCGTTATTTCAGAATAAACATGTCCAGACATGCCCCAGTATGAAAAAAAAAACATGTTCGGGCATGCCCCAAACGCCTATAAACATGCCCGGACATGCCCCGCGTATGTATACGCCCCCTCCAATCTACGTCAACAGTACGCACCAATCACAAAAAAGAATAAAAAATACAACTCATAATAAAAAATGGATTCAGGGGGATGTCAACAGTGTTTTTTTGGCGTAGGGGGCGTCAACCGCGTTTTTTTGGCGCAGGGGGCGGCAACCTAAAAAAATTTGCGCAGGGGGCGGGGACGGATACGGATGGGGCGGGACCGGATACGGAAGGGGCGGGACATAGGGCGGGTTTAAGGCCAAAAGGGGGCGGGGCTTAGGGGAAAAGGGGCGTGGTACCTGTCAAAAAAAGTTTGACATAATGTATGCCTCCCTACTACTACTCCCATGTTTTATAAAATTTGTCTGTAGAATGTTTTAGGAACGCTGTCATTTTTTCCATCCGCATCACCTCAGTTATTCTTTTTTCTACAGTCCGTCTAGAGGGCTGGGGAGCGATCTTCTTCCAGGAAGCCACCACAGTGCATCTAGCCACCATCAGTATAAATTATACTAGCTTCCTCATAGGCCGGCTTATATCTTCAACTGGTTTTGCCAGGGGAAAGGTCAACGGGTCTATGGGAATCGAAAGATCTGACATCCTTAATAATAGTTTGGATAGTGGTCCAATACTTCTGAATCAATGGACATGATCACCAAATGTGGACCATGTCACCTCTTTGTCCACATCCCCTCCAGCACAGGTCTGATGTTGCCGGGTAGATCTGCTTGGGGTGAGATACCAGTGATATAGAATTTTGTAAATATTTTCTTTGATAGTAGAGGTCTTTGCGGCAAACTCCCAAATATCTTCCCAGTCGTCTCTATCAATTTCCAGATTTAGATCGGCCACCCATTTGAGCATATAATTGTGATCAGGGGTGTCCCACCATGGCATCCATACCCACAGTGTGTATTTTTAAAACATCAATGGATAACAGAAAAGCGCATATATGAACAACCAACTATTCTGTAACAATATGAATGATTTTTAAAAAATTGTAAACGGTAAAAAATGTGAGAGTACAAGCCATACAAAGCAGAAACTAGACTTAACAATAAAGGCCATGTTTCAACACTACCTTTTCAAGCAGGTCCTACTTATGACCTTGGGCAAGTCACTATCTCTCTGTGATTAAGGTCACCTTATACAGTAAAGCCTTTGGAGCAGGGACTCATTGTACCTGCAAAAGTGAATGTACATCAAACAAAGTACAGTACGTTATTTTTTTAGTGCAATACATCAACTTTGCACTGCCAAAAATAGCATACTTTATATCGGATACATTCAAAATATCTAATATGATTTAAATAGAGTCCTGGTATTATCATGCCATAAATCAAGTTCTGATATTTACAGGATTAATCCCAGAAATACCACCAATATTGTATGACTTACTGGATTTAGCCCTGTTTTTCATATGTATAAATAGCCAGTATATTGGCCATTATATACATACAAAAGATAAGTTAAACCAACCAGAAATAGATGATACAATATTACTTTAAATACATTACAGTACCCATTAGTAGCCCAAGTTGTGAACTAGTCATGGTTTTCCATAAAAATACACACCTAACACCCTAGGCTACCTTATAGTTAGTGGCTAGAAAAGCTAAGGTAACCCCCCCCCCCTACCTGACCTAACCAACCTTCACTGTGCAACAGCCCTCTTCACCTACCCAATCCGATTGCTTCGTGTACCATGTGATTCCCTCACCTCCTCACTTTTGCCTGAAAATGAATTCTCATCAACCTCATCATTTTCAGGCAAAAGGGAGGAGACCACATGCTACCAATAGTCTTGGGACTGCTCAGATGACCGGAAGACATTTGAAGAAGCCACATCCTTGCAAAAGAAAGAAAAAAAGAAAGAAAACATATTTTGAAAAAAGAAGAAATACTCACCCGAGACTGGTCTTCTATCACCAGAGGATCCAAGATTTTGTGGCAAGTTGAGCATCCAATATCCTACAGCCAGGATGGCACCGTACTAAAAAGAGACCATGAGGCCTGGATTTTTTTTGAACATTGTTTCTTATCGGCCATATGGCTTTGGATTGATTAAAAAAAATCAAGCGTTTTGTTTTTATACTTTTCGATCGGGCTTGGATTATTCTGTTTTTTTCTTGTTATTTTTCATTGGGCTTTGTTAATTTTTTTTTTTTACAATGGCTTTGTACATCAAGCCCGTTATTGATTTTACCTGGTGCCCATGAAGATGTGATGAACGGCCTTCAACCTGGAAGAACTTACCAGAGACATCTCTTCCATCAACAGATGATCATGGACTTCGTCGCATTGGCTGTTTGAGGAGCATTGCGTCGTGGGTCAAGAGTTGATGACAGAGTAGATGACAAAGGTAAGAAACACATTAATTGTATTTAATTGTGTATTTTTTTAGTTTGCCCATTCACTGCCACCCTTTCTGGGTATAGATAAGCACAGTGACAAGCAATGAATTTTTTGCAAATATTTGTATTTATTTAAACGTAATGTGTTGTATTTAGTGTTATATTTTTTTTTTTGCTTGCCCATTCATTTTCAGTGTGGCAATTATTGTGGCATGGTTTACGACAGTCACAATAAATGGCTTTATTGTGAAATGCTTGTTTAATTTAAAAGAGATCCAACGCACTACGGATTTGCTAAATAGAAAATGTATTGTGCCACACAATTGACAGGCATCTTGAGAAAGACCTCACGGTCGAAACGTTGTGTGGCACAATACATTTTCTATTTTGCAAATCCGTAGTGCATTGGATCTCCTTTATCTTCAGTTCAGATCAGGAATACAAGGACAGGTACCCCTTGAACCAGCTGCACCGGTAATATTGTTTGCATTGATTGATTGTGGTGTGCAGCTTATATTCTTCATTTGGCTTTTTAATTTAAATGGCATGTGTTTTATTATGGGCATGATTTAGCACTGTGCCAATCAATTGGTGTATTGACAAATGTTTTCTTATATTGAAATGTTATGTATTTTATTCAGTGCTAGTATTAGTACTATTATGTCTGTTTATCACTTAAAATATTTTTAGGATTTAGCTAATTTCAATTTATATATTTCTTAAAGAGTCACATTATATTAATATTTCATGATAGTCATTATATGTTTATTGTTGTTTGTAGTATTAGTTAGTCATGTCTTAGCTCTTAGTATGTTTGTTCCGTGTATCAGCTGATTAGACAGACTTGCAGCAGCACTTTGCAATATCAACATGAACATTTTCATTGCGCATGTGCCTGATTGCATTATCATGCACAAGAACTACTTCATTTGCCCATTGAGCATGTGCATCAGACTGCAGGTGAAATTAATTCCTATAATTATAGACTCTGTATTTAAGGGACTTTGCTGGACTTTTTACTTCACATACCCCTGAGGAAGAAAGCAGAGAGCTTTCGAAACGCGTAGGGTGGCGATTCTAGTACTCCTGCACTATAGCCTTTGGTGATTTCCCTCCACGCATTGCCGAATCTGCGTTTGCTGCTAATCAGCTAGCCTGCTGTTTCTGACGGAGAGCCGAATCAGCTTTTGCCATTCCTAACCATCAGGGCGTCCTTCCCAGTGTGCCGCGGGAGATCCTGCATGCAGACCGACACACACGCATCAACGGAGACACCCGCCAGCAGGAAGCAGCTTACTGAATCGAGAGGGGATACTCTCAAAATTATCCACCGCCTGCTTACTTATTCCATCTGGTGAGTGGGCATTGCAACTGTCACCATCGGTGCTGCGGAGCACTTCAATCATTATTTCATTTTAACCTGTCCATATTATTATATGTCCATGTGTACTATGAATTATTAATTGTTATTAAATGCTTTTATTGTGTAATTTCACCTAACTGTATCTCAGCTGTTATATGTTGTCTTAAGTGTTGTTTGTCCTATCATCTGCAGTATTACGCTATGTGTTGTGCTTTTTCTTTCTTTTAAAGCACATCGTGAGGAGCTACGTTCCATCAGCCAACAGGCTTGGTTTTCATGTATCCTTTTTGTATTAATTGTCATTCTAGGCGCCTCCGGATACATTTCTTTTTCCATGCTCTAGCTCTGACCAGGGGGTCAGTTTTTTGTATCTTAGGCAGCCCCCTATGTGTGATTGACTGTCTTTACATAGGGTATTATACATCACGTTATCATTCTTTTGGTTAGCGCTACCTTTTTTGTTGTTTTTATATCCAATATCCTACAGCCAGGATGGCACCATAATAAAAAGAGACCATGAGGCCTGGATTTTTTTTGAACATTGTTTCTTATCGGCCATATGGCTTTGGATTGATTAAAAAAAAATCAAGCGTTTTGTTTTTTTACTTTTCGATCGGGCTTGGATTATTCTGTTTTTTTTCTTGTTATTTTTCATTGGGCTTTGTTAATTTTTTTTTTTTTAATGGTTGGACATCAGCCCTTTATTGGATTTTTACCTGGGTGCCCATGAAGATGTGGATGACGGCCTTCAACCTGGAAGAACTTACCAGAGACATCTCTTCAATCAACAGATGATCATGGACTTCGTCGCATTGGCTGTTTGAGGAGCATTGCGTCGTGGGTCAAGAGTTGATGACAGAGTAGATGACAAAGGTAAGAAACACATTAATTGTATTTAATTGTGTATTTTTTTAGGTTGCCCATTCACTGCCACCCTTTCTGGGTATAGATAAGCACAGTGACAAGCAATGATTTTTTTTGCAAATATTTGTATTTATTTAAACGTAATGTGTTGTATTTAGTGTTATGTTTTTTTTTTGCTTGCCTATTCATTTTCAGTGTGGCAATTATTGTGGCATGGTTTATGACAGTCACAATAAATGGCTTTATTGTGAAATGCTTGTTTAATTTAAATGAGATCCAACGCACTACGGATTTGCTAAATAGAAAATGTATTGTGCCACACAAGTGACAGGCATCTTGAGAAAGACCTCACGGTCGAAACGTTGTGTGGCACAATACATTTTCTATTTAGCAAATCCGTAGTGAATTGGATCTCCTTTATCTTCAGTTCAGATCAGGAATACCAGGACAGGTACCCCTTGAACCAGCTGCACCGGTAATATTGTTTGCATTGATTGATTGTGGTGTGCAGCTTATATTCTTCATTTGGATTTTTAATTTAAATGGCATGTGTTTTATTATGGGCATGATTTAGCACTGTGCCAATCAATTGGTGTATTGACAAATGTTTTCTTATATTGAAATGTTATTTATTTTATTCAGTGCTTGTTTTTTTATTTGTAGCTTGCCCATTCATTAATATAGTGGCAAACCATGGCCCTATTATCGGCATGGTTTACCACTGTGCCAATCAATAGGTAGAGGGGTTAGTTGCCCTGGGGTGGGTAATGGGAGTGGGGTTAACCCCTCAATTACTATAGTGGTTACTAACCGCTAAGGTGATTAAGGGGTTAGGGGCCAGTAGTTTATTTTTATTGTAATGTTGCTGCCCACGGAGGATGGCGAGGAAGATGAGGAGGAAGACAAGGGCAGCCTTCATCCTTGCAGGGGAACCTTTTATTTACTTTATGCTGGCTGGATAATGTTATATTTCTAATGGGCAAATGCGCTATTATCCAGATTTGGATGATAGTAATTTTGCCCATTATTGTAATTTATGTATTGACAGAGGGTGGGGGGGGGGGGGGTTGGGGGTTCATTGGGGTAGAGAGGGTGGGTAATTGTATTTGAATGTTTCTAAGGGGGGAAAAAGGGTTAGGTAAATGGGGTAGTTGCCCCAGAGTGGGTAGTTAGGCCTCTCGGTGGGTGGTGGGAGGGATTAACCCCTTCATTGCAATAGCGGTTACCACAGCTATAGTAGTGAAGGGGTTAACTACTCCTGCAAACCTTCCTGACAGGCCTGAGGGGGGCAACTACCCCCTGTACCCCCAATAAATGAGGTACTCAGGTTTACCCCCTTCATTGCCTTAGCGGCTAGTCGCTAAGGTGATGAAGCTGTTATTATTATAATAATAATAATAATAGTTTGTTCTTGTGTAGCGTTGCTAGTTTTACAGAGACATTTTGCAGACACAGTACCTGCCCCGTAGAGCTTACAATCTATGTTTTTGGTGTCTGAGGCATAGGGAGATAAAGTGATTGGCCCAAGATCACAAGGAGCTGACACCAGGAATTGAACCAGGTTCCCCTGCTTCAAACTCAATGCGAAAGTCAGTGTCTTTACTCACTGAGCCACTCCTTCTGCACTTTTTCTTTTTCTTTTTCTTTTTCTTTTCCTTTTTCTTTTAAATCACACAGTATTGAAGCAGGGGGTCTCCGGAACGTAATCACATTAATTTCAGGTCTGGGGACCCCTTGCTTTCCAAGTTACAGTGCCGGTATCCCCTTGCTTTGTTTAAATCTCCTGTTCCATATGACTGGGACATTTAAACGCACAGGAGATACCGGCACCCCATAGCAGGGCCCGTAACTCGGGAAGCAGTAGTTCCCGAGGCAGAAATGAATGCGGTTCTGCTCTGGAGACCACCTGCTTCAATACAGTGTCATTACATTTTAAATAGAAACAGAGCACTCGCCTGTACGAGCTGTGCAGGAAGATGCAGCTCTCTCTGTGCAGCTCTTAGAGTCTGCGGGAAGATTGCAGCGGTAGGATTTATAAAAAAGCGGAGATAAGGTCAATGATACACCGAGCGGTATTTGCATTTTCCAACCTCACGGTTTGACTTGTGGTAATGTTTTCTGATTATTTCTGAATACCGGGATATTACAAATGTCAAACCGTTCGGTGGGGTCATGTCAAACCGTTCGATTTGACAGTGATTTTATCGAAGCTACTAGAATAGGCACCTGTGACTCTTACATGTATTGGTATGCTAGATACTTTATTGTTGAACTTGTTTGCAGTTTTCCAGCACGGATCATATTAGGCAAAAGCTGTCACTAGGGACGAGTTAAATGATAGCTCTCAGACAAGGTTAAGAGTATATAGGCAAACTATTATTCTCCTCTGAGTAAGGTAAGCGAGATAAAATTGTGATATTTTAACTTTCATTTCCTATCTTGCAGTTTATTGAATATTTTGTTAATTCTTAATTTTTGGAAATTCTTCATTTACATACAAGTTTGGATCTTGAAATGACAAATGCAGTAAAGAAGAGAGGCATATTTATATTTCCAGATGTCAAGGAACACACTGTGGATATAAAATTAAAAGGGATAGAATAAATGGAAAGATAACGGTAAAAAGAATCGATTAGAGAGAGACAAAGGAGACAGTTAGAGGACGCTGGAAAAAATAGACATGACAGAGCAGGAGGAAAGTGAAAACAGAGAATAAGGGCCTTAAATATATGAAAAATATTACACAGTGAAAAAAATAAGAGAGATTGCAGGAAAGATTGAGTGACAGAATGAAGCACAGTGTAAAAGGGGGAGTGTAAGATGACATGCGCAGAGGTATGCAATGGAGACTGTTTTAAGGTGAAATTAAATAAGGCTTTTATTGCGCCTGTTTCTTTAACACAAGAAAACATCCAAACATATGCAAAAAAGGGGTCAAACAAAGCTTCTGTTCCACTTGGGAGTATTTCTAGTTAAACCTATGCAGTCAACAACTCCCTTTAGATTAGCATGTCTCCCAGCCCCAAACATATATCTTGATATGTGCAGATATACAAAAAGTCTTATTGTAAGGATCCGCGCTGCGGGTATACCCGCGTCCAGCGCATCCTTACCTTATCCTCATCAGCCCTACGGGCACGCGCGCACTCTAGCCGCCATTGGTTGGCGCCGGGCGCCTGACTCCGTCCCCGCTGACGCGGCACACGCTCCTTGCGTGTTGCCGTTCGGGTCCCGTCAGCTCCGCCTCCTCGCTGCTCCCTCCTTACCTGACCATTCCCCTATCCGTCCCTCTGCTCCTCCCCTTCTTCTTTCTGCTCCTGGTTCCTCCGGTGCACTTTCCCCATGTTCCGCCTCCTCGGACGTCACGCACATGCCCGGCATGCCCCTTCCTCATCTGCCTTGCCTCTCAGGTCCTCCTTCCCTTTCTGTCCCCTCCTTTGTCCGTCCCTCCGTTCCTCCCCTTACTCTGACCACTCCCTTTCCCTATAGCAACTCTCCTCTTTTTGGCCTTGTCTTGCTCACTCGCCTGTCCCTCCCTTCACTCCCATTGGTGCCAAACTTCCACACTCTGCTCTCCAATTAGGTTGCTCTTCCGGCCGCTCCTCCGTCACTCCCCTTTCTCTGATTGGTCCCAGCCCCCTATATAATCCCTCTTCTCCATTTCCTCTTTGCTCTGCATAGCTTCTGTACCTTGGTGCTGTCTGCTGTTGCCTGGCCTCGCTTGTCTTTTCAGTGCTGCCCCTGTCCCTGGAATCTTTGCTGACCTCCCTGGATTTGACCTTTGCCTTGAACTCTACTATGCTGCTCTCTGGAACCCTTGGACCTTGCTTTGGACTTGTACGCTGCAGACCTCTACAACCCTTGGACACGGCACACAGACAAACTACTTCGCTGCTCTCTCCACTCCACGACCCAGGCTTACCGACAATCAATTACGCTGCCCTCTCCAACCCACGACCCTTGGCATACGGATTTAATCCTTCTACGCCGGAGCTGTCAAGTATGGTACCATTTAACATTCTTGTTATCCGGATCACCTACGCTACTGCCACACTCCGGCCGTGCCCCTGTTTGCTGCTAGGTGTGTGATTTTACCCTTTCCACCTAAGTCCCGGGGTCTTGTCTGGCTTGTGGGCAGGCCGAGCGTTACACTTATATAAAGGAAAGTCTTATCTGTCTCTTGTAGGGGAAGGCTTCTTTGTTCTCAGGTTTAGAAGTACTTTCCGCTGTGTCTTGCTGGCAGCGTACAGTCTCTTCTGGCAGGGTCAAGACGTCTGTCTCCTTGTTCAGCTCACAGGTGTGCTATGGAGTATCACTTCCTGTCTCAGAGGCAGGCTTTTTCTAACACCTCTAATCAGCCAGGTGCTGGTCAATTAACCAGCACACTGCTGGATTAGAAGCAAGTTTTCTGAACAGGGTAAGTCCCCTGTTACATACCTCCCCTGTTTGTGGGAAGTTCGGGCTTGTCACGGCCAAAGCCCATCCTTCCACTCTCATTCGAGATATCTCTGTGACTTGAATGAGAGTGGATGGAGGAGAACCCTCAGTCCTGCTGGGATTGGAGCCCAGGAGACTTTTCCTAAGTACAGTCTGTCTACTGACCACATGGTCCTGAGCTTTCCCCTGTGTCGGGCACTCCTCTTTTTGTAGGCAGACTGTATGGCGAAAGTCGCAGAGCACCTATGCAAATCGCTCTCTCTCGCCATCTTTCCCATGTGCTCCACTTTAGCACCAAATGTCCATTTCCTGGTATCACAAGAGCGCCCAAGAACAGCCACTTGAGCCCTCAGTTCTTGAAGCTGTCTTCCTGCACTTTTCCCATTCAATGTAGTCGCCAGTTCAGCTTCTTTGGGATCGAGTTGCGATTCCATCTCCATTTCCAGAGAATTTCCTATCTTTTCAGCTTCCTCAGCTAAGGATTCTTCTGGCTTTGATTCTGCACTCCTACCTCTTTTTGTTGCCTGTTGGGCGGTTGCAGGTTTGGCTAGTGCTTTCTTAGGTGGCTCAAACTTCGTAATCTTGTTTTGAAGGTGAGTGGTGTCCCCAGCTCTCACTGTACCCTTGTCCTCACGGGCCTTAGTTACTGTGGGATACCAATGCTTGGACAGAGCCAATACCTTTTCCCGTATTGGAGGCATCTGTAAGTTACTGGGCTGCAGAGTCTCATTCTGTTTCTTGAGTGTTTCCTGCCATTCTCCTTTCAGGGTCTTTATTTCTTCCCTGTGCTTTCTCTGAGCTTGCATCCACCTATCATTCTTTATTTTGTGGAGCACTGTGAACTTCTTCGCTTGGGCCGCAGATACTCGTCTCAGTTTCTGGACCTTTTTGCGCTCCCTCTTGTACCGAGTCACCTGGCCTCTAAGCTTAGCCTCTAGCGATGCTTTGGTGATGGTCAGGGTAGCCTTCAATTTATCCTGCTGCTTTGCGAGGATGCACTGGGTAATCAGACGTTCCTGCAGCAGTTGTATTTCCTTAGCAGATTTTCTTCCTGCAGAGTTCGCTGCTTCTCCTCGACATTCTGGAGGTGTGTACGCAGACCTTGCAGCTGGTTCTGCAGTCGGTGCTCTGCTTCAAATTTTTCATCTTCTAACCGTTTCTTTATTTTTTCAAGCTCGTGCAGCTTTTCATTCTTTCCATTGACATGGTTTGTCAACTCCAAATTTTCTTTTTTTAATCTTACATTTTCTCATTTTTCAGTCTCTGTACTATTCAGGGCCTCCTTGCAGTCCACCTTCCATTTTTGCACATCTGCTTGGAGGCGGGCTGTCTCCTGGCATGAGACTTCCATCTCCAGGTTTAGGTTCTGAAGCTCCTTCTGAGAGATTTTGAGATCTAAGTTAAGATGGAGGATAGTTTTCTTTGAAATGTCCAGCTCTTCAGTGAGACTGTGAAGTTCCTTTCTGGAGACTTCCAGTTCTGTGCGGCAGCTGTTGATCTCATGATGTGAGGCATCCAGTGCTCTGCGGAGTGTATGAACCTCCTTCTGAGATACGTCCACCTCTGTCCGGACACTATTGACCTCCTGTTGTGAGGCATTCAGCTCTACGCGAAGAGTGTGAACCTCTTGCTGAAAGACTGTCATCTCCTTCAGTGCCTCCTCATACATCCGCTTCAGCTTAGCCATAATTTTATCAGATTGGCTCTGCTTTCCATCCATGGTGGTAATAGTAGCGTTTGCAGTATCTAGCTCAGTCTTGAGATCGTCCAATTCTGTCCTGGCCAAAGAGTACATTGTGAGCACAACTTTCTGTAGCTTTACGTTATTTTTCAGTAGCTCTGCGTAATCATCTTTCTTCAGTTTCAATTGTTCCCGGAGCAGATCACAGTCATGCCTGGCAACCTTCAGGGCATCCCCAGGGCTGGTCAAGGGATCGTCACTAACCGGTTCCAGCTCTGCTTTCTTGGGATGGTTGGTTGAGGGTTTCTCACTATTAGCACCGGATAGACACTTCTTTTGGGTACACAACTTCTGCCTTGGGCCCTCTGGATATTTGGTCATCTGCGGGACGACTTCTCCATTTTCTCTAGGCTGCAGGGCATTTCGGACCCCCTTTTCCTCCGCAAGATCTGCAGATGTGTCTGTTCCTTCCACGGTAAGTGAAGAACCGCTTTTCTTTTTTCGCCTTTTTGTTTTGTATGACACCGTCCCCTCAGGGATACTGGGGTCTCCATCTTCATTTGAAATTTTAGAAGCATCACTGGATCCACCCTGCTTTTCTTGCAACTGTAATAGCTGACAGAAATATTCAGTGATCTGCTGCTCCTGCTCTTTCTCCTGCCGATCATATTCGTCATCATAGGGAGCGGTCTTTCGGTTCGTACCGAGTTCAGGCACCCCCACCATTCTTGGGGTGTTTTGTGGGTGTGACTCGGTTTGGGTTCCCCATAAGAGATGTCTTCCTCCTCATCGGACTGGAAGGGCCACTCTTCCGTGGGGTAGGGTTCATTACAGGAACGCTGCATCTTGTCCTCCATTTTGGGGCTATCAGGTGTATTTTTCTTCCTGACCTCAGGAGGCGCTATTGCAGCTGTTGCCACTGTATTTGCTAGTACCCCAAATTGTTGTAGTCCTACAGGTGGGCATATTTTGCTTGTAGAGGTCGTAGCTCTCACAGGCATCTCTGTAGACTTTTTCTTCCCTTGGGTAAGTTTTACAATATTAGCATTGCTGTGCATGCATTCACTCATCGTCTGAATAAGGCCTGAAGGGACAATGCTCCGTGTGGTGGGGATCTTTACACCAGGAACAAATTTTCTTCCCTATTTTTGCAGAGTCTGTATTTGACTTCAGCTGGGTGGCCATTTTATATTCCCAGGGTTCTATTTCTTTAAATACAATACTTGCTAGCTGTCATTTTCTGGCTTCAGCAAAGGCATTTGGTTTTCTGCTTGAGTTCAGTAATTTTCAGTCTCATCTTTGGGTATTATGGCATTCACTCTTCACACTTTGGGTGCCTGTTTTACTCCCAAGATACATAGATAGACTTTACTTGCAGAAAAAAAAATATTCTTTGCAGTGGAATATTTCTTTCACTCCCGGCAGGGCGACTCAACACTCAGCAATTGGCTTTGGGATACCTTTTACACAGCTCAGCAATTCCTTTTCCCCCGGTAGGGCAATTTTACCCTCAGCACTTGTTTGCTGAAAATTCCCCTGCTTCAGCACAGTCTTGCATCAATTTTCACACTTTTCTGCATATACTCCATTCACAGCTGGTAGTCCTATGCAGTGTGGCAGCCTTTACTTGCAGAATCAGTACCGCTCGTGGGTCACCATCTGTATTCACTGCTTCAGCGATACATTTGAAAACAACAAACGCCTATCCCTTTTAAGGGCTAACTTACTTCTTGAACCCCGACTACGGCTGGAAGGCAAAACCCCTATTTTAATGACCATATTACACTTTATTGTGATAGGCAAGTAAGGTTTACCTGCTTCAGCAGTCTCTCTCTCTCTCTCTCTCTCTCCTCTTGGGATTGGGGAAAAGAGTCCATCTGTAGTTTTGTGGCTTTCTTCAGTGCAGTGTAGATTTCCTGCCTGGATGTGTATCCCTTTAATTGTGGTGTCTGCTGCATGAGATTCTTTGTTTATGTTGCTCAGGCTGTTTGTAGGCAAAAAGCACAAAAAATGTCACAGGCAATATCCGGGGACCCTTTTAACTTCAAGGGCCACCTCTCGTCCCACTTCTGACGACCATATGTAAGAGGACATGTGCAGAGGTATGCAATGGAGACTGTTTTAAGGTGAAATGAAATAAGGCTTTTATTGCGCCTGTTTCTTTAACACAAGAAAACATCCAAAAGTATGCAAAAAAGGGGTCAAACAAAGCTTCTGTTCCACTTGGGAGTATTTCTAGTTAAACCTATGCAGTCAACAACTTCCTTTAGATTAGCATGTCTCCCAGCACCAAACATATATCTTGATATGTGCAGATATACAAAAAATCTTATAAAGGAAAGTCTAATTTGTCTCTTGTAGGGGAAGGCTTCTTTGTTCTCCAGGTTTAGAAGTACTTTACCCTGTGTCTTGCTGGCAGCGTGCAGTCTCTTCTGGCAGAATCAAGACGTCTGTCTCCTTGTTCAGCTCACAGGTGTGCTAAGGAGTCTCACTTCCTGTCTCAGAGGCAGGCTTTTTCTAACACCTCTAATCAGCCAGGTGCTGGTCAATTAACCAGCACACTGCTGGATTAGAGGGAAGTTTTCTGAACATGGTAAGTCCCCTGTTACAGGGAGGCAAAGATAGAATTACATTCTCAGAGAAACTGAGATAAAGAGATAGATAAATAGTAATTAATTAGGCAAATATAGTAGAAAATATTTATAAAAGATATAGGGGCACATTCATCAAATTCCATTACAGTTTAATGAACAATTCATTAACTTCAATAGGAGTTAACAATGGAAACAAGTGCGATAAGCCATACCAGCACTTGATGAACGGGCCCAATAGAGAGACAGACAGATAGGTAAATAATTATATGGTTAATTAGACAAATAGATATCTGAAAGGGTATATAGAATCAGAATGTAGGCAGGTTGATATATAGACACTGTAGATAGATAGAAAGACAAGTAAATAGGTATATAGACAGAAGTAATAGATAGATATACAGTGGCGAGAAGAAGTTTGTGAGCCCCAATGATAATTATGGAATTATCCATAGTTTTTCCATGACAAACTTCTTGAATCAAGGAGAGGGAGTGGCGCAGTGAGTAACGACACTGACTGGCACTGAGAGTTTGAATCAGTGGAGCCTGGTTCAAGTCCCGGTGTCGGCTCCTTGTGACCTTGGGCAAGTCACTTTATCTCCCTGTGCCTCAAGCACCAAAAACATAGATTGTAAGCTCCACGGGGCAGGGACCTGTGCCTGTAAAATGTCTATGTAAAGCACTGCGTACAACTAGCAGCGCTATACAAGAACATGCTATTATTAATATTATTATTATCCAATAAGGTTTATATTAACCAATTCCATGTCTTTTGAAAACAAAATAATGTATGAATTAGACAAACAATGAGTAATTAAGAGTCAGGGTATGTGCAAAAGTAAGTGAAACCTTGTTTTATCATCTAAATTAAAGGGAATAATTAGAATCAGGTGTTTAAATAATTAGGTAGATCATCACGGGTGAGTTTGGGAAGCTCCATCCTATGTAAAGATCAGAAACGTTGTGAGTTTGGTCTTTACCATAAAGGTGTGTTGAAACATGTCATGCCATGATCAAAATAAATCTTTAAGGATCTCAAAAAAGCAGATATTGATGCTCATCAGTCTAGAAAGGGTTACAAAACCATTTCTAATGATGTGGGGCTCCACCAATCCACTGTCAAGTTCTAGACCACAGTCACTCAGGAGTAGTCGTCCTACCAAAATCAATCCAAGAACTCAACTATCCGACAAGAATGGTGTTCATGGAAGGATAGCCTGGAGGATACCACTGCTCTCTTAAAAAACATTGCTTCCTATCTGAAGTTCACCAAACAACACATAGATGATCCACAAGACTTCTGGAACAATGTTCTCTGGACAGATGAGTCAAAGGTAGAACATTTTGGCCTCATTGAGAAACATTGTTTGTCAAAAACGAAATACTGCGTTCGAACAGAAGAACCTCATCCCAACCGTCAAGCATGGTGGTGGGAGTTTGATGGTTTGGGGCTGCTTTGCTGCCTTAGGACCTGGACGGCTTGCCATCATTGACACAACCATGAATTCTGCATTGTAACAGAATATTCTAGAGGAGAATATCAGGCTATCCGTCCGTGAGCTGAAGCTTAACCAAAAGTGAGTCATGCAGCAAGACAATGATCCTAAGCATACAAGCAGATCTAGAAAAGAATGGCTGCAGAAAATGAAATTCCACATTTTAGAATTGCCTAGTCAAAGTCCGGATCTAAACCCCATCAAAATGTTGTGGCAGAACCATAAGCGAGCTGTTCATGCAAGGAAGCCCTCAAATATCACTTAGTTGAAGCAGTTCTGTAAGGAGGAATGGGCCAAAATTCCTCAAAACTGATGTGAGGGACTCACCAGCTTAGTTGAAGTCATTGCTGTTCTAGTGGGCGCTACCAGGTACTGAATCTAAAGATTCACATCCTTTTTCACACAGGGATATTGAATGTTGAATCATTTGTGGATAAATAAATGTTGAAAAAGTCTCATAGTTTTGTGTAATTTGTTTGATCGGGTTATCTTTATCTATTATTAGGACACTGTAGATTAAGATATAATACCATTTTAGATTTGAAATATGTGAAAATCCTAAGGGGTTCACAAATGTTTTCTTGCCACAGTATGTACACTACCGACACACTTTATTAAAGTGTGGCCGGTACCGCAAGCCGGGAGATTTCCCGGCTTGCTAGTGGCCGCCCCTCGGCATGCCGCGCGTCATAGACGCGCGGTCACGCGTCTTCGGGAGCCTGCGCCCCCTGCACGCGCGTCCAGGGCTCCCCGAGGGAGCCCTGGTGTCCCGCGATCGCGGGACGGCGGCAGGGGGTTCCGGGGGACCCGGCGGACCCGGCAGCGGTAGGGAGAGCGCCCCGATCGGAGGGCGCTCTTCCGCTGCTTCGGCGCGCGCCCGTCACCCTCGGGCGCGCGCCAGGCTACTGCTGCGGCCAAGAACGGGCAAATGCTCGAATAAACTTGGCCGCAGCAGTATGCATATATTGTAGACAGAACATTAAGTATTGTGACGTCTCAGTCCCAGCGTAGGATCTTATGTCCAGATCAAACTCAGGAGAACTTAGCGTTTGTGCATAGGAAGGTTTAATTACAAGGTACAAATCAGGAACAGGATTAAATTATAACACAAAACAGAAACAAAAGACCTAACTCCTTTCAGGAGTTCTGACTAATACAGCTTAGTCCCTAACTAACAGTGGGAGAACTAACCTCTTTCCCCACGTTACACTCTGTACCTGCAGCTTTCTACTTGCAGTCTCTCACAGGGCTGTCTGTGTATGTGTACCTTCAGATCAGTACAGCAGCAGCACAGGAAACTGTCTGTGTTGCCTTTTTCATGGCACCTGATTAATTAAGGCTCAGGTGTGAGGGAAGGGAACACCCCATGGAAGGTGCTGGGTCCTATGTACAGTACCTCCTTTCAAACACCTTCTGCTTCAGTACATCACAGTATGTATATACTGTAGCAGGAACATTAACTGATTAAACTAAAACTGTGTGCAACTGGCGGAATCAGAGCAGATCCAGAGGGAGTGACAGCCAACTCGTTTCAGAGATCCATAGGTGGAATCAACAGCAGCCAGAAGGACACTTCATCTTCGACTGACAGAACACCTGGCTACGTGATGATCTGTGGGACATTTTGCTCAGGAGAGAGCCAAGTCAGGATACTACCCATTCCCCACGCACCATAATAGTACCACATTCGAGAAGGACCACAATTTGTGTAAGGCTTGCGAGGCTACAGTAAATCCTTGTAAAATGCAATAAGGGAAAATACATCAGCTACCAAATAATGTTTTAAAGACTGACCAGGTGAACATAAAGGCACAAAGACACTATAAAATGTACTAAAACCTAAGTTTACTTGTTGTGGAATTATACTATACTGTAGACTATTCAAATATTTATTAGAAGAGAATGGTCCATGGGGGAGAGAGATCATTATCACTTGATCTGTTTTTATTACTTAATAAATGATTTTTAGGTGTTCAAGCCAAGGGAAATAAAATGATATATTGTTGTTAAAACGGTGTGCTTATAGTCCTATCTCCCTGCTCTCAGAGCCTGTTATCTTTCCAACCTCTCCCCGTTAATCCATCCATGTTGTAGAACCTCAGAAGTCCATTGATGCCTTAACGAGACGTTACCTTCAGTTAACATCTCGTTAAGTGCTAACCGGGATCTTCAAAGCTCAGTAACCATGCGTTATGTGCTGTTTTCAGCCGTAACGAGACCTTTCGTTACTATAATGGATGTTAGAGCTAATGATATGCAAAAGAGGTGTTCCCTCTAACAACGCACATCCACAGAGCTCCAATATAGTTAAAGTAGGGATTTAACATAAAGTTAGGTCATAGCTAATGGTCTTTTACAGTGTCCGGATAAGTGTAAGATCACATTTAGGTATAATTTAACTATCATATTGTTATATACAGGGTTTTTTAACTCTCTTGCATTCTTGTTTTTTACACTTCAATTAAACACCTATTTAGGGTCTGTGAACTTTGCGCCTAGACTCAAGTGATGACCAATCTAGTTCTTTGAGCATTTCGCAGTGATGTGTGTTGTAGTTGCATTGGAGAACGAAATGCCAAATTGAGTTGTAGAGGGTGTCAAGTTTGCCAAGGTTGGTTTGGAGTGCCGAGCCATATACTATGTCTCCATAGTCGATAATTGGCATTAGCATCTGCTGTGCAATACGCTTTCTGACCAGGAGGCTTAGGGAGGATTTGTTCCTATAAAGTACACCTAGTTTGGCATAAAAAAAAGGCCCAACTACTTCAATTGATCAGCCTAATGGATTAATAAACATTCAGGAGGGGTTATTGGCATGTGACAACACTTGAACACAGGGGGGAACCCTTAACGTAATATAGCAAGTCCCAACCTGGCCACTGCCCTAATTTTTATATAGATGGCTAATCTAATGAATGGCTGACTAGTACTGTATAGGGAAACGCGCGTTGGTACGCGTGTTTGATGATGTCAGCCCCCTTCATGGGGTTGTTTTAATACAGTACTAGTCAGCCATTCATTAGATTAGCCATCTATATAAAAATTAGGGCAGTGGCCAGGTGGGACTTGCTATATTAGTTAAGGTCCTGTTCAAGTGTTCATGCCAATAACCCTCATGATGTTTATTATCCATTAGGCTGATCAATGAAGTAGTGGGCTTTTTTGCTCACTCCGGCTGTTTGCAATCTAGCAGTCTCCTATCTTCTAGCTTTGTGAATACACTCAGACATTTCAACATCAGAGACTGCCTAGTTGCACTAGTTATTTATTTATTTAATTTATTTTTACACGTTATCACATTTATAAATTGGTAATATATGTTTTAAGGATTGACTATTAAAGGTTAAATTTTAAATATTGAGTAGTGTGCATTTAAGTGAATTTCTTTTGGTGTACAAACCATTGTACCCCTCATTTTTTCTGATTCACTTCAGTTCACAGTTGCACCTATCTCTCATTATCAATCGAATTATTATTATTAAGTTTCTACACATTTAGTATGGTTTAGTTTGATCACACCCTTACTCCCCCGTTTTCTGTGTAAACGTTATAGATATGCCACCTTCTCACACCAGTACCATCTGTGAGCGACACACTGCATGTGTTGCTGAGTGTCAGCCACATTGAGCGCTACACCTGCTTCTCTTAAATTTTCGGACAGATCTCTAAACACATTCATACACATTTCCACAATTAGGTGCTGAATTCTAAGCAGAGTCAACTTTGCTTTCATGGTAGTGATATACATTATTATAGTTAGATGACTACACAACATATGCAGTGTATGTACAACAGAACACTTAATTTTAGAACGCATTCCTGCATGAACATTGTATGTTGTATGGTGTTTAAAATAAATGTGCCGATTAGGTTCACATTTACATTTATGTTAAGATGAATAATATACAGATTGCCCGAACCATATCATTGTCATTTCGTTATGTGATGCTGATATTTAGCCATAACTACTCCCACTACAGATATTTCATGTTGATTATGTACACATGACAATTAAATTCTGATGTTCTTCTTCTATATAGTTGCTTCTGCAGCTCCTGTGTCACCTGTGTCACGTGACACTGAACATGTCTACTCACCTGTCTCATCAAGGTCATCATCAAGAATGGAAGGTGAGTGTATGAGGTGCAGCCCATATAATGTGTACATTTGAAGAATTTCATTTGCCATGCAAAATAAATGCCTTTCACATGTAATGAACTTCACATCAGTTATTGTCACAGAAGATGTAGTGTTTCCTGCCAACATGTACTGTGTGTGTTTTCAAGTATCAGCTAGGAGTTGTGATGTTACAACAACCTTTAATTCATTCTTCTTTCACACTGAGTTGAAACATCATTGTTACTTCAAGCATCATCTTTTAATTGGACACAAATAAAAAATTATGGAAACATGTTATGTGTTCCACTATGAAAGCAACTATCATTATAGTGAAAACAAAGTGAAAGTTCCATGGCAGTTCATAATGTCTGTCTTTATTTGTAGAACCAGATGTTGCCGCTCAAATACAAATTCACTCAAGTGACCATGAAGATGTTGACACTCCTGGATTAACCCAGCATTCAAGTCCTCCTGCTCGTGACACCTACTCAGCTATTGCAGCTTCTGAAGAACGAATCTTGGGTGAAGAAAATCGTCGCCATTCAGAAATAATGTCAGTGCTTGAAAGGATGATGTCACTGCATGAATGGATGCATGAAAGGTCAATATCAGAAATGTCACAAATTAAAAGTCATCATCCAAGTTCCTAAAGAAATCCAAAATGTAAACAGGACATTACAAGCACTAGTTCTGAATGTAAGCCAAGCAAATCAGTTTTGGAGTACAGCAAGAGAACAACAATTCCACTTTACCCCATAAGAGCATGGATCTTTACATGCTGCTACATTTTCTCCGGAGTCATCAGTTCTTCATTCCCCAGTTCTGGATGATACCGGTACAGTAGGTGCAAGTTCTGTGCAGGTCCCTGTCAACATCCAACCGCTTATATCTGTTCTAAATATGGAACCGACACCTACAAATGAGACACGCAAAAGAAAGTTAGGGCAACAATTACTAATAACCAGCTTTTGGAAGAAGATTAAAACACAAAAACAAGAAAGTGCTCCACCATCACTCTTGCAATGTTTATCAAGTGTTTCACAACTGCCACAGCCCACACCCAGTGACCCTGAACTGCCACAGCCCACACTTAGTACCCCTGAAGTGCAACAGCCCACACTTAGTGCCACTGAAGTGCCACAGCCTACACCCAGTGCCACTGAATTGCCACAGCCCACACCCAGTGCCACTGAACTGCCACTGGCCACACCCTGTGCCCCTGAAGTGCAACAGCCCACACCCAGTGCCACAGAACTACCACAGGCAGTACAAGTGGTACAGTTAAGGCCAGAGTACTTGGCAGAGGGAAAAGGCAAACACAACAGCCAACAAGGATAAACAAAAATAAATAATCACATTCACTAATTTTTTTTGGTGTACTGGTGTTGTTTACTGCAGACTATTTCATGCATAGTGTATGTATGATCATGTACAGATGCTTGATAACTGTGAGGATTCGGGGGTCGTGGCGGCCGCGGCGTGGCCTCCCCTCACCTCGTGTTCCGCTTGCTACTGCGGGGCGCTCCCGACGTCGGCTCTCTCCGGTCTCGATAATTGAGGGAATCCCTCCTCATCCCCAGCGGTCGGTTTAAGAGCCGCAAGCAGCTCGAGCTGTGACGGCTGCTGCTGTTCACGGGCGCGCGCCCGTTTCTGTTACAGAGCGCACGCAGAATCCTTTTAATTTATTCACTGCTCCTTCAGTCAGGCTCCGCCCCAACACACACGCAAGGTTCAATTAGGCTGAAAGACTGCTCACCTGTATCCTCCTTTTGACAGCCTATCCAGGACAGCTCCATGCACTCCTCCAGGCCTGCCTCCTCTTCCTACTGGTCAGCCACGCTTTATATTGCCTGTCTGGCCACTCATTCATTGCTCGACATAGTTTCCACTAGGATTACTACTCTGGCATTCTCTTTCTTATTCTCTCAGGTTACGACTTGGTTTGGCGGACGTCTATCTCTGGCTCTCGACCCCTGCTTGGACAACGACCTTCCGGAATTCTCCAATCCCTGACCTTGGCTAAACGGCAACCACGACGGCACTCCTTCACCGGTACCGGCGAGTATTGCTAGCTAACATCACCTGGCCTGGCAACGCCTAAAACACCACACTCCGGACATGCTCCTTTTGCTGCGGGTGCGTGCCCATATACGTTCCTCACCTCAGTAGAAGGGACGGGTCTGGTCTGCGGGCAGCACCGGCGTAACAATAACATTCAAGAATGTCCTTGTACACATGAATGTTTATAAATGCTCACTGGCTGAATGAAGGCATATTTTATAACATATGAATATCTATAAATCATCAGTTGATTCATGGTACAACATTATTGCACACTTGGCATGTTAATGAAAGATGACATTCACTTAGCACTTGTTCAAGATGAGATGTATCTGTGTTATTTTGGTAATGTAGATAGTAATTTCATGCTAATATTATTGACATACAACTTTAAGTAAGTACCCATATAACAGCATACATTTTAATGTTATCTTTTCTGGTGTCTTAACTCTGTAATACATTACTCACCTTAATCTTCTTTCATAGTTCATAATGTTGGTAAGTGATCATGTATGATTTTTGGTTACAATTACAGATCTGTAAGGCTGTATGAATATATCTGTAGTCTCTCTGAATCTCTATCTATATATAAACAAAACACACACACCACACACACTACACAACAAACCAAAAACACACAACACACCGACACGACACACATCACCACAACAAAACACTACCACACAACACACACACAAACACAAAATAACCAACCACAACACAATCTTATTTCACACACACACACACAAACCACCACACACAACACACACACACCCACACACACACACACACCATCACAACTGTGTGGTGGTTGTGGTCTTGTGTATGTGGTGTGTAGTATGGTGTGTGTAGTGTGGTGTAGTAGTGTGATGTGTGTAAGGTGTGTATCGTGTGTGCTGCTGTGTGTTGTGTGTGTGATGGGTGTTAGTGTGTGAGTGGTGTGTGTTGTGTGTATATTATATATATATATAATATATATATACTGCCACTCGTTGTCCAAAACAGCCTTTTGTTATCGAAATTAAAAGTTTTATAGGACACTTGCTACAAATTATGTATCTATGAGTGAGCCCCCTAATTCACTACTGATCTGTAACTGAATATTGGACATATCGAGCTTTACCACACAAGTCCTGCCTTTTCACAATAAGCTTTGGTACTAGCCACTCTTTTATATAAACTATATATAATCAGAATGAACAGTACAGACGCCGTCAGGCTGTCCCAATGAGCCTTGTTTGCTGCTTAATACAACTTCATACACGGCTGCAATCAATTAGGCCGCTCAAACCACCACCCAGTAATGTTATAACTTGTATGAACTGTTAAGATAATTACAACAAGGCCGTTCTGCACACAAACAAGGCCTTAATGATAGCTACATCTATATCTAACTATATCTATATTATAATATACTTATATATATATATATTAATTATATATATCTATATATAAATACTCATATATATATAATCATATGCTTAGCAACTGTAACTATAACTGATGTTCATTTTGCATGTACTTATAATATAACACCACACATATATATACATACTATAGTATATACCACCAATATTAGTTCAATATTTATATAGTATATATATATATATAATATAGATATATATATATATATATATATAGATTATAATTAATAATAATCATACAATTATAATTATATTAAACATATATCAACATAGATATTATATAATTAATATTATCATATATATTATTAGCATATCTATATCTAATGCTATAGACTAAGGAGACAAACAGAGAGCAAGTCCAAAAGAGCCATGAGAGCAGAACCAGAGCAGAGAGAAGTGAGAACGAGAGCAGAACAGGGCGAGAAACAGCACGAGGAGAACACTAGATGCAGAGAAACAGAGAGAGAAACAGAGAGAGAAACAGAGAGAGAGAAAAACAGAAAAATAGACAAACAGAGAGATGTTTGTATGGTTAATTTTAGCTAAGTGTAAGAAGAAATCTGTTCATCATAGCACTGTAGATGATTTCACACACATTGTTATTGTAATTAAAAGAGTACACTTGTTTTGCACATTTTGATTGCCTAAGCCGAAAGTAAAGTTTCAATTCCTGTGAAAAGAGGGTATCTTAGACAAAGAATTTCAGCCAATTATTGTAACAAATTTCTTGTGGGAGAAAACCTAGGCGTATAACTGTTAGGTTGTATTATAACCTTGGAACAAACCGCGAAGATAACATGTAACTATTCACACATTCAGCAGACATCCGTATGTGTTCAACTTAGACACTGTACACTAGAAGAGAGAAGAAATGGCAGAAGCTTCCACATTGCACAGCCATCCACGTAAATCATACAAATTTTTGATTTATGAAGCAATCGAGTCAACGCCAGAGAAAAGGCAACCGTGGGGCAAATCTATGACTTGATCCAAAAGAAATATTCATACTACAAAGAACCTGACAAACAACGAATTTTAAAACTTCTGTACGATTCACTTTATCCGCAAATGAATGTTCTGAGCGTGTCCATGATCAGCAAGAACAACGATATGGATGCTGGCATATTGCGCCATCATTTAAACTTACCATGGAACATGGAACATATCTACTGTTAAATAGCATATTTTTGCCTAATACCAGTTACATTGAAGCCGCACAGACTGTCGCGTCTGCTGATATACCTGCACCGTCCATTCATCAAGACCAGATGCAAGATGGACATAACTACTATGATATGTATCAAAACTTATATGGCCAATACCAATGTGGATGTGAAAACAACCAACAACTGTACGTACCTCCGGACATCTTGTTTGAAGAAGCCACTGCAGATCCATATGATGGACTCATGGAGATGTGTGTGATTCAGGATTCAACGGTTGCCTCAACCATGGATAATACTGTTGTTCCTTCCCGGAGCGAATTGTTGCAGCCAAATCAGTTTTGACTTCTACAAGAATGGTAAATACAAATTTCGTTATGCCTTTACTCAAATTATATATGTGTACATTAATAATATACACCATTTGTTAGCCAAATGAGTGGCTACAGCTTAACATTGCAGACAGCCTTACATGTAACGTGTACAAAGACATTATTTCCTATAACAATATACTACATGACGAACCATTACTACACATTGGTGACGGAGTCCTAAATCATAGATTATTATCGCTTTTAAAGTATCATTTCAACATGTTACACTAACTGTAACACACACACCTCATTGTTTAGCATTCAACATATAAAAAAAAAGTGTCGCCCACATATGATGTGGAAACGTGGTCATGTCCCAAGGCGTTCTTAAAAAGGTTACCGATGCAAGCCCCACCCCCAACCGACGTGCACGCGTGAAACATTATTGGCTGTGCCCATAGCTTATTGTTACGGTCAGTGCAGTGTGTCATGCGCGTGCGTCGGTGGGGCGGTGCGTGCACAGCGCTGGAGGCCAATGTTCATTCAGTGGGAGGGGTGTTTGCGTGCATTTCACGGTGCCTTAACATTGTTAGATGAATGTCAAATCAACACAAATCTTTCACTTATACTGTACATACACATGTGACAATGTAGTAATCAACATAAAGATGAAGTGAGAGAAGAACTAATCACATACATTGCAATGTTAATGATGTTTAACACATTTGGGTCTTTTCATACAAACATGCATTGAGTGTTAACATCGCTCATGTGCATGAATGGATGTTGTTACGTTGCCAAAATTACATGTTATGTAATGTACGTAATGATTTGAAAACACACTGCACAATAACCACCAAGTGTAGATAAACGCACGGACACAATACAGAAACGACATACAGTATTTCAATTGTCACATCTTTTTCATTACGTTCTCTTTATACATCCTGTAACTATACCTGTATCGAGGTTTGCACATCTTATGACAGTTGTGAATTCAAATACATACCATGAGCAGTCCTTGGAGTGATATACCTTGAAAAAGAAAACATGAATGAATATAAATCATTGTCATGACATGTTCATTAAGGTAAGCAACACACAGAAGTGACAATTTTGTATGTGATATGAAACAAAATCTAGAATACGTCAAATATGATCTTAAATACACAATAGTCTACCCATCATTATGACTCACATGTCACACTCCAAAAGAAAAATTGTATGTAACCATACTGCACTAGCTATTGGCTATCGACATAGTAGGTTTATTGTGTATGCATAACCAAAAAGAGCATGTACAGAAAGTACACATTATTTCCTCACATACACACAACATCTTTAAGTGGTAAGAAGTATAATACAACCTGTTGATGAATGACATGCAATTTTCCACACAGCAGAGAAGAGAAAGGTGTGAATCTGTTTCCTAAGTGAAAGGTATTTGGACACATGTATTTATCAGTAAAATGAATTAATACATCTATGTAATACTATGAACATATATGTATTTGCTTGCATGAAAAATATGTGTTTATGACATTCCGACGTGTCGCCACACCACTGGCTGTTTGCTCAGTGTCAGCTGGTAAATTTACGGGATGCTCCTCCTCCAAGCCCTGACGTATGTCGGTTTCTAAATTATTGTGGAGTGCCAGATTGTGCAAAATGCAACATGCAATTATAATATCTGACACTTTAGCAGGCTTATATTGAAGTGCTCTTGATCCACGGGGGGGGGGGGGAGGGAGCGGTATTCTCAGGAACACACCCAAAGAATAAAAAATAAAGAAATATACACAATAATGGTGCAGTATATTAAGGCAAAAGGGAATGGGTGAATCTTGGCTCTAATGCAATTCTTACTTACAGCAGGTAAGATTTAAGCAGGCAGTGGTCTGACTCTGTCAGGATGATGTAGGTGTAGGGTTAACACAGAGAGGGGAACTTGATAGTAGATAACTTCATGCGGGATACTCTCAAGGTATAACAGCTCAGATTCACGCAGAATAACATAGGAAAGAGAGACGGACCATAGTATAGATCATAAAGTACAGATTTTATCCAATCAAGCAAGGTGCACAAACGTACTTACAATAAGTACTTGAAAGATATTCACGTAGCAGTTTCGTGAGACAGTAGAGGGCTTTTTTGGCGATGGTGAGCTGGCTGGCTGGATGTCTTCCCTTAGCTTCTACCTCCCCATCGCGGTATGGCGTCTGACGTCACTTCCGGCAGCACGGGTGATGACA
>CM071567.1:153953001-154013311 GCA_036426205.1 Ascaphus truei | reverse complement strand
CCCCCCCCCCCGTGGATCAAGACTACTTATGTAAGGAATCTGTACATATTCCTTGGAAGGTGGAGAAGTGTGTTCTTCTGGGATACACACCACTCTTAATTATTGCATTCTGTTATTGCACTTAATTACAATAAGGTGTCTATTAGCGCCGGTACAAGTCATTTGGTTGCATTATATTGAAGTGCCCCACCAGTTCTATCTAAACACCTGAATCGTGTCTTCAGAAGCCCAAATGTCCTCTCTATGACGGATCGTGTAGATATATGTGTCACGTTATACCTCTCCTCTGCTTCACATTGAGGGTTTGCCACCGGGGTCAACAGCCACGGCCTAATTCTTTATCCTGAGTCATCTATAATCCATCGTTGCCAAATATGATACAATTTGTGTTAACATTATTACATTCAACAGTTCATAGAAAAACTAGAGTTGTTTCTTAACACATCATAATTTGTACTCACCCACCAGCCAACCAGGTAAAAAAAATAGCCTTTTTCGAAAGCATGGAAGACTGATGAGTTTCTCAGGATAGAGGAATCGTGACTGGAACCAGGGAATTTGGCTATCACATGCATAATCTTCATCGTGGCATCGCATACCACCTGTACATTCAAGGAATGGTAGTGCTTACGGTTGCGGTAAGCATGCTCACTCTGACTAGGCGGGATCAAAGCAACATGGGTGCAATCTATTGCACCCATCACACATGGTATCCCGGCTATGGCATAAAAGCCATTCCTCACTTCCAGCCACTCTGTGTGCTCTGTAGGAAAATGAATATAATTCCTAGTGCGTCTATTCAGTGCACATAGAAACTGGGTAAAGGCCCGCGAGAATTTAGATTGCGAGACCCCGCCCACTATGCCCACAGTTGTCTGGAATGACGCGGAAGCAAGACAATGTAATGAGCACAGCATTTTAACAAGCCCAGGGACTGCACGACCTCTGGCTGTCACAAAATCGAAATCTCCCCGTATCTCTTCATAAAGAGCTAAGATTGCTACTGAACTCAAACGATAGCGACTTATAATCTCCTCCTCACTCATCCCATCTAACATGGTTCTCTCCCTGTACAAACGAAGACGAGGCACAACTTCTCTCCTCTCTCTTCTCCTCTCATCTCCTTGCCCTCTCACTCGCCCTCTCCCTCTCCTTCTCCTCTCCGCCTCCCTGTCCCTGTCCCTGTCTCTGTCCCTGTCCCTTCCTTGGCCTGTGACATCCTGACCCTCAGCTAGCCTCTCCTCCAATAGAATCTTCCTCCGTCTCATAAACATTCGCATCATTTTCAGGTCTGTAGCTGTCAATGCGCAGGTAATTAGCCTCCTTTAAATACCTATGTGATGATGTCAGGTTACTTGATGAAGTGCAAGGTGTTACATTAACATATCAGAGTAGTTAACTCCAAACGGGTATCCAGTACGACTTAAAAGGATTATTTATGTGTGTTCACCAGGCAATCATGATATTTGACAATGATGTTACGTTAAGCTTTGTACAACCATTTATTCGCAAGTATTTATGGAATGTGTAATGCATGTACCACTTCTGAACGCAACACTCAGTCATCTCATTAGGATAAAACCATGACATTGACGTTGAAAATGTACGTTGCAACATGTCTAATTTCACATGTTATTGTCACATGTTCACATGAACTAATTGTAATGTGCATATGCATAATTTTATGCCATCAGGATACTTTCTATTGATTATGTTTCAATCGTGTAAAAATTAGTAACTATTATAGATCTGTGTATAACTTAGCATGAAGTGATTATAATGCATCGTGTACAATGTAAACATGCAATGTTATTGAGTGTCGAATTGCGGACGTCATCAAAAGAGGGAGGTCACAAAGTACATGTAAACATGAAAACAAACAGCTACATTTACAGTACATTTGATCATGCGTTACACATTAAAAGCATTCTATAATGTATAACATCATTACTATACGCTGGATATGTTAGATGTGTGAAATCTGTTACATCATATAATAATTTGAAGCACACTTAAGTAACATGTTTCATATTATGTGACCTCTTCCTTTAAGAGTTTACTATAGGAGTTTCCCTTGACACATCATAACATTAAGACTAATGTGACACGCAAATCATCCTAACATAGAAAAGTACAATGTTCTGCCAATAATAAATGTAAGCGGTGACACGATGAAGTGAATGACATCGACACTGTAATGCCAAGCAGATTTGTATTATGAGCAATAGAACGTAAATACTCCTATAAAGTTATAAGTCCCCGCTCCATTGACTCAATTGATGTAGAGATGAGCTATTTTTTCTAAGTGCCGTCCCGGCAACCTTGCCGATCCTTATCCCCTCCAGCTTGCCAACTTTAGTTGGTGGGACAAATTGCCGTAGAAATCTCCATTTTTAGTGCCGATCAGCACCGATAAGCTGATCGGGGCTACTAGAATACAGCCGATTTCAAAAAGTGCAGAAAAATGCCGATAAGTGGGTTATCGGCAGCCGCATGCCGATAAATTTTTATCAGGAAGACAAAATGCAGATTTTGACCACTTATTGGCGCTTACTGAATCTCAAATCCAATATTGGCAGGAAAATGCCGAAAAAAGCCTTATCGGCGCTTACTGCATGAGGCCCTAAGTCGGCTAGATCCGCGGCTCTCAGATTATCCCGGTTAGGTGCGGTTTTCTGTTTGTTTTGCCCGGATTGAATTTTAGCGCTCGTGATTTTAGCATTTTATTCTCGCCGTCTGCAATACTGCAATGTCGTGTAAAAACTCAGGGGGACGTTTGTGAGCTGTTGTCTTGGAAGTCTAATAACTTCACAGTTTAACCTACGTCAGTACACAGTCTGTGTGTGCGCGTGCAGTAATTGTAAATTTGCATATCTAAAGTATACATGCATTTGCAGTGCTGTGCTGCTGTACAGTATGTCTCATTTGAAAATTGTTGAATTGCATAGGTGTGTACAGTACTGTAACAGTGTCACATTTCAGCATATACAGTGCTCTCGCCTCGCTCAGGATAATTAACTGCACTGCAGGGTATTTCAACTTCTTATCTTCTGTGCAATGCAGTACATCTCTCCCACACCATTCCTTTGAACGTGTGTCTGATTTCAATCACATTCCTGCTTGAAAGCAGGTGATTACTACGCATGCGCCTGTTACTTCGCCCACCACTGCTTGCTTGCTTGAGTGACTGACCAAAATTTTTTTTTAAACATTTTTGTTATTGTAAAAAAAAAATTTTTCTCCACAAGCCTGCAAAAACCATCTTACTGTATTACGATATTCAATCTGTGCTGTAGCTTTTGACTGTGACCCTGTGCATTTGACTGCACATGGTTGATTTGTGTGCTTTTTACGTACTGTATTTGGGGGTGTATTATTATGATGAACTGTCTTTTGAAATTAAAGAATGTCATTATCTTTGAACTTCATGCAGCTGTGCCCTGTAGCCCCCTCCCCCATGAACACACACAAGGATTGCTTAAGGATTTGAAATTCCACGGAGTCGTTAATTTTCTGAATCTTGACATTGTGTTCTTAATCCGTCCATAGCCGAGCTACAAAGCTTCACTGCGCCTGCGTGTAATCCTTTTTGAGATGGGAGCTAGCTGCTTACTGCGCATGACTCACCCAACCCCCCCCTCTCCCACAGAGTCGTTCATTTTCTGAATCTTGACATTGTGTTGTTAATCCGTCCATAGAAGAGCTACAAAGCCTCACTGCGCCTGCGTGTAATTCTCTTTGAGATGGAACTTTGAGGCTTTGTTTACGGCAACGCTTTGGAAAATCCCTTATCGAATTTGATTTGCACAGAGCATCACCTCTCTATGCGCCTGTGTGTAATCCTCTTTCGGATGGGAGCTAATTGATTCCGGCTCATGCGCCTGTAACTTCACCCACCACTGCCTGCTTGAGTGCCCCCAAATTTTTTTTTTAATTATGATTTTTTAACTGTTATTTTATCCACAAGCCTGCAAAAACAATCTTGATATTACGATATTCAATCTGTGCACATGGTTGATTTGTGTGCTTTTTATGTACTGTATTTGGGGGTGTAGGGATCAAATTACAGTTTTATGATGAACTGCCTTTTGCAATTACTGTACTGTACTCTAATCTATGTAATTTCTTTGAACTGCTGCACAACTAATCCTTCATCACTTCCCCACGCACACACAAACTCTTTTTGACAGACACCTCCACAGAGTCATTCATTTTCTGAAGTTAGTCATTGTGTTTTTAATCTGTCCGTAGCCGAGCGTCAATCGTCTCACTGTGCCTGCATGTGCTCTAATCCTCTTTGAGATGGGAGCTTGCTGCTTACTGCGCATGAGTCAACCAACTCCCCTCCACAGAGTCATTAATTTTCTGAATATTGCCATTGTGTTCTTAATCCATCCATAGCCGAGCTACAAAGCCTCACTGCGCCTGCGTATAATCCTCTTTGAGATGGAAGCTAGCTGATTACTGCACATGACTCACCCCACCCCTCCCCTCCCCAACCCTTTGAGGCTTTGTTTACGGTAACGCTTTGGAAAATCTCTTCTTGAATTTGAAATGTAAATCTGATTTGCACAGCATTGTGAGAATTGAGATTTAAAAAAAACATTAACTGATTCATGTTGTTTTGTCATTCATTCTTATTCATTGGTGTACTGTGGGTGTGGGGGGTGGGGGTTGGGGGGGTGTTGTCAATGATTATGATTAGCAGGAATGTAAATAAATATTTATTTTATTTTATCAGGAACCAAAAAATACAAATAATACATAATGCTGTCTTTATTAAGTTCTTCTGGCAGATTGAAATAGGATAAACATTTAGAAAACATATTTGTAAAACATGGATAAACATGAATAATGCACATTTATAAGAATATTTTTTAATAATATATACTGTAATGTATAATATATATAGTAATATATAGTATATATATATATAGTAATATAATTTTTCCGTCTTTATCTTGTTCCTCATTCTGTGTACAGTACAGTAGTTCATTGAGAGAGGAGAGGTTTTGTGTACATCATAACTGCTGTTTATATACTGTACATTTGACTGTACAAACAGATTAGACTGGACACAACACCCCACCTCCCCCCAGGCCACCCTTTTTTCCTGAAACGACAAGAAAATAAAAAATTAGTGCAGTTATGTGCGTACTGTATTATGGCATTGTGTGATGTGTAGTTCTACTGTACTGTAGATTGCTGGTGCTGCTTTCTCTGGAAAGAAAAATATTGAGCAGTTAGTAGGCAGTTACTGTAGTACTGTCAAACTAGTCTATACTGGAACTACTGTATACTCTGACTACTGTTAAATACTATGTAACCAGATGGCTGGTGCTGCTCTCTCTGTAAAGAAAAAACAGTAACTACTGTATTCTCTGACTATCAGGAATGAAAAAAATCTGTGCCATACATACCTGTATCATACTGTACTTACAATACTACAGTACAGTACTACTTTCCTGATGCTTGCCCATTACGCGCGATCACAATGGGCAACAAAGTCGCAATATGGTCTATGTATTTATTGCAGCGTTCCACGGTGAGTACATCGTTCCAAAAACTCATTATGCCTTTCAACAACTCGTCCTTTTTGGAGGGTTTCACCACTTTCCGGATATAGACCTTCAGCTGATGCCAGACCATTTCGATCGGATTGAAGTCTGGCGATCTGTCATTGGAAAAAAAGGCCAATTAGTTTAAGAGATACAGTACACAGTAAAAACAGTGGGAAAAAATGAGATACGGTTACCGCACTTACTCCGCTGGCGTCTTCATCCAGGTTATACTGCGCTCAAGGATATGCGCTGTTGACACGGTGTGCTTCGGATCGTTGTCCTGGTAGAAACAGTGACCATCCGGGATCTCGCGTGTGATGTATTGCACTATCTCAGGGACAATGTTGTCTTGGAAGAAAGCTTTATTCATGATTCCTATAGCAAGAAAAGAAAAGTGCTCAAAAAACTGCACAATAGTACAGTACAGTGCATACAGTGAGGCTACACTAGGAAAGTACAGTGCATAAGGCTACATTATATTTCATATATTTTACCTTCAAAGATGACAATGCATCCTGGTCCACGCCTAGAGATGGCACCCCACACATGCAGCTTCACGGGGTGTTTTGGCCGCGGCTTCAAAGATATGCGGCCTTTTTTGTGGAATGCAAAGGTTGCAAATCTCTCCAGCGACACAGTAGACTCGTCAGTGAAGATGCAATCCTGAAAAGTTTCTCCACTGTCGATCCATGCCTGGGCCTGGACCACTCATTTTATTTTGTTTACGTCCCGTACATGGGGTAAGCTCTGTAATGACAAGGAATAAATAATTTTAGCGGTACAGTACAGTTTCCTAAACAACACTTTTACCTCCTGTACTGTCCAGTACTAACCTCACTAGTCCATATTTCCATCCAATGCTGCGTCTCATCTTCTTTATGCTCGTCTCGGATACAGTGAGAGTATACAGTGAGAGATTGTGATTTTCCTGCAGAGTGTATTTGACCCTTAATGCACTCTTCTCATCATTCTCCTCACTTATTTTGTCCACCAGAAGAGTTGTCTCCCTACAATGTAAAGAAAAACAATCCGTTAAGTAAAAATATTAGAGACAGTAGAACAACAGGATGCAATATATTGTTCTACTAATATGCAGCAATATAAAAAATATATATACTGTTGTAATATAAATGTAAAAAATATATATACAGTACTGTTGTAATATATATATATACAAAATATACACAATATATATACTGTTGTAATATAAATATAACTATAAAAAATATATATACTGTTGTAATCTAAATATAAATATAAAAAATATATATACTGTTGTAATACAGTATAAATATAAATATAAAAAAAATATATATAGTACTGTTGTAATATAAATATACAAAATATACAAAATATATATACTGTTGTAACATAAATATAACTATAAAAATATATATATATATACTGTTGTAATCTAAATATAAATATAAAAATATATATACTGTTGTAATACAGTATAAATATAAATATACAAAATATATATACTGTTGTAATATAAATATAAATATACAAAATATATATACTGTTGTAATATAAATCTACAGAATTAACAAAAATATTAGATACAGTACTGTAGATCTACAGTACATTATTTGATATAAAAAATGTTTTAAGTTGTATAAATATACTTACGCGTTTGTTACCCTTGGTGCCCTTTTGCGTTCTCTGTTTTTTCCGTGTGCATGATAGCTCACAGTGGTTGCTGGCACAACGAGGCCAGAAGTAGCTAACCAGCGTTGGATAGCAGCAATTCGGTGTCCGCTCGTGTACATCTCTTTAATTCGCCTGCTGAGATCCTTGGAAATCTTTTTAACAGGCATTGTTTCGAGTAGAAAGAAATACAAACACAAGAATGTATATTCGATATTTAGTCGATGTGTATTCAATGTGCAGTGAATCCACAAAATGGATGGTGTATTTATACGGTAATGACTCACATTAGAGTATGCCCACTTTCAACACCTGTACCTGGTCGCCATGCATAAAAGGTTACACACTTTGCATAGCCCACCACTCGATGATCTGTATCTGAACTTGCACTTGTCCAGATACTGCATTATGCCACCTGCTTCCATGGAGCAACCCCGATTCTACGGACGCAGGAACCCACACGCCTCTGCCGTGCCTGTCATGCAGAAAAAGCGAAAGGCGGTTGTCGTTTCCACGCCTAGGCAAAAGCAACAGGCTAAGGCCAATAAAGAAAACCTTCTGCTGACACCAAAAGCTAAGGGTTTTCATAGACGTCAGCCTTATTATGTCAAGAAGAAATACGGTGATGTACTCTCGACGCAAAACGAATGGGAGCCAACCCATCGAACCCGCAGACCACTTCCTCCCATACGCTTCGACGACTCTGCCACCGCTGTCCCGGAAATCTTCAACCCATCTTCTCCACCCCTCGTCCTCGACGTTGCCGCCGCCCTCCCGGAAACCCACAGGCATCTTCCCCAGTTCTATCCGACGCCGCTGCCGCTGGTGCTTGTGAAATCCACGGGTCACTTTCTCCTTTGCTCTTAGATGACTCTGCTTCTCGCCCAGAAATCCAAAGGTCACTTTCTCCATCCCTCTTCGACGACGCTGCCGCTTCTCCTCTACCGGATATCCACAGGTTACCTCCTCCACCCTTCTTCAACGTCGCTGCCGCTTCTCTCCATGGAACCCCCATCTCATCCTCCATTGCACCCATCCACCCAGATGTCCACACCCCATGCACAAGAAGCAGCTCGTTAGACCAGATGCTGAATGGGATAAGTGTGGATATCTCCGGGAACTCTATTGTGCTGGCAAAGATAGATTTGCTTCTGGAGACCATGCTAAATGTGGAGCAACGGATGCTACATATGGATCAACGGATGCTAGATATGGATCAACGGATGCAACATATGGATCAACGGATGGATCGACGGATGGAGAAGATAGAGGCTGACATAGCGGGTATACATCATTTGCTCTGTGTTCATGCCCCTGTTTCCCCAACGCCGGAGCAGGAGGGTGGCATGGATGTGCTGAATGGGAGCATCGACCCGCTTCCATCACCAAGTGCACCCCCTCCACCAGAAGATTTAGTGTACATGTATGCCGTTGAGGAGGACATGACAACCCTGTCAAGACCACGCCAGGAGACAACACGGTGACCAAGACCGGAGGAAAGCTTCCTCCCAGACAACCTACCATCGCCCGTCGTCTCAAGCACACCCACTCCCAGAAGACCTACATTCGCTCGCATCGATACGGTGCCCGACATCACCCTGTGTGATCTGCCACCGGCACTCAGGGAGAAGTATAGGGTGATGAGTGCTGGTGCACCCCAAAAGTATGCCTTGTTACTTTTTAAGCACCATGTGCCCTACTCTTTGTACTGCGACTGGGCCTTCAGAGTGAACTACGAAGGAAATCGCGAAAAAAAGGCGCTTCCTGCCAATTTAAGAAAGACCATTCTTGGGGAATTGCGGTGCTTTTATACAATTACAGATCCTGTAATGAAAGGCGTTCGAGACTGCATTAATGGCGTTTTGCGCCATGCAAGGAATGGGCCATGGACGGACAATCTGGTGGACTTTCTGGTTTAATCACAGGTACTGTAAGACCATACTGTTGTGCTGAACTGTACTGTACATGTTTTGACCTGCTGTACTTAAATAAAGGAGATGTTGTTGTGTGTTTTTTAACTTGTATTTATACAGAAATGTTTTAACTTGCTGTACACACACACAGGACCTGCACAATTCCAGTCCCTGAGGGCCGCAAACAGGCACGGTTTTCAAAGTTTACCCTGAAAACCGGGCCTGTTTGCTGCCCTCGAGAACTGTACTGGTGCAGACTGTTTTGCACACCATCCCACTGTATATGTTTTGACTTGCCGTTCTTTAATAAAGGAGATGTTGCGTTTTGTATATTTTATGAATAAAGAATTTGTTTTTAAAACATGTGACTGTAAACCATACTGACTGACTGTAAATGTTTTTACTTTCTATACATAAAAGTTTTCACTACTGTAGCAGTAAATCATACACCTGTTGATGTTTTGAATTGCTGTGCACTTAAAATGTTTCTACATTGTACAGTATTTGTAAATAAATGTTTTTGTACTTACTCCACCAATAAAAGAACATGTTGATTTGTTTTACATTGTTCCATTGGCTCCTTTGCTACTGTAACAAAATAGAAGACACATACAGTACTGTACTGTACTGTATGTACTGGCACTGTACAGAAGACACATACTGTATGTACAGTACTGTAATACACTGGCGACACACTTTATTCGAGCTCGGCTAGTCCCACGAATTCGGGTATACCCGGGTGTATTGAGGTTTGTGACTGTTTTCTGCCCGAGTGCATTGAGGTATTTTCTAGTCAGGGATTGAAGCATTTTATTCCCACTGGCTGCAATACTGCACAGTATATATATATATACTGCATTACAATTCATTAATTTATGCCATCTGGTAGACACACGAAGCATTGCAGCCTATTAAATCCTAATCATTACAATTTAACAGATCAGCCGCCCGTCAGCCAGGCATGAACCCAGGCTGGGAAGGCAAACACAACGGGGCTTGTCAGAGGTGAGGAGTGGCGCATTCCAGGTATCTGCCAGGTACAAACTGGGCATTTGCTCGAATAAAGTGTGTCGGTGCAGTACATGTAGAATAAATGCATAGTTTTTATTTTTTCGGGTTTATTACACAGTATACTGTATATAAAAAAGTATTTTATACTGTACGGCCGGAAAACATCAGCATACTGTTTCAGGTACAGTATTCTATCCTAATCAATAACAACGGCCACTAAACTGTAGACTTCGGTATGTGGGTTTTTAAATCCGATTCAGCAATGTGCAGGCATTGTTACAGAAAGCGATATTATCCATCGAAATCCCTCCATTAGCCGTTTTCTTTTCTGAGGAAAAACAAAAAGAAAAGTTTTACTGTAATGGTCAGCCCCCTAAAGAAGTTCCCAGCCAGTCCCACCAATAATTTTCTCGGGGGGTGTCTCCTGTTCACATGCACACGCGCCTACCGTCGATGTAATGACACGCATATGCGTTTCAAGAAGGTTCCAATGCGCATGAGCCTAGCGTTCCACCAATTGTTCAGTATCTGCAGCACAGTACTGGAGAAGCCGCTCAGCCAATAATATTGCTTACAGGAGAATCGCTAGACTTTTGAATCGCGCCGATATTGATACTGTATTGTCAAAATAAAAAAAACACAGAAAATAATAAGGCAACAATACTCACCATAGAATTTCCCATTCAGCTGGTGCCGGCGCCGGGCCACTGCCAGTCCAGTGTTCTTGATCATCCACGTCGATAGTTTGCAGCGGGACTAGTACACCTGTAGTGAGCTGATGTGGCTGGAAATTGCTTAGGTACATGCAAGCTTGATCGAAACTGCACGTGAAATCCGGCTCAGGCTTGCTGGATAGACAGCAAGGGTTGTCACTGACGGTGGGACCGTTATTGGAAGCCGGTTCTGGTGCTGGTGCATTGCTTGGCAGCGACTCTCGTTTCTTAGTTGGTTTTAACACGACCTTTTGCCTTTTGCCGTCTGCACGATCATAGATACAGGATAAAGCCGGTGATACACACCAATACCCTCCAACAAATTGTGGCTCAATACGAAAAAAACAGGGATCACTACATAACCTTTTCCTTATTGCACGCTTCCACGTATGAGGAACTGGCGAAAATTTGTAAAAGTCATAGTTTTCGATAAAATACTGATAAATTTGAACAACTGTTGCCATCTTGACCCCCTCATTCCCCATGCGGCATGCCCATTAAGCCACGCCTCCCCATGCCCTATTAATGTGTACATGAGAAGGGGGGTCGAGGGAGTAATTGTACATTTTCTTACTGTGCACCCCAAAACTGGAACAACCTACCAGAGAGACTCGCATCCACCATCAGTTTAAGTTCTTAAAAAACTAAGGCTGTCTCACATTTAGTCTGGTCTGTAACTGTTACATACGCCTATTATATATTATCTTTAACTGCATGCAAAGTCTTGTATATAATGTATACCCTGTTCACTTATGTAACTGTATTTGTAACCATGTATTATTTGTCATCGTAACTCTAAGCCCAGGACATACTTGAAAACGAGAGGTAACTCTCAATGTATTACTTCCTGGTAAAATATTTGCTAAATAAAATAAATAAAATCTTATCATCTGTTGCATTAATCGCGGCCCATATCAAATACGCGTAACTTCTGTCGGGTTTTTGGAAAACGGGCTGCACTTGAACACTCATGGCGACGGCTCTCTGGAGAATACTGTAACAGAAACTGGTCTTTGTCTTTATTTAATATGAAAAGCCTAAATTGATACATTTTTGCAACCTCTTCCTTCAGTCTCAAGGCCAATTTACAATATCACACTGTGGTATCTTTTTTAAACAAAACACCTGCAAGTCGACACATTACTGAAGCGCATGAGCATTGCAATTCATGAATATCTGCCATCTGGCGGACACGCGAAGAATTGCAACCTATTAAATCAGAACCATTCTCAATAAACGCATCAACCACGCGTCAACCGCGCATGACCTGCGCATGTCCTGTGGCTCAGAACGCAAAATGAATGCGGCATGCTCCCGGTGAAGTGCGTCGCATTCCAGGAAAAAGCCAGGGAAAAACCGGCGATGTGTTAGAATAAAATGAGCCGCAGCAGTATGCTCCTGAACTGAATTGCCTTTTGTCTTATGTATACAATAAACATAACACAATTCATAGGAGTCTTTTTATAATATGACATGAACTGTTTTTTCAATTAACCTTTATCATATTCAAGATGTAATTATTGGCGTGTATTTTTTGTCTCAATGTAGATTGTATTATTCAACACATCTACACTGAGACAGTATAGTTAATTGCCATAATACTTTGTAGTAACACTATGTATTTCTCAGAAATAATGTATCTTAGTGACAATTCCTGCATTGACTAAACTGATTATTTTATAGGATTATTGTTCTTACATGTTTTGTTATTGTGCATTCATAACTGGGTCATTAAGTAAGAGTGACTCCAAAGAAAAAAAACTTTTTTGATTTACCCCATTAACATCAAAGGGTTAAATACTTATAACAATCATATCTTTGATATATTTAGGTGCTTGATATTAATCACGACCCTTATTATTTATTCATGAGTGCATCATAGACCATTTCATTTTAAACAATGTATGTTTATTTTTATTTATACTTAAATATTATAAAATAACCACTTGTTGATTATAGTTCATATTACAGGGGTTAATCTATTTAGGATGTCTCTCTCCTAACGCACCGATTTTTCTAAAATTATGTCTGTCCGTACTTCGTCTTTATAATTGCTATTTCAGAGCTGATTGTATAGCACACAGCTGTGTGCAATATTTTAATTAGAAAGGAGGGATTTAAATAGTACTCTCTTGTCATGCTCCTTGAGAAAGCGCCAGTGAAGGCTTGAAACTCGTGGGAGGAGGAGCTTTGTTCTCCATGTGGATGTTTCACATTTTTAATGTAGTTTAATAAAGTTTTTTTTACCCATTTTGGCCGGTGAGTTCCATTTTTCATCCAGGTCTTTTGGATGTCATACCGATCCCTTCTCAACCTGCTGCTATCCTTGGATTGGACTGGACACCGACAGAGATGCAGTATCTACACTGTGATAACGTGGCCAAGAGGATAAGGGACATGACCACTGATTGTGAGTAATCATCATTCTCCACGCTGTATTTAATCTTCCGTCTGGATATATGTGCTTATGTATCAGCAGTTTACTTACCTCTGTGATAATTGCCGACGTACTCCCTGCCGGAGGCTTCCCTAACCATTCCTTACATAGTACCTATTTCTCTGTCACCTGGGCAATATTCATTATTGTACACCACTTGTGCAGCACTGCTCCTAGAGCTGGCAGCCGGCTTATTTTCTATGTCATGTATTTGTGACGACTTAATTTTTTTCCTACTCTAACAAATTGTTCTCTTTTCCTTTACACTGTAGGATGACAAAGCGTCTGGTGGATGAAATCAGCGAGGCAAATGATGAGCAATGTGCAGCAAGAGTCAAGACTGCTCTAGAGAACACTCATAATATCACAGCATCTGAGACCAGCATCAGACAGTGAAACGCCAATTGGGATGGAAATATGTGCGTGTAAAGTAAGTGTCTAACTGTAACAAAGTACAGTACTGTATATTGCATATAGTACTAAATAAAGTACAGTATACAGTAGTAATAACCCCTGCGAATACTTTATAGTACAGTACAGTAAAAAAGTTCAGTTTATTGCAATAGTACTGTACTGTATGCAGAGTGCTGTGCCGTACAGTAGTTACAGTAGGAGAGTACAGGTAAAGTGTTGTAGTGTAAAGTGTTATAGTAGGTAAAAGTGTGGTTTTACAGTACCTGTAAAATTCTTCCTTCTCATTCAGAGCGTATCCAATGATAAGGGATGCCAACAAGATGAAGAGAGTGGAGCAAGCACAGGCATGGATCGAAAGTGGCGAGACTTTTCAGGATGTCATCTTTTCTGATGAGAAATCTGTAGCCCTTGAGAGATTTACCATATTTGCATTCCACAAAAAGGGACGCCTATCTCTGAAGCCGCGGCCCAAGCACCCACTGAAGATGCATGTGTGGGGTCTCTAGACTTGGACCAGGAGGCATAATCATCTTTGAGGGTAAATAATGCACAAAGTCACATGCTGTATGTAGCCTTATGCACTGTACAACTGTAGTGTATTTTGTACCCTAATGTTACATTTCTCTTCTACTGTTCCAGGAATCATGGATAAAATATTTTTCCAAGAAGGAATAGTCCCTCAGATTGTTGAATACATTAGGCATGATTTCCCATCTGGTAACCGTTTCTTCCAGGACAATGACCCTAAACATACAGCCTCTGTGCCTATATTCTTGCGAGCGGTATCAACAGGGTTAAGACGCCACCGGAGTAAGTGCTCCAGTGTACATGAACTTTTTCTCATTGTTTGAAACTGTTTTTATCTGTTCAACTAATTCGTCATTTTTCCCCCTCCTATTCCAGATCACCAGATTTGAACCCCATCAAACTTTTGTGGCATGAGCTAAAGGATTATATAAGAAAGGTTGTTAAACGTCCAAAAAGGAAGAATTAACAAAAGGAACAATCAGATTCTGGAGCGACATACTCACAGTAGACAAATGCAACAACTATATAAATAATATTGCCAGTGTTTTGCCTGTTCTTTTACAGTGTAAACGGAGTGCCACCGGAATGTAGTAAGGTACTTTACTGTACTGTAGGGAGGTCTGCGCTTACTGTACACTCCACTTGCTATACATATTATACATTTGTATTAGATATGTATTAGATATGTGTGTACTGTCTTATTATAGTTATAATAACAACAGTACATACATACCATGGATGCGTGTTGAATGCTATTGAATGCATTTTGCTTTGTGATGGGTGGGAGGTGCAACTCACTTTGCCAGACCTGGTGTTCAGGATTAGACTGTATACTGTAGTTCAAAGAAATCATTTGAACAGTTTTACAATCAAAGTTCTCACAACAGTACATAAATACCATGGGTGTGTGTCTGAGATATTTCCATAAACCGTATGCAAAGCAGGCCAAGTCTAGGAAAAGGTGAAGGTTTGCAATAGTACAGGTATACTGTAACCCCACCCCCCAATTTGTTTTAATGTATGCCACTTCATATAGAAATACAAAGTAAGTTATTTTAAGAATGTATAATTTGATAAAATATTAACAACATGCATCACAATGTAAAAATGTATTGAATATGAAAACATAGCATCATATTGTATAAGGTTTTGTATAAAGCTCACAATTATTTTCTCCTTCTCAATAAAAATTACATTGTCACTTTAAATTTTTATCCTCGTTGGATTTTTAAATCAGATTCACAATGCAGAAGCAACGTTTTAAAAAAAGCGATATTAGAGTTCCATAGAACTTCCTCCTTATCTTTTGCCGCTCGATGTCAAAATTTATTTTCTGGGGAAAAAAATGAGTGCATGAGTACAAGCATGATACTGTATGGCAAGCATATTGTACACCAGCGGTGCACAAACTGGGGGGTTCACAAGATTATTTAGTGGGGGGCACGGGCTGCGTGCGGGGAAACCTGGGGGCGGGCAGAGCTGTGCACGAGCGGCCCAGAAACTCTGTGCTGAGGCTGCTTCTCTGCTCTGTGTCTTGCAGAGGGGGCTGGGCTTCTCTCTGCACACAGACAAGCCCTCCTTCTCTTGCTGTCTGTTTCCCGCCCCAGTTTTCAGCAGCGTGGGGGATCGGAGCATGCCCCCCAGGTGAAAGTGTGTGACTTATAATTATGATTGTGTATGTTGTGTCTGTGTGTGTTGTGATTGAGTGTGGGTTGTGTTGGTTGTGATTGAGTGTGTGGTGTGTGTGTGTTTTGATTGAGTATGTGTGTGTTGTGTTGTGTCTGTGTTGTGATTGAGTATGTGTGTTGTGTGTGTGTTGTGTCTGTGTTGGTTGTGATTGAGTGTGTGTGTTGTGTCAGTGTTGGTTGTGATTGTGTGTTGTGTGTGCTGTGTGTGTTGTGATTCAGTGTGTGTGTTGTCTGTGTTGGTTGTGATTGTGTGTTGTGATTGATTGAGTGTGATTGTGTGTATGAGTGTGTTGTCATTGTGTGTGTGTGTGGTGATTGAGTATGTGTGTTGTGATTGAGTATGTGTGTTGTGATTGAGTGGGAGTGTGTTGTGATTGAATACAGTGGTGCACAAAATGGGCGGGGTAAAGGGGCGCAAGATTATTTAAGGGGCACAGGCAGCATGCAGCAAAACCTGGGTGCTCGGGCCGGCAGACGCTGTGCCCGGGAGGGCAAAAAAGCTGTGCACGGCCGGCCAAGAAGATGTACCCGGGTGGGCAGCCGAAGATGTGCGCAGGCGGCCGAACAGGATAGTGCAGGTGGCGACCTCTGAATGGTGTGTGTGCCACGTGCGGGGGCTTCGGAGTTACGGGGAGGAGCACGCCCGTGCGCTGTGATGTCAAACGCCCCTCCTTCTGGTGTCTGCCCTGCAATAGCGCTGTGGTCCTGCTCTCTTCCACTGGCAACCTGCTTCGCTGCGATCCTCTGCAAGTGAAAGGGTAGGCTGCCACTTTATCTATCATATTATGAATGTACAGAAATAATGTAAAAAAAACAGTGAAAACACAACATTGAAAACGGAAACAAATAAATAATAATGTAGGTAGGAGTTTGGATGACATTGGGAAAAGCAAGCCAAAGAGCAGGGAGGGGAAGGGGAAAAAAAGAAGGGGGGGGGATAGAGGGAAGGGAGGTAGCAAAGAGGTGGGTGAATGCCCCCCCCCCAAAAGTATTGCCATTGTGCACGTACGCTCTCCCAAGCTTGGCACTTGGGGAGACAAACAATTGACTTTGAAGCTCGCTCAGCAGCAGTCAATGCACACAGCACATAGACACACACACAAATAACCCCGATCCACCCTCCCCCGCCAACACCTCGCTCGTGCTTGTAAAATTATACAGGACACCCTGTGCTCATGCGTGGACGCAGCCTAATTTTGCAAGCGCGGGCTGTTGAAATATGTAAGTATTTAGACATTTGTATTTACATTGTATACCATTTAATAAACTTTTTATTTTCCATGTTATTTTGATTACATCAGGCAGGGGGGGACCGAGAAGTTTTATGGATGAAAAGCGGGGCAAGGCATAAAACGTTTGCTCACCCCTGTTGTACACTACTATACTGTCATTGGAAATAAAGTAGCAGTTCAAGCCATATCCTACATGTGTTTAAAAAAAAAAAAAATCAGTTCTGTACTATGAGAACAAACTTCTGATTTGAACTCTGGCTCTTGAGCCCCGCCCTCTCCCTAGCAGTCCACCAATTGTATCTATTGTAGTAACTGCTCAATCAGTCAATCATATTGCAAGACTACATTTTCAATAATGCTGTGCAAGAATTAAATTAAATAACCCTGAGCAAAGCGATTGATTACAGGAGAATGAACCGATCTGCAGCTTACTGTAGTTAATCACTTGTCTGTGTGCATATTGTATTGATGCACATACAGTACTGTATTGTTTTAAATAAAAGAATACATATAATTTTTAAACGGCAGCTTGAACTGCAGGATAAAACGTAATACTGTATAGTGTAATACAGTATACTGTAGTACTATACATTATATTTGCCTTCATTATAACTTTGCCAAATGGGTGGAGATGAGCCACTGTCACTCCTGTAGTCTGCATTATAGTTGACAGGTACAGTAGAGGCAACTCTTATTCGAACAAAAACCAGTGGCAATTCCCCAAAAAACCCAGGAAACACCCAGGTACGTTCTGAATACATGCCTTAAACTTTGCTTAAACTAGCCCCAGCATTTCTGCATTGATTAATGGCCTATCAGATTAACAGCGGGGGTCCCTGGCAGTCCCATTCAAACTGAATTGGACTGCCAGGGATCCCTGCTGTGTTAATCCTATGGGTCGTTAGTCAATGCAGAAATACTTAAACGTGCCTCAAACTAGCCCAGAACATACCCAGCACATACCCAGCACATACCCAGAATGTAACCCGGCTAGTTTACGGCAAATGTTAGAATAAACGTTGCCTCTACTGTAACAGCTAGCCTGCTACACCTGTAGTTGACAGCTGATGAAGCTGGTAATATATTGGTACACGTAAGCATGCTGGTATGTGTAACCTGGTTGGAAATCAGGCTAGAATTTTTGCGGGTAATCTGGCGGGGACAGGTAGCAACTATTGCCGTTCACCAGGTTTTCACTGACGGTCGGACCATGAATGTTAGCCGGTGTCGGTGCTGGCACATTGCTGGATGGGGATAGACAAATCTTATATGGATTAAACCCGGCCTTTCTCTTTTTGCAATTGCCATGGTCAAACATACTGTAAAAATCTGTGATCCGGGAATTATCATTTGTTAAGGTTTGTCTTTCCAAATGTTTCCACCCACGAACGTCTGGTGAAAATTTGTAAAAATCATAGTTTGAAATGAAATATTCATAATCATTCTGATTAAGTCGCCATCTTATCTGTTGCAGCATTAATTGCAGAACATATAAAAAACTACAGTCAGGTTTTTATACGTGTATGGTGTACCCATGTGTCCCCAGTCCAGTCAGCCATTGTGCAGGGGTAAGAATATAGAAAAAAGCCCATAGCATTGTGTCCTAGAGGTTTTTATTATGAAATGCCTAAATTTGATATTGTCTTCAGCGTCTTCAAGGACCAAGGTCGATTCACAATAAACCACTGTGGTACTGTAGACTTGGTTTTTATCTGGTTTTTAAACACCTGCAAATTGACACAGTAGCACAGTACTGTACACATTGCAATTCATTCATCTCTGCCACCTGGCGGTTACGCGAAGAATTGCACCCAAAGAAATCAGAATCCAGGTAATTCAAGGAAATCAACCGCGGTTAACACAGGTGTGACTGGTGTGATTGGCAGCATTCACAGCAGCGTTCACGGAAGAATAACACGTGAAAGCAGAGCTCATGAAAATGGCTCCGTGAAATGTTTGGATAACAGCCACTGCATCTGTAGAAAATAATGGGGACAATAATCCATCCAAGAGGCCCAATAATGTGTGGTAGTGTGACGTCCAGCTCACCTGATGTTGACACAGAAAAAGAGTTGATTATAGGAAGCTGAGACCTGTGCTGCCCAAGAGCGGATCCCATAGGAGCAGAACCCCTCAAGGGCGCACAGAAGTCTCCCGTTCGGTCCATGCTGTGTGAGTAGGGATGTTGTGACCACACTGGCTGCTGGAGGATAGTCCCATTGGTATCGGAGTAATGTGATATACTCACACGTAAAGGCTCTGTCCTAGTTCCGAAGGTCCATGCTTCAGTCCGGAAAAGGTAGCAGAAAAAATGATGGAGAAGGGGCTGAGCATAGCAGAGAAATGTAGGGCTATAAAAAAAGCCCTACTTTTCTCGGATGTGCTCAGCCCCTTCTCCGAAATTTTTCCTTGACAAAGAAGCCATGGGCCTTGAAATGTTGCTTGAGATTTTCTGTGTATAGCAATGTGTGTCTGCCTTTGTATTCCTCTGGACGTGTGGTTAGCCAAATATTTTTTTCTTCTGTATCACTGATGAACACATACTAAACCAAGGCAATTTGTAAGCAGCACATCTGAGTGAGTTCTCCTTATTTTATATAATTTTTTTCAGTTTTTGAATATATGCTGTTTTTTTAATTTATACTGATTTATATATGTTTAATTGTGATTGCAGGTCCAACCCTGGATTTTCTGCCCCAATGTGTTTCATCCGGCTCTTTTTATTAAATATTATTATAATTTTTTCTATATGTGGTAGCTGTGTCTCCATTCGCTTTGTGGTTTATATTTACATGTTTTTAGTGGTTAATTTTAAGCTCCTCTTTGATTGGCCTATAGGTGTATTTAAGAGTTAACACAGATGTGTGTGCGTCACTGCCTGAAAAAGCACAATTGTGCGAAATGCATAGCATTCATGTCACACACCCTCTACATCATAGACCCCGTGTTTGCATGCTTCATCCTGAGACACATGAAACCAGGAAGTGTCTATATCTTGACACACAGCAAGGGATTTGCTCCAGCGTGTGGAGCCCTGCAGTGGACACTTACCTGAATCCAGGACCTCATGGCGATCGTCACTTTTATCCATTCATGTTACCCAAATTGGAAGTGTGTGTATATACTTTGCTTTTCTACTTTAATATATTTTGAATACTTATCTCTGTGTGCTCTGTGTTTTCTTTCCTTAGTCTTTGGAGGTCTGGTCGGTGTGGGACGCCCGTTGGAGCTTTGGAGTGCTCCAGCACAGCAGATGCAAAGCGTTCAGATACTGATTTAACCCTTGGGAGCACAAGCACGGCTATTTTTAACTATTCCTTGTGGACACTGATTCTTCACCCCCCCTGCCTCCTTACTTTGTCCTACTTCACTCACTGGGTCTTTCTCTCATACAGTATCTACCAATGAACTGAGAGATATCAGCATGGCCAATTCCTTCACTAGTACATTTGTTAACTGTATAGATAATAGGAATCATAGACATGAACAGCTGTCAACTATGTTCTCTGAAGAACAGTCCTCATATGACAATACACTTGATATATACCATCTAAAATGCAATCTTTACAAAAACTGTTAGAAAAGGAGAAAAAATCATGATGGGACATGATAACCCTTAAGGAATATGTCAAATGCAAACGGATTCAAAGAGGTCTTAGGCTTTGTCCCCGGTTGTCCTGGAACAGGATTGTGTTTTCTTTCTGTTTTCAGGCTGCCAGCACTCCTCAACCTAGCTGTTGCAACAATGTTTTGACCATTTGTGGGTTTCTTGGCTTCAGCCAGTTGCCTTGGCAACCCCCATGCCTTTTACCAGGATGGACTGCTTCCCCTCCCCTTGCCAGGTGGTATTTTCCCAGTTAATTTCTGTAACGCTCGCGCTGCCCACAAGCAAGGCAGGACCCTGGCACTGAGGTGGAACGGTACAAAACCACACACCCACAGCAGCGTAAGCGTGTCATGAAGGCGGATTGTCTAGCGTTGCCAGGTCTGAGTTGGAGAGAGAGGGTTAATTGATATACTCGCCGGGTCTTGGGGTTGAAGATGGTAGAATTATAGAAGTCAGTTTAGCCGTGGTCTGAGAGTGTAGATAGGAGAATGGTCCAATTCCGTATAGTCGTGATCAAGAGTTGGAAAAGTCTCCATAGTCGAGGGTAAGCCACGGTCAATATCCAGAGGGGGTTGCTTTTCAAGCCGGGTCGGTACACAAGAGGTTAAACTGCATGACAAGATAGGATCAAAGGGTTTACAAGCAGGGGTTAATGCAGGCAAAACATCAGAATCAGAGAAATTAGTAGAATCAAAACCAGGGCTCATGGCAAACTCTTCTTTTGGCTTTAGAGGAACAAAATCAGTTTGGTAATCTTCAGGAGAGGGAGGTGTAGCGATGGAGGGGGGTTGGCCCGGTAATATATGGGTTACACCCCAGCTGGCCACCTCACCATTATGTGGGAGGCGATGGGTTAACTGTAATAAAGTTTATTTGTATTTTTATGCCCCTGCCTCAGTCCAAAAGGTGTTTCCCCTTTGGTTGTATGTATACCCCTGGTTACATGTATTTCTCCCCTTACAGTGTATGCACCAAACACATACACTGGGATCAGGTCGGGAAGGAAAGGGTGAATTGTATTTACATGTTTATGGCCCTTTGTTCCCCTTCCCGCCTTTTTAATCCCTGTTTGCAATGTTCAGAAAAAGGAGAAAAAACAGAGCACTACATCCAGTGCTGGTGAGCCAGCAAATAACAACAAGAGTGCGTTCCCACAATAAAAATTAAAGCTTATTTAATGGATCACAGGAACAAACAAATACACCAACGCGTATCGGACTATAAATAGCCCTTTATAAATAGCCACCTTGATAAAGGGCTATTTATAGTCTGAAACGCGTTGGTGTATTTGTTTGTTCCTGTGATCCATTAAATAAGCTTTAATTTTTATTATGGGAACGCACTCTTGTTGTTATTTGCTGGCTCACCAGCACTGGATGTAGTGCTCCATTTTTTCTCCTTTTTCTGATCATTTCAATCTACTGACGGAGGCACACTTTACCCCTTGACCACTGGATACAACGGACTCACTACAGATTGAGGACATTCACCCCATGTGAGTTTATTCCATTTTGGTCTTTATCTTCATTTGGATGCTAAATTGATGTTATTACACTGTTCCGTGGAATTGGATGTTTCATTTGTACTGGTCACCGGCAGGTGTCTATTATCATATCCTTACTACATTGCTACGTGGGATTATAGTATACCAGTCATACATCTATTTGGGACAGTCACTTTCTCAGCACAGATATTACCTATTGGAGGGGTCAACTATTCCAACTAAAAATTTCTCATCTCATTATGCAGTAGTGCTGCTTTTCCTACTCCAGAGCACCATACAACATTTTTCCAAATTGTAATCCCCGTTTGCAGCCTGCCCATAGGTCGCCATTGAAGCTCAATGCAAGTCTATGGAGATTTCAAAGGTTTTGGCCTGATATCAAAGAAGACCAGCAGATGGCGCACGAGAGGATGAGCCAAATTTCTCCATTGAAGTGAATGGCGTAATGCCTTTCAATGGGGATTCCTCAATTCCGCTCTCCAAGAAGGAGTTGGCTGCCGGCCAAACCGCAATCTCCGAAAGCGGATACAATTTCAATGAAAGAGCTTTTGATCGCTAAATTGGCGTGGGAACTTGGTCACGACCAAGTTCATTTATATTAAAATTTTAACTCCGGTTCTAGGGCAGGTAGCTGTCCACTTCATTTTGCCCCTAGCTAAGGGAAACCTCCTTACCCGACCCCAACCGTGTCCGACGGACGATGGCCACGGGAAAGGGTCGCGGCCGCCATAAGGGTCGCTACATTGACCACAATGGTGGAGAAAAGCCGCTTGGTTTTAAAACACGTGCGAAAACCAAAAACCCAGATGTCCGGTTTGGTAAGGACTAGAGGGCTTGGATTTGGCCACCATGCAGTCACTGCTCCGGCATTATTGCATGCCAATTTCCAGCCCTCTCCGATCAACCGAACGGAGTATGAGTGACTGTTAAAAATGTGATTCTGCCATTGACTCCGATGGCGGAGAAATGCAATATGTCTAACATGTGGTGTTAAAGTGATATATTGTTATCTCCGGTTCGGTGGGTCCCAGTGAGCTGAAAATTGGCCACCATGTAGAGTCCCCTCCAGCATGAGGGTATGGCAATTTGTAGCCCGCTCGGCCCATCTGAACAGAATATTTTATTGTATATAAAATATTGTGAATTCACTGTATTTCATGCCTAGTGTAAAGCCCGCGAAAACTACTGACCCATACAGTTTGTTAATGGTCAGGGGGCGACAGTATGTCTACACAAAGGCCACTGATCAAAGGCTCATCCCCTGGTTTGTATATAAAGGGTGGAGAGAAATCAGGACATGGGCTTTCACATGAAGTGCCATAATTCACACCTTTAGTCAGGTTTCCCCAGCCCAGATCCCCATCTGGCAGACTTAGCGACGCCAACTCTTTTGAGTGGGGTTAAGAAAATGGGAGCCTGACTAAGGGATTGTTCGTATGTGCTAGCTACCTGGGGGCAGGTACCAAAGTGCTTACCGCGTTAGCTGGCAAAAGGTAATAGGGTACAGATAATTGTTAACCAATACCTGAGACCCAATGTTAGGGTATAGAGCCCAAATCACATAAAAACAATGGTAAGCTCTATGCCCAGTGTTCTTCGTGATTTTACCTGACTGATACCTGATGCCTGATGAATTGCTAATCTGAATCCTGATCACTTCATTGCCCCTTCCCACGTAAGTGTATATATTCTGTGTATTATTTGTTCAATATTGTTTGTTCAACTCATTTTAAGGAATACACTTTCTTTATCATATCGCAGTCGCATTCAATTCAACTCAGTTATTTGGCGTATATTATAATCCTGTATGCTATCGTGACAGGAGGCACCTCCAAAAGTTTAGCAACAGGACTAGTAGTGCAGGGGAACTGTCCAGTAACACCGTAGCTGGCGAGGAGAGGGTCATGCTCTTTTAGGCAATGATCCAAAGCTAGGGACAGTTCATGGAGCGTACTTTGAGCCTGCGCCAGTTGTACAGGATCCACTTTTCCCCAGTCACAGGGGAACCAGGAGAAGGGACACAGGAGACCAGGGTCTGTTTTAACTCTCTAAAGTGCTGTGCCCTAATAAGGAATTCTTTACAGAGCAGTCTTTCAGACGGAGTTAGACCTTTAAACAGGGACTGGGTTTCAGACGGGGGCATTATTTCAAACAGGAACAGGTCTTCAGACAGTATTTCAGACAGGAACAGTCCTACTCTCACCACAGGGTGGTCCGAGTTTGTGGGGATGAGCATACTGTAATGGACGTGCTCGCCACAAACTGGGACCGGACCGCGGGGCTGAGGTGGGGATGTGAATACACCGACCTTAGACCACGAGGCCGGTTCTGGATCGCACAGTGTTTAGTCATTCATAGCAGGGTCAGGGTTGGAGAGGCCAGGGTAATCCATTGACATGCCAGGGTCAGGGTTGGAGACGGTAGGGTAGTCGATATCCAGGCTGGAGTTTAGCACCAGGAAGTCTGGAGCACACCGCTTCAGCAAAGCAGCTGAAGCATGGGAATGGCCTCTGCGCGAGGAGCTGGAGCTACCCATAATAATATCTCTGCAAGGGGAGAATGCAGGTCTCCGGAGCAAGGCAAGGCTGGCACTGGGGATCCAGCACTTCAACACAGGAACCAAATAGCAGACCTCTGCCTGGGGTGAATGCAGCAGGTCTCATGAACAAGGCAAGGCTAAGGCAATGTAGCTTGTAACACAGTTACATCCAAGTGAATATTGGGTTATGCTCAGAAATGAGTCAACGGGAGAGGCCAGTATAAGAAGGGCAGATAGCCAATCCCAAGACAGGGGTGTGTGGGAATTCCTCCAATGCCAGAGCAGAGAGACAGAGCTGCAGTGATTGCAAGCACAGGTGATAGTGCTTGCAAATCCAAGGCATGATCTGTTCTGAGAGCTCACAAACTCTGCAAGAGTGAGCACCAGCCAAAACCAGGAACAGATTCCTTACACGTAGTTTATAAAGAAGGGTGACTCCTGGGTGGACTCGTTCCGATGTGAATTGTGAGCGAATTCGGCCCATGGGAGTAGTTCGTTCCAATTATCTTGTACGTCGGAGATGAAACATCGGAGGTATTGCTCAAGAGATTGATTTGTTTTCTCCGTCTGACCGTTGGTTTGAGGATGATATCCGGACGAAAATAGGAGTGAGATATCTAATCTTTGGGCGAAAGAGTGCCACAATTTTGATACGAACTTTGGTCCGCGGTCAAAGACTATTGAAATAGGGACTCCGTGGATATGGAATATCTCTTTGACGTATATCTCTGCCAGGGTAGCTGAATTAGGGAGACCTTTGAGAGGTATAAAGTGGGCTTGTTTAGAGAACATGTGGTTCGACAATAAAGTCCATTGACAAGTGTGTCCAAGGACAGTCCGGAATAGGCAAAGGACGAAGCAGACCAGACGGCTTGTTGCGAGCGGACTTGTTTCAGGCACAGTTGGAACAAGAAGAGATGAAGAGCCTCATGCAGTAAGCGGCGCAAAGTCACTTTTCACACGTTTTGCGCCAAAAATGCATACCCCGATTCAGTAAGGGCTGAAAACTTGGCGAAAAGCAAAAAACCAGACAAGTTTGTTGGCGGTTTTTCCCCCCGCCATCGGCGCGTTGAAAAGGCACTTTGTGCCGCAACTAGCAATGTTTTGAAACCCGCTCAATTCTAGTAGTGGCGAGTAGCTTTGCGCCGCTCTACAATTGAGATTTTCACGCCAATCCATCTCACCCCAAAAAGTTGGCAAGTTGCTGGGGAGAGGCTGCGGATGAGCGGCGGAACGGCACTTAGAAAAATTCAGGCCTTTTTCCTGCCTGGGATTGATGCCGGGGTGTCTCCGGAGCTGATACCCATTAATACCAGCACCGGAGCCCCCTGGCAGGCATCCGAGGCAGGAAAAATGCATTTAAAGCCCACTTCATTACCTTAGCGGCTAACTGTCTTCATCACCGTCCATGCCCCCTCCGATGCTGCAAAACATGAACAAGAATAAAATCAGCCAATGTAATGTCCCCTAACCCTTTAATCCCCATAGCGGTTATTAACCGCTACAGTCATTAAGGGGTTATCCCACCCTCACCCACCACTCGGGAGGCCTGAAATCAAATTAATTTTGATGACGTCTTTTAAAGGCAATGACGCCAGCCAATCAGAATGGCTGTGCTTCAATTGCCTTTAAGATGACGTCATGAAAAGAAAGATGGCCGGCCTCACATGATACGGTAGCCAATCAGAGCGTGGGAACTCCATCCCAACTATGATTGGCTCTATTACCATGTGACAGGCTTTAAATGACGTCACATTCGTTCTTCCCAAAGCCTCTGTCACATGGTCTACTAGAGCCAATCAGAGTAGGGATGTAGTTTCCACGCTCTGATTGGCTACCGTACCATGTGAGGTCGGCCATCTTTCTTTTCATGACGTCGTCTTAAAGGCAATTGTAGCACAGCCATTCTGATTGGCTGGCATCATTGCCTTTAAATGACGTCATCAAAATTAATTTGATTTTAGGCCTCCCGAGTGGTGGGTTAATTTTCCCCCCAAAATCACATTGTTTTCACGGCCCAATCTGGGCCGTGGGAACCATATGAAGATAATGTGACGTCATAGGCCTATAAAAGCCTATGTCGTCTCATTTTGAAGCCAGACGCTGAGGAGGACGGACGTCTGGAAGAAAGAAGAGGACCGGGGCGTGGCAGCAGATGGTAAGGAGACCCCCAGAAGACCCCAGAGGAGGAAGAAAGAAGACAGAAGAACACAGATCAAGATCCCATTGATGCTTTGGATTATAAAAAAAAGTATTGGTTTATTTATTTATGGTTTTTTATTTTATGGGTTCCTGTTGCTGTGCGTGGATTTGTTCGAGAGCTTGGTGTTCAACGGGAGTCGGAGAGTGAGGCAGCTAATGGTAAGTGAACAAAAGAAATGTATTTTTTTTTAACTTGAACTGTTTTTTGTAATTTTTTATGTCATACAATTTTTTCCCATTATCATTTCTTGCCACTGTATGTATATGTATGTATGTATGTATGTATGTATGTATGTATGTATGTATGTATGTATGTATGTATGTATGTATGTATGTATGTATGTACTGTATGTCTCTATCGATATATACATACAGGGTAAGAAATGATTTGGTTGGGAATGCTTGTTTTGTATTTTGTATTTTGATATGCTGCTATTCTTAAATGTGTGTAATGTAATTATTAATTAGATAGATGTAATTTTTGGTGTTGTATGCTGTACTTTAGGTCAGGGTGAATCTTGCTTTTTTATAGTGGTTTTTTGTTGGTACTACTATTTTGTCAGATGTTAACTTTGTTGGATAATGGGTTTGTATAACGATTAAAATAGTTAATTGTGTAATTGATTTGGATGGTATTTTAATTGTTTTGGGATTTGATTAATTAATGGTAATTTATTTCTGTTGCCTTGCTTGGTTTAAATAGTATACTTGTTTGGATTTCATTGTATTTTCTTTTGAATATTTTATTGTTAACATTGATTGGCAGAGTGTACATGGTGCACAGATTTTATGCATCATGTATACAATGTAAATTCAATGTTTTGATTGGCATTTGATGCTTTTGATTGGCAGATGATATTGCTTTTATTAAGAAATAGGATTTTGTTTGACTGTGGCTGATATGGAAAAGTGGTATTTTTATTTGTGCATGTTTTTGTTAACCCTTAAACATTTCTTTGTATATTGGTTCATCATGTGTATATAATGTATATATGTATATATATATATATATGTATGTATGTATGTATGTATATATATGTATATATATATATAATATATATTTGCATGATGAAGCCACTGTACAAATCAAATGAATGGGTGATGGGTGGATATTGGGCCAGGGTGGCTTAACCCCTTAATTACCTTTGCGGTTATTATCCGATAAGGTGATTAAGGGGTTAATTCAGTGTTTCCCAAAGTGTGCGCCACGGTGCCCTGTTGCGCCGCTGCTTGGCTAGAGGGGTGCGTGATCAGGGCCACCAGAAGCGGGAAACAAGGGCTGCTAGTTAATTTAAAAAAAATAAAAAAAAACCTCTGAAGCCGGCGCCGGTTCTCCCTGGCAGCGCCTGAACCTCCGCATGCTTGCTGATGCGTGCGGAGGAGGAGAGACTTCCCCGAGAGTGGCAGGTTTGAAATTTGCCACCTGGGGAAGCGGAGGAGCGGTCACGTGACCGCTCCCATCCAATGGGGCTTCAGCCTGCCCGGCATTTCAACTACAGATCCATCAGACAGAGGCAGCACCAAGTTGTGTGTGTGTGTGTGTGTGCGTGCGTGCGTGCGTGCGTGTGTGTGTGTGTGTGTGTGTGTGTGTGTGTGTAAAACGGGATTGCCAGGGTTTTTGTGTGTTTGTGTGTGTGTGTGTGTGTGTGTGTGGTGTGTGTGTGATATGGGGTGTGTGTGTGTGTGTTCTGTTGTGTGTGTTGTGTGTGGGGTGTGTGTGTGTGTGTGGTGGATGTGTGTGTGTGGTGTGGTGAAAAGGGGCCTGCAGGGGGTGTGTGTGTTGTGGTGAAAAACGGGCGGTGCATGGGGTGTGTGTGTGTGTGGTGTGTTGAAAAAAAACGGGCCTGCAGGGGGGGTGTGTGTGTGTGTGAAAATTGGCGCAGGGGGTGTGGTGTGTGTGTGTGTGTGTGTTGAAAAAACGGGCTGCAGGGTGTGTGTGTGTGTGTGTGAAAAAAACAGGGCAGGGTGGTGTGTGTGTGTGTGTGAAAAAACGGGCTGAAGGGTGTGGTGCGTGTGTGGGTGAGTGTGTGTGTTGTGTGTGTGTGTGTGTGTGTGTGTGTGTGTGTGGTGTGTGTGTGTGTGTGTGTGTGTGTGTGTGTGTGGTGTGTGTGTGTGTGTGTGTGTGTGGTGAGGTGTGTGTGTGTGTGTGTGAAAACGGGCTGCAGGGTGTGTGTGTGTGTGTGAAAACCGGGCTGCAGGGTGTGTGTGTGTGTGTGTGAAAAACGGGCTGCAGGGTGTGTGTGTGTGTGTGTGTGAAAAACAGGCTGCAGGGGGTGTGTGTGTGTGTGTGTGAAAAAACGGGCTGCAGTGGTGTGTGTGTGTGTGTGTGTGTGTGGCATTTGTGTGTGGTGTGGTTTATTGGTGTGTGTGGTATTTATTGTGTGTGTGGGTGTGTGTTGTATTTATTGTGTGGTGTGTGTGTGTGTGATTTATTGTGTGTGTATTTATTTGTGTGTGTGTATTTATTTGTGTGTGTGTGTGTGTATGTGTGTATATTTATGTGTGTGTGTCTGTGTGCAGGGAGCTGCCTGCACGGATCTCCTGCCTTTCCCTCATCCTCCGTGAGACGACGAGTGAGAGGGCCCCCGAGAGTGGATCGAGAGGTGCAGTGAGAGACGTCTGTCTGTCTGTGAGAGTGTCTGTCTGTCTGTCTGTGAGAGTGTCTGTCTGTGAGAGTGTCTGTCTGTCTGTGAGAATGTCTGTCTGACTGGGAGAGTGTCTGTCTGTCTGTCTGTGAGAGTGTATGTCTGTCTGTCTGTGAGAGTGTCTGTCTGTCTGTGAGAGTGGTCAGAGAGGGAGGTTGAGAGTGTGTTAGTGTCTGAGAGAGACACCAACTGCACACTGCAACTTTTAGGTATGTATATACACCTTTGTTTTTACTTTGGGCGCCGCGGAAAAATCCTGATCGCCTTGGGGAGCCTTGAAAAAATTCTGATTGCTTTGGGGAGCCTTGAACCAAAAAAGTTTGGGAACCACTGGGTTAATTGATATCAGAATGTAATTGCAATGTATTGGCTATGTATTTTGTTGGCAACGGAGGACACGGATTTTGTTGGCGAGGGGGATTCTTATTGATGAGGTCAGTAGAACTTTATTTATTTTATTATGCTAGTTAATGTGTTTAATAATGGGCAAATAATCTATTATCCCTATCTGGATAATAATTATTTTGCACATTATTGTAGTGTATGTGTTGGGGGGGGGGGTGGATTGATGTATTTAATGTATAGGACATGTTTATTTTTTTTACATACAGGGTTGTTTCCTCAGGTCTGCGGGGAAGAACCAGTGCTCCACAACTGTGGGGGCACCGTGGACCCGTAGGGACCACCCGAGAGCCTCCAGACCCCCATGGGAACCACCCGAGGCCCCTCAGACACCTTTGGGTCTGACCCAGGGCACCCCAGACAGCCGCGGGCCTACCCTTGGGGACCCCATTGTGGCCCACGGTGACCAGCGGATACAACCTGGTGGACCATTGTGCCTGGCGGGGACCACCCGTAGGCCTCCAGACCCTGTTTGAAACATGGTGCTGGGCTACTGTAGGTCTGTGAGGTGACCCATCAGGCCCACGGGGACTCCCGTGGGCCTGGGGTATTAACCCTGTATGTAAAATAATAAATCATGTATTTATGGGGGGGGGGGCACATGGGGTGGGTTATGTATTTAATAAATATAATGATGTTTATTGTGGGGCTGTGTATTGTTTTTATTGTGGGTACTGGGGGTGGGGGAAGGGGGTATTGGCCCCCAGGGTATGTGGGAAGGCCTCCCAGCTGGGTATTGGGTGAGTTAGGGTGGTTAGTCCTCACGGGGTGGGGGGGTAGTGGGGGAGGGTATTTAGGCCTCCTGAGTGGTGGGTGAGGGTGGGTTAACCCCTTAATGACTGTAGCGGTTAATAACCGCTATGGTGATTAAGGGGTTAGGGACATTACATTGGCTGTTTTTATTCTTGTTTATGTTTTGCATATATACCGTAGGAAAGATGGGGGGGAGGGAAGGTGTGTAAACCTCTGCTCAGCTGAATTTGATAACTAATTGATGTGGATAAGGTGCTGAACTGAGAATTGTAATGACAATATACCCAAAGATAAAATAACTCAGTAGAATGTAGCACTCAATTATCACTAATGTTGTATGTCAATATTAAAAATATCTTTATTTAGTTTAAACTATTAAAATAAATGGTGCATAGAAAAAGGTAAGTATAAAAATACAGCATGACACTGTGTGTCTAATGGTTGGCACAGTGCCAGAAATAGCGAGTCACTACCATTGGTTAGACCCCTATTGTCGGTCTCAGAATGGCAGTGTCAAATTGCTATAGTTAGATAGATAATTAATAGAGTTCCCCCCCTTGCCAGGGAGAGGAGTGAGGTGGTATGAGGCTGTGAGTGGTAAGTCTCATCAGATTGTGAGGTTTAGCTCTTACTCTCTGTCAGAGTAGCATAGCTTCGCTGTGCATGAGGAAAACCAACTGCTGCAGCTAATGTAAAGAGCCATATTCTAAACCTCTATAGTAGGGGTTCGAATGGCAGCATATTGCTAGGATATCAGAGGTAGGAGTACTACCTACGTGTGTGCTGTTAGTCTGTTGTAGCAATGCTGCACGCTTGTGAATATTCCTCCTAATCACCTCCGTGAAGTCTGGAGGAGAAAGCTGTGTGAGCTGTTAGGCTATACCGATGGCGTTACGAGCCATACACCTCAATATCGCAGCCTTAACTTAAATAAGTATCCACCATAGTATAATATATTTGACACTGCCAGAGTTAAAATAGCCCCGTCGATGATCGTTTCGCGTTTTACCACTTTCTCAAGACTCTGGGCTGAGGGTAGGTGCGACCCGGTTGCTTCATATATACGCAATGACTTGCACCAATTGGCTGTTTGGCCAGGTAGAAGGACGTCTGTGATAGGCTGATACGGTATTCATGCTAATGAGGCATGACGTCACGTTGGTTACATTTGTTATGTTTCATGAGTGTAAAGGCACTTTGTGCAGCCCTACATTGCCGTGCCTGCTCATTTTGTATATTATTAAGGCATACAATGTTACTGTGTCCATGTTAAATAACATATCTGTATAATTACCATGCTGTTACATTAATGTATACTTGAAGTAGTCTCCATTGTATCTTTGGTGTGTTGAGACACAGACTAGGGCTATAAATGGTGCTGCAGTGCCATTGCTACTCAAATTATGGAAACATACATTGTTGCTTAGTTGGATAAAGCTTGCAATGTAATTCATGCACATAGTGGTAAGGGTGAAATAAGATTATATGATAAGAAAAGAAGACCCCAAGACAGACGGGAAGGATTACAAATAGAAGAACAAGACACCGTTATGGATTGTAAAGGTTTTTATTTTATGGTTTACCTGTGAATTGGTTCCTGTGCTTCCGGGTCACCTGGATTTCGGTGAGTGGGCATCTAATGGTGAGTAAACAAAAGAAAAGTTTATTATTTTTACTTTTACAGGTTTTTTTGATTTTTCATTCATGTCTTTTATTTTTTCAGTCCCATTTAATGCCCGTTAATGTAGCTATGTACATATGTATATACATACATTCACGGACACTGAATGGGTGTATTCTATGTGAATTTTGCATGGAAATGCATTGTTTTTTATGCTGTATTATTGCCCCTGTATTTTATGTATATCTATCTATATGGATAGACATACAGGGATAATAATTGATTGTTTTGCTAATGTTATGTTTTTTTCATATATGGCTAATGTATTTATCAGCTTTATTTTGTCATTGTTGTGAATAATGTAATTTGTATTTAGTTACAGGTTAATTGTAATGGCTTCTTCATGGTACTTAGATTAGAATGATGGTGGTTACTTTAAATTAGAATTGTTTTGGCAATGGTTTGGCTTTAGGAATTGAATAGGGAATTGTATAATTGATTTGTATTGTATTGTAATTGTTTGAGGAAATGGATTAATTGATTGATGCTAATTGTATTGATGTTGCTTAGTTTATATTTGATTTTCATGATGGCATTGCTGGTTAGGGGACATTGTTCATATTGTATTTTATTGTTACATATATTTTGCATAGTGTTACATGATGCACAAATTAATTGTATCATGCACACACTCAATGCAATTGTGTGACATTTCATATACATTTGTATTGCTGCTGGTTTGTTGGTTTATATTTTCAATGGCTGCTGGATTTATTTTAACATGCAATGTGGTGATTTTAAGATTAAAAATTCATGTTTTGATTTATGCATGTTTTATGTGTTTAATAATGGGCAAATAATCTATTATCCATATCTGGATAATAGTTATTTGGCACATTATTGTACTGTATGTGTTGGGGGGGGTGGAGATGTATGTATTGAATGTATAGGTCAGGTTTATTTATTTTACATTCAGGGTTGGTTCCTTGGTTCTGCGTGAGACCTCTGGAGACCACCTGCGGTATCCTCGGGTATCTCACGGGTACCAGGCTGCGTGGTCCACGGGTGACACCTGCGGGGAAAAACCGGTGGTTCCACATCTGTGGCGGCACCGCGGACCCATAGTCTTCGGGGAAGAACTGGTGGCCCCACATCCGTGGGGGCACCGCGGACCCATAGTGAGCACCCGTGGGTCCCCAAACCCCAGTGGGTACCACCCAAGGCCCCTCAGACACCTGTGAGTCTGACCCGGGGCTCCCAGACATCAGCGGGCCTACCGTGGGGACCCAATTGTGGCCCACGGTGACCCGCGGAGACCACCTGGTGGGCCAAGGCATCTGGCGGGACCCACTAACAGGCCTCCAGAACCTGTATGAAACAAGTTGCTGGTATAGGTCTGTCAGGTGACCTGTCAGGCCCACCGGGGACCCACGGACCCCCGTGGGGTCAGCCGGGAACACCCACTGGCCTGTTGTATGGGTTTTGCGCATGCAAAGATGAAAAGCAATAATTTTTTCTAAGTCCAGATTTCTTTGCGTCTACTCTGACCTGACGTGTTCAGATCAACGCAACTTTCACGTTCGCTAAGGTTGCTTTGCTTAGTGCATCCCGCTTAAGGGCAGAATTTAATGCAAACAGGGTTGCGAACGAGCAAAGTTGGACTTAGAAAAAATTCCTGAAAAAAGTCATTTTTAGAGCGCAAAGTGCCTGTTTGCGTTGTTTAGTGCATCGGGTTGAGCGCAAAAGCACGTTCTAAGAGCACTTTGCGCTCTAAAAGTGACTTAGCGGAGTTTAGTGCATAGCCCCCATAGCCTTTGTTTCAGGAAGGGACAAAGGGTAGGATCTGGATTTAGGAAGGATGGCACCGGGCAGAAGATCAGTAGGGTAATCAAAAGGGCAATGAGGGACTTTATCAAAAACAGACTTTATCAAACAGACTGAACAGATTTTATCAAAAACATCAATGAACTCGGAATAGATTACAGGGAGAGAGGTCTTGGCAGGTTTAACAACTTCTTGGTCAGCGAGAACTTGCATTAGGGTTACAGGAAGTTTTTTTGAGAACAAATCCCATTGTATGGAATTCTTATTAGTCCAGTCTATCAGAGGATTATTTTTTTGGAGCCAGGGTAGACCAGACCCAGGATTACCTTCACAGAAGGGCAGTGAATTACATCCAGAGAGATCCTCTCCTTATGACCATCCATCATGGAGAGTGAAATAACTGTAGTCTCCAAAGAAATGAAAGGTTGGAGAGGACTTCCATTAATTGCCTCAAGACCAACAGGCACAGACTTCTTTATGAGAGGAATCTTGTGTTTAGTAGCAAAGTCCTGATCCACAAAATTTCCCCCAGACCCGGAGTCGATGAATGCAGAGACAAGTAGTCCGGACCCTCAAGGACGATGTGTAGCATGACCTTCTTTGGTAGGTTCCTTTGTCTGGAGGGGGAAGAAGAAATAGTACCCAATGAGACTCCCCCATACCTCATTGGGCGTTTGCGTTTCCTGGCCTCGTGCGACAGGGATGTACTACAGTAGATGCCCAGACAACCCGCAGTAGAGACATAGGCCCTCATTCTTCTGGCGTTGTTTCTCTGAGAACGAAAGTTATGAGTTCCTAACTGCATGGGTTCTGGGGCTTCCAGAGCTGGGGAAGCAACAGGAGCAGGGCTGCGGACAGGAGATCTATGGATATGAGGATGTGAATGATGGCATTCCATCTGCCTTTCTTGAAGGCGTTGATCCACCCTGATACATACAGCAATTAGATCCTCGAGCGCAGAGGGTCTTTCCTGGGCGGCCAGTTCATTCTTTAAAGTCTCGGAGAGGTCATGCCAGAAGGCTGCTGATAAAGCTTCATTGTTGCAGCCCGTCTCCGCAGCGATGGTCCGGAACTCGAGGGTGTATTTAGCGACAGATCTGTGGCCCTGAGACATATAAAACAAGGAAGAGGCAGCAGTGATCTTACAGCCTTGCGTGTCAAAAATCTGTTTGAATTCTCTTTTGAAACTTGCGAAGTTTTGAATAAGTTCAGGTCTCAACTCCCAGATGGGAGAAGCCCACGCCAAAGCATCACCGGTCAAAAATGCGATGATATACACTGGCGACACACTTTATTCGAGCTCGGCTAGTCCCACGAATTCGGGTATACCCGGGTGTATTGAGGTTTGTGACTGTTTTCTGCCCGAGTGCATTGCGTTATTTCCAGGCAGGGATTGAAGCATTTTATTCCCGCTGGCTGCAATACTGCACAATATATATATATATACTGCATTACAATTCATGAATTTATGCCATCTGGTAGACACGCGAAGCATTGCAGCCTATTAAATCCTAATCATTATCATTTAACAGATCAGCCGCCCGTCAGCCAGGCATGAACCCAGGCTGGGAAGGCAAATGCAACGGGGCTTGTCAGAGGTGAGGAGCGGCGCATTCCAGGTATCTGCCAGGTACATACTGGGTATTTGCTCGAATAAAGTGTGTCGTGCAGTAAGCCACCTTAGATTTGTCGGAAGAAAAGTGAGAAGGGGTTAATTAAAAATGAATGTCACACTGATTGAGAAAGCCTCTGCACCCTTGCGTGTCTCCTGCGTTGCGATTGGGAGTAGGTCGTTGGGGCTCCATAGGAACACTAGAATCCGGAGTAGTGGAGGACAAGGTTGCAGGCCTGAGAATTCTGGAATGAGACTGCTGGAGCGAGACTGAGTATATTTTTTGAGTTAATGAGGTTACTTGTTTGTCCAAGTACTGGAGGTGTTCGGCAATAGAGGACAGTGCTTGACCCACCTCAGGGGGGTCCATGTTTGTTGGGCTCAGCATATTGTAACACTCGTGCTACCCACAAACAAGACAGGACCACAGCAGTGAGGTGGAACGGTACAAAACCACACACCCACAGAAGCGGAAGCGTGCCTGGAAGGCGGATTGCCTAGCATTGCCGGGGTCTGGGATGGAGAGAGAGGGTTAATCGATATACTCGCTGGGTCTTGGTGTTGGAGATGTTAGAATCATAGAAGTCTGTTTAGCCATGGTCTGGGAGTGTAGATAGGAGAATGGTCAAATGCCGTGTGTCCGTGATCAAGAGTTGGAGAAGTCGCCGTAGTCGAGGGTAAGCCGAGGTCAATATCCAGAGAGGGTTTCTTTACAATCTGGGTTGGTACACAAGAGGTTAAACTGCAAGACAAGACAGAATCAAGGCAAGGCACAACTGTGGAAAGCAACAAGGCTATAAGAGGTTATGCTGAGCCCTGACTGAGAGCAGGAACAGGAACTAAGTAGTTACAGGAAACCAATAGGAGCGGGGTCGGAGTGGAGGTTCGGCCCTAGCGGAGGCTGGGATAGGTCACAGGAGACAAGGGGCAATTTAGTGCTTGACACGTAGCTGGGGATCGTTGAGCGGCATAACGCGTGCATGCCGCGTTCGAGGGAGCTGCGGTGCGTCAGAGGAGGTGACAGACGCACCAGATTCAACCTCACCCACCCAGCGTACATCTGCATTGCTCCAAAGGTGCACAGCCTGATGAGGGCCCCCAAAGAACTTCTCCCCTCTGCACAGGACCAGCGTGCTAAGGGTTAACATGTGCTTGTTCTTTGTTGAATCGGCAATCCCACCAACTGGAATGTTAATGAGCCAAGGGGACAAAGAAAAGATCTTTTTGTTCACAGACGCACCAGATTCAACCTCATCCACCCAGCGTACATCTGCGTTGCTCCAAAGGCGCGCAGCCGAAGGGCAGCCAAAGGGCGTGAGCCGTTTGCTGCCGTTCGCTGATGTTAGTTGATGTTAAAGTGATATTGAAGCTGCTCTATTTCTATCTGATGAATACAAGAACAGGAAAGGGGAGGGACACTCCCACTTGTGATGCTAACCAGGAGCAGACAATTACTTTGTGCGTAATAAATCAATAAATATCTTCATTGCATTAAGACAGTTCATGAGACCTAGGAATCCGAATAGTCCACCAATAAACACACTCCCATGAATATAGCCACTAGCCTTATAGGTAGATCTTATGTGGTAGTCTGGGTGCTGTGTGGGACTGATCACATAAATGAAGTAATAAATTACTCACTGCTGACCTTGAGGATATCCTGGTCCTGTCAAGCGTGCTCCTACGTGAAACGCGTTAGAGTGTCCTTCTGGCTGTTTTTATTATGCCACTAATAAATTTTTGCACCTAGTTCTTTGCAGTTTGCAGTTTTGTTTGTTCCAATTCTTCTTCAGCAGCAGCAGATGCACCGCCATTTTTCCTGCTATTTCTATTTCTATCTGAAACACATAAGCCCTTTATCCCCTGTACCCAACTTTCCAACTTTATCTGTCCATGAAATGTCTATGAATTACCTGTATAACCCTGTTCTTTTATCGTAACCATGTATTTTTTATAACTCTGTGCCCAGGAAATACTTGAAAACGAGAGGTATCTCTCAATGTATTACTTCCTGGTAAAACATTTTTATAAATAAAAAATAAAAAAAGCCAAGATCCGTGACAGAGGCAGAAGAGGAGCGGGTGCACATGCGCTCTGTAATTGAAGCGGGATGCGCGCACGGGCTGGGAGGTAAGCGGAGGCAGCGGCAGCTGCGGTACTATTGCCAAGTAAGGAGGGAACATGCCACAAGGGACGTGTTCCCTGATTCCTTACAATTCCCATCAACCCAGACCAGCATGCCTTCTTTTAGTTCCAGCAGCCATCTTGAGCAGTCATCTCTCCTACCCTGGTAAAGTTATTTATTTTCACCTATCCATATATCTTGCATTTAGCCCACTTCCCTCATAGCTCACCTCCCCCTCCTTTGCTCTCATGTCCCAGTGTTCCCTCAGTACTTTGACCCCCTTTCTATTTGTAGGTTGTTGTCCCTCTGTGTTAACCAGGGAAGAATCAAGTTCAATAGTAGTGCCGCAGGAGGAAGCCACAACCTCCATATTAATGAACAATTGGTTAACTGAGGAAGAAGTTCATACGCGACTTGAAAAAATTAAAGTAAATAAGGCACCTGGCCCCGATGGCATGCATCCAAGAGTTCTCCATGAGTTAAGCTCAGTAATAGCCAAACCATTCTATTTAATATTCAATGACTCGATTTCCACAGGCTCAGTACCACAAGATTGGCGTAAAGCAGATGTCTTGAAATGTGGTGCCTATATTTAAAAAGGGAGCTAGATCACAACCGGGGAATTACAGACCTGTAAGTCTGACTTCAATAGTGGGGAAACTACTTGAAGGTTTAATACGGGATAATATTCAGGAATACCTAATGGAAAACAAAATTATTAGTAATAGTCAGCATGGATTTATGAAGGATAGATCATGCCAAACTAACCTTATTTGTTTCTTTGAGGAGGTAAGTAGGAATTTAGACCAGGGTAATGCAGTTGATATGGTCTACTTAGATTTTGCAAAGGCTTTTGATACGGTTTCACACAAGAGGTTATTGTACAAAATAAAGAAAATTGGACTCAGTAATAATATATGAACCTGGATTTAAAACTGGTTAAAGGACAGACAACAGAGGGTTGTCATAAATGGAACTTTTTCATGTTGGGCTAAAGTCGTCAGTGGAGTACCTCAGGGATCGGTACCTGGACCCTTGCTTTTTAACTTGTTGGCATTGAGAGCAAAGTCTCCATGTTTCCTGATGATACTAAATTGTGTAAGGTAGTAGAATCAGAGCAGGATGTAATTACTCTTCAAAAGGACTTGGAGAGACTAGAAACGACAGGTAAATGGCAGATGAGGTTTAATACAGATAAAAAAGAGCTTACTGGGGTTCTGTGTTTTGTTAACCCATTCTCAGCTGGTAGAGGTTAGTGGCTCCTCCTTCCCAGGTTTTAAGCCCGCCCCTCCCCTTCCCTATTTTTGCAAGTGCCTCACTCTGCTGGATATAGACCACTGTGGTTCTTTCTTCCCCTCCTAATAGAGGTAAATGAGAATTTTAATCCTAATGAGAGGTTATATAGTATTTTAATCTGGTAGTATTAGGACTTGCGAACAGGTCTGCCTTGACGTGCTCGCAAGCTTACAACGCTTTGGCCAAAGGGTTAAACTAAATGACCCTACTTCAAGAGAATATTTAAGTATTTTACTGTGTATTTCTGTCATGTTGGATGTAGCATTGGGCTTCTCTGTCGTCTGTTGTATACATATGCCACGCTCAATAGCACTCCATTTTGACACATATACATATATATCTATTTTGTGGGGGCTCAGGGGTTCCCAAAAAGAGCTTACTGGGGTTCTGTGTTTTGTTAACCCATTCTCAGCTGTTCCAGCTGTGGGAGGTTAGTGGCTCCTCCTTCCCAGGTTTTAAGCCCGCCCCTCCCCACTTCCCTAGTTTGCAAGTGCCTCACTCTGCTGGATATAGACCCACTGTGGTCTTTCTCCCTCCTAATAGAGGTAAATGAGAATTTTAATCCTAATAGAGGTATATTAGTATTTTATCTGGTAGTATTAGGACTTGCGAACAGGTGTCTGCCTTGACGTGGCTCGCAAGCTTACAACGCTTTGGCCAAAGGGTTAAACTAAATGACCCTACTTCAAGAGAATATATAAGTATTTTACTGTGTATTTCTGTCATGTTGGATGTAGCATTGGGCTTCTCTGTCGTCTGTTTAATACAGATAAATGTAAGGTTATGCATTTTGGATGCAAGAATAAAAAGGCGAATTACAAATTAAATGGGGATACATTGGGGGAATCCTTGATGGAGAATGATTTAGGAGTGCTTGTAGACAGCAGACTTAGCAATAGTGCCCAAAGTCATGCAGTAACTGCAAAGACAAACAAGATCTTATCTTGCATCAAACGGGCAATGGATGGAAGGGAAGTAAACATAATTATGCCCCTTTACAAAGCATTAGTATGACCGCACCTTGAATACAGAGTACAATTTTGAGCACCAATCCTAAGAAAAGACATTATGGAACTAGAGAGTGTGCAGAGAAGAGCCACCAAATTAATAAAGGGGATGGAAAATCTAATTTATGAGGAGAGACTAGCTAAATTAGATTTATTTGCATTAGAAAAGAGGCGTCTAAGAGGGGATATGATAACTATATACAAATATATTCGGGGACAATACAAGGAGCTTTCAAAAGAACTATTCATCCCAATGGCAGTACAAAGGACTCAGGGGCATCCCTTAAGGTTGGAGGAAAGGAGATTTCACCAGCAACAAAGGAAAGGGTTCTTTACAGTAAGAGAGGAAACACAGAAGAAATCTGCAGCAGTACTCAAGGGCCAACAAGCGTAGAATAGCTTATTCTTAGGTAATGATGACACACGTCAAGCGTATTAAGCGGACCCAGTGGAGCAGGCTGGGGGGAGGGGTAAGGTGAGGTGACACTAAGAGTCGCCGACCATCCAAGGAACAGCCAGGCTGACGCTAAGTCACCCACCATCCACTCTGTCAATGAAGATACCTGCTGTCACGCTGCTTGATCCGGTGTAACCGATGAGATGAGGGTGAACCACCGTTGAGTGAATTCCTGCAGTGATGTGTGTCCTGGAATCCACGTGCAACCAGCAATAGTAACCGGAACAGCCAAACGAAGAAGCGGTGCACTGAGGTAAGTATGGAACCACACGCAGCTCTAACAAAAACCGACTAATTTATTGAAAAAAAGGGAACAAACATCATGAAGCTAGGAACCTTGAGCATTTCATCCCACAAGGGAGACGCGTCAGACGGTTCCTAGCTTCATGATGTTTGTTCCCTTTTTTTCAATAAATTAGTCGGTTTTTGTTAGAGCTGCGTGTGGTTCCATACTTACCTCAGTGCACCGCTTCTTCGTTTGGCTGTTCTTTACAGTAAGCACAGTTAAAATGTGGAATTCATACAAATGGAGACTGTGATGGCAGATACAATAGATTTGTTCAAAAAAGGTTGGACATCTTTTTAGATAGGAAAGGTATACCGGGATATACCAAATAAGTATACATGGGAAGGGTGTTGATCCAGGGATTAATCCGATGGCCAATTCTTGGCGTCAGGAAGGAATTTATTTTTCCCCTTATGAGATATCATTGGATGATGTGACTCTGGGGTTTTGTTTGCCTTCCTCTGGATCAATAAGTATAGATATATGATAAAGTATCTGTTCTCTAAATTTAACATAGGTTGAACTTGATAGACGGAAGTCTTTTTTCATCCTCATCTACTATGTAACTATGTAACTATAAACACTTCAGCAAGTAAGAAGGTTCCCTTGTTTGATATATGGGATTGAGTTAACCTGCTTGTACTTACGCATCTCTCAGGACGTGCTTGCTCCAGAACAATGGTCCCTGAAGTCATAAGGTCACTTGGTAATTTGAAAGAAAACTTTACTTTGACACATTACAGTCAAATGCAGTCAGAGTTAAATCCATTACAAAAAAACAGAAGCGCGCTGTACAATATAAACCAAATAAATTAAAGGATACACATAAACCACCGTCTATAAAAATAATGTCTAAACTCTTCCTGCAGCTTGCCCAGACTCTCACCCAGAGAGAAAAGTCACAATTGGATAGCAAAATGACATATAGCGCACAGGAGAGAAGAAAACAAAACATAGTGTAATCTGTTAACACTAGATTTACATTCCCGCTATAAAGAGTGCACTTACAGGATATCAATTCAAATAGGGCAAAAGCAGAGTATCTCAGCTAGATGTGTTGGTGAAACTAATCCACGCTTCCAATCTTCTTATAAACTGGTGAACTATACTATGCTCCCAGAATAGATATGGTAAGAAGGGATAAGGAACAGAAAAAGAATAAGAGAGAGAGAGACAGCGCTCTCAAGTACAAAACAATTTATTCCACTAAAAACAGCAAGGATATATCTGTGACGAGGAAGCCCCACTCCAGTTCTCTCCTGCAAGAGATACTCTCACCGCTTCCTGAACGGACGTCCTGCGCCCTGTCCTCACTGTGTCACTGTCCACAGATAGTCCGTATACCGCTGGCAGACACTCAGCTGTTAGAAAAGGAGACCCGCGTCTCTCTCTACCGGTGTCTCCGCATATTCTGACTCTTCTGGTCACGTGATGGTCCCCCTCGCGTCTCATGAGATCTCCTCAGAAGGTAGCAGGAAAGCTACAGGAAAGCTTCAGAAGTGGCCACATCCATAATGTCAAATCCAAAATGTGATGAGAAATTGTAGTCTCGGTGATGAATAACATTGTGATGCATGTAGACAGAACCGCGAAAAAAGGAAAAGACACTGTATGAATTATAGACACTATCATACAGATAAGTCCTTCTATAATGCACTCGATGTCTGTAGCAAAAGTACCCTAATGAGTATATGTGGTGCAGTACAAAAGAAATGGTCTGGTCCTGTTTGTATGAGTATATGACTGAATTAAAAAGCGTATATTGGATAACTATTAAAATAAATTGGAACCAGACTTGGAGTGTAGTATTAGAACTGAAAATGAATAAGTAGTACGTCGTGCTGAATCCCAATTAGGGGTCTAGAAATAGCACGAGGTATGCTATAAAATCCGCACAATGAATAATGTGCAGAATAGCAGGTCCGAATGGGACCAAAAGATCAGCACGATGGAAAGAAACAGAAGCGCAGATGCCAGTGGCCTATAGTATCATGGCCAGAAAGGCTGCTTCCGGTAAGTGATAACGTCTACTGAATTGCCTATGGATCTTGGCACTCAAGGCATGTGTGTCACTAAACATGAAAAAGCCTAAAAAGCTGTCATGTGATGACTCGCAACAAATAATTGCAATATAGGAGTGTTGAAAAATAAAGGCCACATATACAGTAGTGTATCATGTAATAATTCTCAACATAAGGTCAGATAATCCCAATATGTGAGTGTAGGCACACAAGTACACATTTGCAGATATCCACTATAAGGGGTTAACAACTTGTTGTTGGCAGTGCTGCTGTAAATGTATACATACAAAACCCGCATAAACTGACCCTGGGCGCATGTAGCTACACACAGGGATGGAAGAGAAAGTGGAGGTCCCTGCACACAAATATATGCTAGCCCTGCAGGGAAATAACTTATAAACAGGATTGTTGGCTCCCCAGTATATGTATACAGATGGGGGGAGGAGGAAGGTGACAGAAACCTCTGCTCAGCTAATAGTCAGTTTAAATGAGTGAATGAGTATTGGTGCTGTGCTGAGAATTGATATAACGAATACACAAAAGAAAAAGGACTCAGCTGGTAGCACTCTATAACTCTAAAGTAAATAGTAATAGTAATGGTAAGTGATAAGGATTAATAATAATTGTAATGGTATATCTCTTAAAATAAAGGGGTGTACATAAATGAGAATAAAAATGACCGTATATCCCAGTCAGAAGCCTGCTATAATCAGGGTGTGATGAGATATGTGCTAAATAACTATATAGTTAAAAAGCTTGACACACAAACCTGTATGACCATATACAATGTATATGGGGTAATATATTAGCACTAAATAATCCCTCCTTATTGTAATGTTGGAGGGCTATTATCAAAGTTGAAGAAATATATTCCCCCCTCCTTAATGCAGCTGAATTAGTTAAATCAATTGTCAGTCTGCTGCAGAAAAAAGTGCTATCATTTATATACTCCCCAGTATATCCCTCAAAAACATACCCCTACATCACAGGGGGGCAGGGGATAGGGATGGGAAGAGGAAAGAAAAGAGGGAGAGAGGACCCTCATATCTTCTCTTGCCCTGTGGGAGCACGATCCTGTGGTGCACGTGTGGAGTGAGTGCAGCTTGGAAAGCTCTGTCGGTGTCCCGATCAGATCTGCGTGCATCTTGCATATGACTCTGATATACCACATAGAACAGCTACTGTATGGCGAAACTCCTATTACTTAGTGAAATAAAGCACATATGTAATTAGTAGTCTGGATTACACATTGCAAACAGAACATATGGCAACTTGACATTTGGGAGATGTTTCACTTCTTTTAGCGGTTTTATTTCCTTTTGTGTGATGTCACTAAGTATTGTGTGGTACGTGTAGTTCCCTTACACAGGCAAAATGCCCTCCCCTTCCACAAGCTGCAATTTTGCTTTGATCAATCTCATAGTGGAGACTATAACATTTGCTGATACAATTAACCCGTGAAGGGTTTCCTGGTGTAGCAGTTACTACTGTAAAACTCGTACTTTGGTACTGCACAATGTATACCTGCCAACTAACTCCAGGTTCACAGTGTAATAATGATCCTGGGTTTGGATTGCCATTTGCTCTTGTGTCCACAACATTAGTATAATTTATTTATTTATAAAATGTTTTACCCCAGGATGTAATACATTGGGCGCTATGCACTAAGCTCCGCCTTTTTGCGCCTGATTGGAAAATGTTTGCTCGGTCGAAAAAAAGTGAAGCCAAAGTCACGGTTCACTAACATGTTCAGGGCATTTTGTTCCGGCCGAGCAAAAATATGACAGATCGCGCGAGCTGTTTAACCCCCCCCGCCTTTGCCCCCGCTATCGTGCTTAAACTTGTTAAGCGCGATTGGTGATAGGAAAAAAGCCTGTAAGAACTGCATGCGTCTCCATGCACGGCTCTTACAGGCGATCGTGAAGCATAAATATACATTATAATATTTTTCTACTTGTGCAGGGGGTCTCCTGAGCTGAACCGCATTGGTTTCAGCCTCGGGGACCCCCTACTTCATGAGATACAGGCCCCGTTATTGGGTGCCAGTTTCCCCCTGCAGGATTTAAATCCCCCGGTCACGTGACACAGGAGCGTTAAAAGCACAGGAGAAACCGGCACCCCATAATGGGGCCTGTATCTCATGAAGTAGGAGTCCCCGAGGCTGAAACCAATCTACACTATGATCAAAACACACATATCAATAAAAAATAATTAATTACCGTAGCGGCTATCCGCTATGGTAATGAAGCTGCTTTAATATCATTTTGAGTAATATTATGTGGGAGCAGGGGGTCTCCTGAGCTGAACCGCATTGATTTCAGCCTTGGGGACCCCTTGCTTCCTGAGATACAGGCCCAGATATGGGGTGCCGGTATCCCCTGTGCTTTTAAAGCTCCCGTGTCATGTGACCGGGAGATTTAAATCCTGCAGGGGGATACCGGCACCTTGTAACTTGGCCTGTATCTTATGAAGTAGGGGGCCCCGAGGCTGAAACCAATGCGGTTCAGCTCAGGAGACCCCCTGCTCCCTTACCCTTTGATTAAAATATATATAGAAATGTGTTAATAATTTGGGCACCTACACGCTAAGGCAAGTAAGGTCTTACTTACAACAGTGTCCCCTGAGGTTTGTGTATGTCCCCTTAGTTTCCTGGGAGTATCTGTGGGAGAGTCCTTGGAAGGAGTGAACCCCTTCATTATAATATCGTTGTTAATCGTTGTTAATTTTACCGTTTTATACTTAACGTTGTCACTCATGCTATGAGACAAATTAAACTGTCCACGCTAACTTAGTTTTTTTTAAAGAAAATCATATATTCTCTAATGTGTATTTTAGAAAACGTATATCCAAACTATTAACTTAATTTATAAATAATTAGAATAGATACTAATTATTTTTGGAACATGACAATAAACTTTTGAATTATAAACATTGTGTCTGTGCACCATTTTATGCATAGCTCATGTTCATGCCCCTTTACACCAGTCATAAGTACTTGAAATAATGTTTTCCTACATTGTGTGAAGAACTACACAATGTGTTATCGTCTAAATTTCATGCATTCAAGAAACTTAAACATGAGTAATTGTATGAAGCAAATGACCATTGCAGTGTGTCAAGTTGCCATCAAAGGAATCTCACTATTGTTAAGGACACATACCATGTTACTGATACAAGATATCATCATGTAAGCAGCTTAGACTCATGCAGGAATATTAAAATAATGTATGTTGTAATTGTTCATTAATTGACAATTATACAGTTAAGTAAGGAATGTGAACAATAACAATTAACTAAATATTTGCGGGTCAGGTGAGGAAGAGGAATCTGGTAGGCGGAGCTGACGGGGCAGGGCAGAAACACGCAAGTTGCTTGCGCCGCGTCAGCGGAGGCGGAGTCAGGTGCCCGGCGCCAACTAATGGCAGCCTGGGTCCGCGCCCGCCCGTAGGGGTGACGCGCGCGGCCCGTAGGTGCGGGAACAGCGGCCAGCAGTGGGGAACACCGCCAGGGAGCCTGAACGACCTGTAATGAAGGTAAGGAGGCGCTGGATGCGGGTATACCCCCAGCGCGGATCCTTACAACATATTAAAAACATTGCCTATTGACTTGTCCTAGTACCTGAAAGTGATTGAAGAATGTTCCACACATGACATTAAATACAATATTCATAATTTTATAGCTTTGACATAGTGTCACGAGAATATCCGTTGAACATTCTAAACATGACACTTCTGATGGCTATAGTATGAATACTGCAATATGTAAGCAATTACTGTTTTGGCCACTAATTCCCTATTCTTGTGTGATTAATAATTGATTAAAATTGAAAGCTGCCTAACATGGACTATATTTTTTTGTATTTAAAAAAAAAAAACCCATATAAAATGTTTCAAATGATTTGTTGTTACATTATATATTATCAAAACAGAATTAAACATTAACCTGTACATGAAATTTAGATATAAGTGCAGTTTGTATTACCTTGACTGACCCAATAGTCAACCGTCCTCGAATTTCCCCACTTCAAATGCACGGAAGACTAAAGAGTTCTGCAGGATATGGGAATCATGGCAGGCACCTGGGAATAGGGGGTTTGTGTCACATAAAACTTGCACATTCAGCGAGTGGTAATGTTTCCTGTTACGGAAACTCCTCTCAATTGCATGTAGCGGGGTCAACGCAACACGTGTGCAATCTCTAGCACCCATCACATTGGGTAGCCCTGCTACATTATAAAATGCAGTCTTCAGTGCCTGCTACTCTGTCAGCTCACTAGGAAAATGTATATAATTCCTAGCACGTCTAGTCAGTCAGTGCACATAGAAACTGGCTAAAACCCCTTGAGAATGTTGTCTGTGAGACCCTACCTACTATGCCCACAGTTGTCTGAAAAGATGCAGATGCAAGAAAATGTAGTGAGCTCAGCATTTTAACAAGGCCAGGCACTGCATGACTCCTGTCTGTTGTTGGCTCTAAATCTTCTCTTAACTCTTCATAGAATTCCAAGATAGCTGCTGAGCTCAAGTCATAGCGGCTGATCACCTCGGCCTCACTTTACCCCTCTTGGGAGCATCTTGTTCTGAAGTTACGTTGCGCCAATGTACGCCTTTCTTGTAATTGCCTCTCCCTCCTCCCTCTCCTCTCCCTCCTCTCCCTCCTCTCCCTCCATTGCAAAAGAATCTCTTTCCTCATCCTTAATACGAACTCCATCACCGCATAATTGCCTATGTCCTCCATTTCACCCTCCAAGGTTAGTGTTTCCATATATCCTTTAAATAGGCAGACAAATCAACCACATTAGTGTTAACGAGACCACATGTGTTGTATAGTATCTATAACATGTATATTGTATTAATCCAAGCAGTCATCATATTTTGCACACATAATATAAAATGATGTAGTCAGAAAAGAAACACCATTCATTAATACACAGTGAAAGCAATGATGCGAGCCAATATTACTAATTGTTGTTAAAAATCCCACAATCATGACGTTTTGATGCAACATGTTCAGTCAAGAAGGTGTTAAATCATATGAAGAAAAACATTTTTCTAGAGAGGTGTAGCTGAAGCCTTGATTATTGTCAGGTTGTATTATGATCACGGGAGTATTGCCCTTTACTGTATATTAACCCCCTCCTAACGTTTGCGGTTAGACTAGAATTTATGAAGATGGATGTTATGCAATTGTACTTAATTGTGATTCAATAATGTGTTCTCCTTCGATTAAATTGATTTGAATGATCTCCATGTACACCGGGGGACACAGAAATATTCACAACAACACACTGTGACCTCTAGACACCCACGAGGGTCCCCAGAAACCCATTTGCACACACCGTTGTGTGTATTGTTTTTATTGTGGGTAGCGGGGGTGGATGAAGGGGGTATTGTCCCCAAGGATGGGTGTTTAGGCCTCCCGGGTGTGTAGTGGGGGAGTGTGGGTTAACCCCTTAAGTACTATAGCGGTTACTAACCACTAAGGTTATTAAGGGATTAGGGGACGTTAGATTGTATTTTTTTTATTCTTCTGTATTGTGTGTAGCACATGAGGGCATGGACAGGATGAGGATAAGGATGGCCTTCATCGTGGCAGCCTGGCAGGGGTGAGTGCAAGATTTATTTAGTTTATTTGTACTGATTATTGTTGTATTTAAAATTGTCAAATGCACTACTATCTATATCTGGATAATAGTCATTTTGAAAAAAAGAAGAAGAGAAAAGCGCAAAACCCATATTGCAGTATCACAAATTTATTACGTGGAAGTAACGGTTAAAAACACTTACAAGTGTAAGTAGATAAAGAGCACATCAGTAAATGTGATGATCCTTGATGAAGTGGATACTGGAACCACCGGAATGTCCCCGTCTCCTGCCAGGAGGTTTCCATCAGTCTGTGCTCCTTCCCTCTCCGATCGGTGCGGCTCCGTTTCCACATCACGTGTGCTTGTGACGTCACAGTGTCCGCATGCTTGCGCCGTCTATAGGGGTTGGTTCTCGAGCTGATGTACACTCCCTTGCTGGTTCATGCGGACAGGATCCAAGTCCTCCACTGTCACTCCAACTTTTACAATTTCAGCAGCCTTAGTAGAAACAGCCCTACGCGTTTCAAGGAACGGGTCCTCTTCATCAGGGGCACTATGACTACAAGGGTGCTTATCTTCCTTAAGTAGCGCTTCATTATAGTTCCCACCAACAGGGACACATATAACATTAACCAATCATAGTTGTTGCTTTATCAATAACTCCAAGTGGCGGTAAATAATTGTATTAAAAGCATATATATGGTTGGCAATTATATTGTATTGAAATTCATAAATAAAATCTCTCTTGTGATGACTAATATTAAAATTTGGTTTGAAGTGTAAATTAATAAAACATATATATATATACCGGTCATACGATACCGGTTGCAACACGACATCAAGGGACAGCACGCAGGTAAGTATATATATATATATATATATATATATATATATATATATATATATTCATATTCATTTGTTTATTTATTCTTTTACATTTATTTATTTAGTGTGGGGCTGCTGTGTGTGATTATTTTTCATTGTGGGTAGTGGGGGTGGGTGAAGGGGGTATTAGCCCCAACGGTGGTTGTTTAGGGCTTGCGTTTGTAGCGGGAGGGGTTAACCCCTTCATGACCGTAGCGGTATTAACTGCTACGGTCCTGAAGAGGTTAAGTGCTCCCGCAACCCCCCCGCAAGCCCTAAACTCACACCAAGGGCCAAATACCCTCTTCACCCACACCCGCTACCCACAATAAAGCTGGCACAGTGGGTTAACCCCTTCATTGCCTTAGCGGTTACCCGCTAAGGTAATGAAGTGGGCTGTACATGCATTTTTCCTGCCTCGGATGCATGCCGGGGGCCTTCGGTGCTGATATTCCTGGGTATCAGCTCGGGAGCCCCCCGGCATCAATCCGAGCCAGGAAAGGGGATTTTTTTTGTAATTGCTCCCTCTCGCCGCTCAGCTCCAGCTTCTTGCCAACTTTTGTTGGCGGAGCTATTTGGAGAACATCTCTCCATTTTAATGGCGCGATCAGCGGCGAGATGGTGATCGGGGCTTCCTGCATACGGCCCTTTTTAAAACTGGCGAGATATTGCTTCTCGCCACCCGCGCGGCGAGATTTTAAAACAAAAAAAACCCTGCTTTTTACTCATCTCGCCAGTTTCTCGCCATTTACTAAATTGCTATAGGCATATTTGGCTAAAAACTGGCGAGATTGTGCTTCTCGCAGCTCTCTGCATAGGCCCCTAAAAGGGTTAAAATTTATATATTCTATACATTTTAAAAGTTCTGTCTCACTACTTTTTCATATAATCAAGATATCATCTATAAATCTTTTAAAAAGGATAATATTAGCACTATAGGGATTGTTATTCCATGTGTAGAATTGCTCCCAATATCCCATCATTAAATTTGCCAGGCTTGGGGCAAAGGTAGTCCCCATTGCCGTCCCTTTTCTTTGTAGATAAAAATTATCCTGAAATTTAAAATAATTACGTGTTAAAATAAATTTAATACAATCTAAAATGAATTCTCTCTGTGTTTGGGTTAATGAATTGTCTTGCTGCACATAATACTCGATAGCTAATAGTCCATCTTGATGTGATATATTAGTGTATAGTGATTCTACATCACATGTTACCCATGTGAATTCCTGTTGTCAATTGTTCACTTCTTAGTTTCAACACATGGGTAGTGTCTTTGATATGTGACGAGAGTTTGGAAACATAGTCCTACAAAAAAGAATCCACATACCTGGATAGATTTGCTGTTAAACAGTCTATACCAGCCACAATGGGCCTACCAGGTGGTTTGATTAGATTTTTGTGAATTTTAGGAAGGTGGTATATAAATGGGATCTTGGGGTGCAATACATTAAGAAAATTAAATTCTTTCTTATTAAGTATTACCTATTACAAATGCTTCATTGAGCATTGAATTTAGGTCAGATTGAAAATCCTCTGTAGGATCCCTCCTCAATAATTCATAGGTGGTCTTATCGTTTCTGAGTCTAATACTCACCTCCAGATAATCTACCCTATTTTGGATAACGATCGCCCCCCCCCCATTATCTGCTTGCTTGACTACAATACTAGAATTGCTTTAAATGTATTTGATAGCTTGTATTTCCCATCCAGAGAGATTGCTATTAGTTTTAAAATTCTCTTTCTCACACAGAAGTTTGAAATCCCTATACACCAAAGCATAGAATGTGTCCAAATAGTTATATAGGATGAAAAATGGATTTGAGTCTAAATAACGTGTGCTTAAATCCCAAATCTATATAATTTGTATCATGTACCAAAGATGATACCTCTGAGTTTTCATGAATAGTGAAGTTTTCTAAATCTACTGTATATCTGAACCTTCATTATCTACTAATATAGTCGTTAATGTTTCAATAATATCAGGATCAGAATGTGGTGAATTGGTGCCATCATCATTATTGGGGATCAGGTTTTTTAATTTGGAATAATGATGCTTCAGGGTAATCTTCCTGATAAATTTCTTAAGATCTATAAATAGATCAAAAAGTTGGGGTTTACTTGTAGGTGCAAATGATAGCCCTTTTCGTAAGGCCAACATATGTTCGTTATTAGGTATTTTCTTTTATAAATTGAAAATCCCAACCTCTTTTAGTGCTTCCTTTGAGGGGTACCATATTTCTCTTTTCTTCCTTCTCTTGATCCCCTCGCTCTTACCCCTTCTTGTGGCTCGTATGACCTTTTTGACCGTCGTGGTTGAAAAAACTCTATTTTTCTTAGATCCTTTTCTATTCTCTCTTTTTCTTTTTGTTGATAAGTATTTTTGGTTCTTGACCTGGTGGCTCTCCCTAAAAAAGATTCCTTAGGTGTAGAGGCTTTATGAATGTTTTCAATTGTTGCATTTGTTTTAGGAATATTTGTCTTAGGCCTTGCTCCCAATCCCATACTTTTATTATATCCCATTGTAACAAAGGTGTATTGGGTCGCCTAATGGAGGATGTACCTATGACTCCGGGGCATGTCTGTAATGTTGGGCCTTTGGTCTCTAACTCCATTAATTGTATTTTCTGCATCTATTCTTGATTGGTGTCTTGGGTAGAGTTATTGATGGGGTTCTGCACTATTAATCTGAATGGGCCCTGACACTTTAATATTAGTATTACTGTTGGTGTAATGAGTCTTTTTTTTATTCCATTATTCATTTTATCATTGCCTTTATTATTAATGTTTTTATTATTAGTAGTGTCAGCTTTGTTCCAATTCTCAAACATTTATTTTGTTTAATATTAATCGTATTATTTTCAAAACTTTCAATTCTTTTATTTAAAATATCACTATAATTACTATAATTGTCATCTTTCTCATATTTGGTCATTTTTTTAATATAGATTTTGAATTTGAATTTCTAACATCTAAAATTGATTTTCTCTATAGGAGACAAGCAATTTCATAAGTGCTATTGAGCTCCTATCTAATATTTCATTCCATGTATTGGTAAACCCTTCATCTTCAAAAGTGGGATTCTTTAAAATGCGTAACCCTCGTGGGATCCAATTACTCAATATATATTCACTTAAACTCGTTTGATCCCAAAAGGAAAATATCTCATTTTTGAGCAATTTTTCTAACAAGCGAAAATCCCTTTTTATATCAGTATTTGGAATTTCTTCCACTAAAAGATCACTACTGTCAGAAAAAATCTTTCTGACATTAGTACGTCTAGATAGTCACTCATCTACAAGGTTATATTTGATGGGTATAATGAGATCACTGGTGGACTCCATAATTGGCCGAGCAGCTATACACATGGGTTTTGAAGACATATGAAAATATTATATTTGCTGAGTGAACCAAAAATATTTATAATTATATAAAAATGAGGATATTAAAACCTCTAAGATATTTAACCAAGTTCAGCTAGCGCTCTAGCCTCAATGGACAGAAATTATTATTGTTCTCACAATAAGGAACAATAACTTACAATATAATCAATAAGTATGTATGATGTAATACATACAATTATAAGTCCATATGAGTAGATATGTACAGTATAGAGTCCAATCCAATAGCTTGTATGGGTGATGCTGCTTTCTTTGCTGGATCCAACCCTTGGTCCAAGATAAAAAGCTATAGAAAAAAAGAAGAAGAGAAAAGTACAAAACACATAGTGCAGTATTACAAATTTATTACGTTGAAGTAACGGTTAAAAACACTTACAAGTGTAAGTAGATAAAGAGCACATCAGTAAATGTGATGATCCTTGATGAAGTGGATACTGGAACCACCGGAATGTCCCCGTGTCCTGCCAGGAGGTTTCCTTCAATCTGTGCTCCTTCCCTCTCCGATCGGTGCGGCTCCGCTTCCACGTCACGTGTGCTTGTGACGTCACCGCGTCCACGTGCTTGCACCGTCTAGAGGGGGTTGGTTCTCGAGCTGATGTACACTCCCTTGCTGGTTCATGCGGACAGGATCCGTGTTCTCCACTGTCACTCCAACTTTTCCAATTTCAGCAGCCTTAGTAGCAAAATCTAGGAATATTGCACCAGTGAGTTGTCCCAATTCCATTCCACACTGGATCTCATTGCAAATTTTAGCAGGGTAGTTACCGTGTAGTGTTTGGGGCGAAAACCAAATTGGAATGGGCTAGGGAAATTTGTATTGGTATAGTAATCGCTTAATTGGAAGTGAACATATTTTTCCATGACTTTGGATAGTATTGGGAGAAGAGAGATTAGCCTGTAGTTTGAGACAGTGTTTTTGTCACCACTTTGAAGATTGGGACAACTCTGGCAGTTTTGCAGGTCTTAGAAATATGGCCTGCAGACAGAATAGAGTTGACTATGGAAGCAATTGGTTTGGCAATGGCTGGGGCACCAAGTCTTAGGATCTTAGATTGCAGTAAATTAGGTCCACATTGGCTGCTTAATTTTAATTTGAAGATCACTTGTGTAATCTCCTCTTCAGATACTGGTCCGAATTGAAAATTGTGAGCAGTGTTGGGAGAGGGTGTGGCTATATGGGTAATCTCAGTATGAGGTTCATGTTTGTGGTTTGGGTTGCGTTTTGCTAATAAGTTAGTAGCACACCCCACAAAGTGCTACTAACGCATTGAATGCATTTGCAATGTCAGTGGGATTTGTCAGTGTAATATCCTCCTTAGTGATATTACTTGGTTTTTGATGGCTAGAAGGTTGGTATATATTGTGGATCACCTTACAGAAGTTAGCTGGGTTTGATGTATTCTGGCGAAGATTATCAGAGTAATAGTGTGCTTTTGCACGTCTTGTTTACCTTGTGCACATATTCCGCAGGCATCAGTGTGAGGATCCAGGGGTCACCGCGGTCGCAGCGTGACCCCCCCTCACCTATTTTTGCTCCCGCTACTGTAGGGTTCCTTCCTCGCCGCTCCCTACCGGCTCCCGTGGTTGGGAGTCTTCCCTGACAGCGGACGGCTGCTGCTCCGCGGGCAGCTGGTGCTCATGCGGCTGCCATTGCATCTGCGTGCGTGCCTCCCTCATTACGGAGCGTGCGCCGGAACAAGATAATTTATTCACTGCTCTTGCAGTGAAGCCACGCCCCCCGTCCACTCGCTGGCTACCACTTAACCCCAAAGCTTCCCACCTGGTTGCCTATCATAGGAACCAATCCAGGACAGCTCCTCGTGCCCCTCCAGGCCTGCCTCCGCTTCCCATTGGTCAGCCGCAGTATATAGTACCTGTATTACCTCTCCCACATCGCTCGACATAGTATCTCTTGGTGGATGTCTATTCTGGCTCTCTCTTGTCTTCGCTTATTCAGGTTTTCGACTCGGCTTGGCGGACTACACTCTATGGCTCTCAACCCCCGGCTCCCTCTTGACCTCGCTTCTTCTCACGTCCCTCGATCTCAGCTTTGACCTCAACCTTTCGGATCTCTCCACTCCCTGACCTTGACTAACAGCAACGACTACGTCTCTTCTTTTAGCGGTACCGGCAAGTATTGTATTGTATTGTATGTCTTTATTTATATAGCGCCAAAAATGTACATAGCGCTTCACAGTAGTAATACATGTCATATAAATAACCAATAATATAAATAACAGATCATGGGAATAAGTGCTTCAGACATACTGTAAAAGTAACATTAAGGAAGGAGTCCCTACTCCGAGGAGCTTACAATCTAATTGGTAGGTAGGGAGAACGTACAGAGACAGTAGGAGGGAATACTAGTAAGTGCGTCTGCAGGGGGCCAAGCTTTATGTGTCATGTGTCCATGATTATCCAGTGCTACTCATATGCTTCTTTAAGCAGATGTGTCTTAAGGTGGGTCTTAAAGGTGGATAGCGAGGGGGCTAGTCGGGTATTGAGGGGAAGGGCATTCCAGAGGTGTGGGGCAGAAAGTGAGAAAAGTTTAAGGCGGGAGAGAGCTTTAGATACAAAGGCGGTAGAAAGAAGACATCCTTGAGAAGAACGCAAGAGTCGTGATGGTGCATAGCGAGAAATTAGGGCTGAGATGTAAGGAGGGGCAGAAGAATGTAAAGCTTTAAAAGTGAGCAGGAGAATTGAGTGTGAGATTCGTGATTTAATCGGAAGCCAGGAGAGGGATTTCAGGAGGGGAGATGCGGAGACAGATTTAGGAAAGAGTAGAGTGATTCTGGCAGCAGCGTTTAGGATAGATTGTAGGTGAGACAGGTGAGAGGTAGGAAGGCCGGACAGCAGGAGGTTGCAGTAATCGAGACGTGAGAGAATGAGGGCCTGAGTCAGAGTTTTAGCAGTTGAGTAACAGAGGAAAGGGTGTATCTTTGTGATATTGCGGAGGAAAAAGCGACAAGTTTTAGAAACGTTTTGAATATGAGAGGAGAATGAGAGAGAGGAATCAAGTGTGATCCCTAGGCAGCGTGCTTGGGCTACTGGGTGAATGATCGTATTTCCAATAGCGATGTGAAGGAGGTAGTAGGGCCAGGTTTGGGAGGAAGTATAAGGAGCTCTGTATTTGCCATGTTAAGTTTCAGTCGGCGGATGGCCATCCAGGATGATATTCCAGAGAGGCATTCAGAAACTTTGGTCTGTATAGCAGGTGTAAGGTCAGGGGTTGAAAGGTAAATTTGTGTGTCGTCAGCATAGAGGTGATATTTAAACCCAAAAGATGTGATTAGGTCACCTAGAGAGAGTGTGTAGAGAGAAAAGAGAAGGGGTCCCAGGACAGAGCCCTGGGGTACCCCCACAGAGAGATCAATAGAGGAGGAGGAGGTGTTAGCAAAAGAGACACTGAAGGTACGATGGGAGAGGTAAGAGGAGATCCAGAGATCCAGGATAAAGTATTGCTACAGCTATTTCCACCTGGCCATGCCAAAACACCACACTGCGGACATGCTCCTTCTGCTTCGGGTGCGTGCACATATACGTCCCAACCTCAGTATAAGGGACGGGTCTGGTCTGCGGGAAGCACCGGCATAACATTATGTCGAGCCCACAAGACGCAGACCAGACTGATCTGGCCTCTATGATGACGGCCATGTATCAACAAATCCAGGCCTTAACTGATCAGATGGCTCTCCTCACTCAACAGTTACAGGACCTTTCATTTCAGGCACCACCTGTGACCACACCGCCGGTGCAGGTAGAACCGGTGTCTTCTGCGACACCAGGTCTGAAGATTCCGGCACCTAAGCCGTACGCGGGGGATCCGCACGCCTGTCGTGGATTTCTCAATCAATGCGAGATCCAGTTTGAGATGGCCCCGCAGCAGTATTCCATTGGTCATAAGAAAGCTGCATATGTTTACAGCCTACTGACGGGAAATGCGCTGGCATGGGCCTCCCCGATTTGGGAACTACGACCCAAAATCACCCAAGATTACGCTGCCTTTAGACAAGACTTTCGGCAGGTCTTCGATATCCCCGCATGCCAAGAAACTGCCTCTGACACTTTGCTTCAGCTCTCACAAGGACGTCGGTCCGTGGCCCAATTCGCCTTGGAGTTCAGGACCATAGCAACCGAGACATGATGGGACCAGGAGGCCTTAGTCTCAGTCTTCTGGCGAGGCTTAACGAATTCTGTGAAGGACGAACTCACCTCACAACCCAGGCCAGGACTTCTGGAAGAACTCATCTCCCAGGCCATTCGCGTGGATCAACGTCTTTAGGTACGCCATGCTGAGCACCAACACCCCCGATTTATGCCTTTTCGTGACCATTTTCCCAGGTTCTCTTCAACCACGGGACCTGCCGTCTCCCCGATGCACGCTCTGGAGATCCAGAGCCGATGCAAGTCGGAGTCCAATGCCCTCGGGCACCGATACGACAATTTCGCCAAGCCGGTGGGTTATGTTACTACTGCGGATCTTCCGAGCATCTGGTCCGCGAATGTCCACTATGTCCGGGAAACGACCAAGCCCAGTGTGTACGAAGGGGCTCTCCCTGGGTGCTAAATCTCCTTGTCCCCTTTCCAGAAAGGAACTTCCCAAAAAATTGACCATTTCCGTCTCCTTCTCTGGTCCCACCTCCACAGCGGCATTTATCGATTCCGACGTGGGAGGAAATTTCGTGGACCAGACCTTCTCTGAACAGAACCAGATTCCACTCATTAGGAAGATGTCTCCCGTTGCCTTGGTAGGGATCGACGGCCGTTCGCTCACCCCGGCATACAGGTCCTTGGAGACTTTCCCCCTCACACTTTCTTCTCATTCCCACAAGGAGACCCTGGTCTTTGATGTCAGTCACCCTTGGCTTACCTTGGTTGCAGAAGCACAACCTGCACATCAATTGGACAACCCAAGATCCCATTGTCTGGAGGTCAATGTCAGATGAGTCTTCCCCACCAGTTGTACTTCCGCCTCAACTGCTAGCTAATACATCCAACCCTAAGGGAGATTTACCCTCCCCGTACGCAGATTTTCTGGATGTCTTCAGTAAAACTCAATCCGAGCTACTACCCCCTCACAGGTCATACAATTGTCTGATAGACTTGGTACCTGGATAAACATTGCCCAAATCCAAATCCTACCCCCTCTCTCTGCCTGAGACGGAAGCCATGGACGAATATATTCGCGAGAACTTGAAGCGGGGCTTTATATGGCATTCCAATTCGCCCGCAGGGGCTGGATTCTTTTTCGTTAAGAAGAAAGACGGTAGTCTCAGACCGTGTATACACTACCGGGGTCTGAACCGCATTACGGTAAAGAACCGTTACCCACTCCCACTCATCTCTGAACTCTTCTATAGACTTCAAGGTTCTAACCTCTTTTCCAAGCTAAACCTTCGCGGGGCATATAATCTCATTCGCATCCGGGAGGGCGACGAATGGAAGACCGCCTTTAACACCCGTAGCGGCCACTACAAATATCTCGTGATGCCCTTCGGCTTATGTAACGCCCCGGCGGTCTTTCAGGACTTTATCAATTACATTTTTCGGGATGTCCTTAACCGTTTTGTAATTGTTTATCTGGACGATATTCTTATTTTTTCTAAGAATCTAAAGGCTCATATCATCCATACGAAGTTTGTGCTCTCCCGCTTCCGAGAGAACCGCTTGTTCGCTAAGATGGAGAAGTGCCTTTTTCACCAGTCCACCACCTCCTTTCTTGGTTATATTATTTCCAACAGGGGATTTGCCATGGACCCAGAGAAACTTAAAACTGTAGTGGATTCCCTCAAGTCTATTCAGCGGTTTCTAGGGTTTTCCAATTATTACCGGAAATTTATTTGCAACTTTTCCACAATCATGTCTCCGATCACGGCATTGACCCAAAAAGAAGCTGATCCTTCATTCTGGTCACCTGAGCAGTCACGGCTTTCAAAACATTGAAACAAGTATTTGTCTCAGCTCCCATCCTCCAACACCCGAACACCAATTTTCCATTTACCCTAGAGGTAGATGCTTCGGACTGTGGGGCCGGCGCAGTCCTATCCCAGAGATTTTCACCCTTGCGGTTTGTTCTCTAAGAAGTTTTCTCCAGCTGAGAGGAACTATGACGTGGGCAATAGGGAACTTTTGGCTGTTAAATTTGCCCTTCAGGAATGGAGGCATCTTCTGGAGGGGTCAAAAGAGCCGTTCATGATTCTCACGGACTATAAAAATCTTTTATACATCGAGAGTTCCCGCCGCTTAGGCCCCCGTCAAGCCCGCTGGTCGTTATTTTTCTCCAGGTTTAATTTAATTTTGTCCTACATTCCCGGCACCAAGAACGTCAAGGCGGATGCCGTTTCTAGACAGTATTCTTCTAAAGAGAGACCGGAGAAAACTACCGAGTCCATCCTTCCCAAGCAAAAGATCCTCGCGGTCGCGCATTCAAGAATCTTGAAAAAATCATCAAGTCTCAAACACAACTTCCTAGTGATCTCGAGTTACCGAAGGACACTTTGTATGTAGAGCCCAAGTTTATTCCTGAGATTCTGGATTGGGGGGCACCTTCCCGTTTGGCAGGACATCCGGGATTCAAAAAAACATTGGACCTTGTTGCAGGATACATGCAACCACACGTGGGGTTTCTTGATAAGGCTTATTTATTGTGCCTTAAAAAATACAGCACACAAAAACAAAATAGCTTCTTTTCAGCATACAAAAACAAAACAGCTTCTTTTCAGCATACAAAAACCCAGACAGTTCATCAAACATGTATCTTGAAAACAGACCTTATAGCAGTAATCTACTTCAGCGTTTCAGTCCTATCTCTTGACCAGCCAGCCTGCATGGGTGTACAGCCTGGGGGTTTTAAACACCTTGATGAGGCAGCTGGGATCAGACTAATCAACTCAGCTGAAAATTAGCCTCCTTACTTCTGCATTACACATAAGTCTGCCAGGCATAGGGTTGGTGACGTTTATTGACCCTGTCACATTCCTCCCCTGCTAGGCCTCGGCCATGTTAACCGCTTGCTGGCGGAAGCGTGCTGAAGCGTGCTCCCGCTCAGCACTGAGCCCCTACAGCCGCAACTAGAGCGGAAGCGCAGGTCTTAGGGGAATTTAAAATTCCCCCGCTTGCCGGCGCGACAGGCCGGTCACGTGAGCGGATCGCCCAATGAGGGTGAACAAGCTCCGTGACATCACTGGCCCGCCCCCGGCCAGTGACGCGCCCGCCCCCCGCCCGCCCCCAGACCGCCCCCCTGACGGCCCGCTGACGGCGCGTGCGGTAAGCAACCGCAAGGCCAGGGAAAGCACCCGCTTTCCCTGAGCCTCAGCGCGCTTCAGCGAACAAGCAGGGAGCATGGACTCAGCCTTAGTGTGTGGCTGGGGCCATGCACAGCTGAAGCCTGACCATCCACCCCTTCTCTAGAGA
>CM071567.1:153935945-153952979 GCA_036426205.1 Ascaphus truei | reverse complement strand
TGAATCAGCATTCGCATTTTCTTTTCCAGGTCTGTGCTGAATCTCAAACGAGAAGGGTTGGAGGGCCATATACCACCTGGTCAACCTAGTATAGAGTCTTTCATACTATTTAACCACTTCAATGGAGCATGGTCTGAAATGGACTCCTGCCAGGTAATGCCCTAAGGCCTCAATTGCCCACTTTACTACGAGGCACTCCTACTCAATTACTGATTGCCAGGGAAAGCACCCGCTTTCCCTGAGCCTCAGCGCGCTTCAGCGAACAAGCAGGGAGCATGGACTCAGCCTTAGTGTGTGGCTGGGGCCATGCACAGCTGAAGCCTGACCATCCACCCCTTCTCTAGAGATGAAATCAGCATTCGCATTTTCTTTTCCAGGTCTGTGCTGAATCTCAAACGAGAAGGGTTGGAGGGCCATATACCACCTGGTCAACCTAGTATTAGAGTCTTTCATACTATTTAACCACTTCAATGGAGCATGGTCTGAAATGGACTCCTGCCAGGTAATGCCCTAAGGCCTCAATTGCCCACTTTACTACGAGGCACTCCTACTCAATTACTGAGTAGTTTTTTCCCCTTGGGAACAATTTCCTACTCACAAAAAGGATCGGATGTTCCACTCCCTCAAACTGTTGTGAGAGCACTGCCCCTAGCCCTATCTCTGAGGCATCAGTTTGCACGATAAAACGCTTATCGAAGTCTGCGCTTCTAAGGATGGACCCTCTGATAGACACATTTTTACCACCTCAAAGGCTCTTTGGCACTCCCTTGACCATACCACTTGTGTAGGGGAACACTTTTTTGTGAGGTCTGTTAGTGGGGCTGCAACTTCCGAGTAGTTGGGGTTGAACCGTCAATAGTAATCTGCTAAACCCAGCAGAAAGCGTACCTGCGTCTTTGTTTGGGGGGTCGGAACTTCTTTCAGGGCAGCTGCCTTGTCGGCTAGTGGCCTTACTTTTCCACCTCCCACTGCATACCCTAAGTACTTAGTTTCTGCCTTACCTAAGGCACATTTCTTAGGGTTGGCTGTGAGCCCTGCCTCTCTTAGAGATTTGAGGACCGCTTTCAGCCTATTTAGATGGGCCCGCCAGTGTCTACTATAAATGACAATGTCATCTGGGTAGGCTGCGGCATAAGCCCTATGAGGTCTCAGCACTTTATCCATGAGTCTCTGAAATGTGGCTGGGGCTCGATGCAGTCCAAATGGCATTGGCACAAACTGGTATACACCCATGGGGGTGGCAAAGGCTGTTTTGCACTTGGAATTTTCCTCCAAAGGTATTTGCCAGTATCCTTTTGTTAAGTCCAGCGTGGATATATATTCCGCATTACCAATGAACTCGTCGACCCTGGGCATCAGATATGCGTCAAACTTGGATACTGCATTGACCTTTCGGAGGTCCACACAAAATCTTACCTTCCCATCGGGTTTAGGGACCATAACTAGTTGTGAGGACTCCGAGGTCACGTTGGTCGCAGCGTGACCTCCCCTCACCTCTGTCCGAGCGGCTGTGCGGCTCCGTCCTTGCCACTCCCGCCCGGCCTCCGTGGAGGGGGGGCTTCCCCATCCTCCCCGTCGGGCTGCCGCTGCCCTGCGCGGGGCTGGTGCTCGGGTGCCTGCTGTTGCTACTGCGCACGCATCCCCTGCTGTTACAGGACGCATTCCAGCACCAGCTATTTTATTTACTGCTCTTGCAGTGAAGCCACGCCCCCTCCCACCCGCTGGTTACTAGTTAACCGTAAACCTTACCACACAGCCTATTATGGAAACCAATCCTGGACTGCTCCTAGGGCTCCTCCAGGCCTGCCTCCATTACCCATTGGTCAGCCACAGTACTTAATTCCTGTTCTGCCTCTCTCACACCACTCGACATAGTCTCTGCTACAGACGTCTATTCTGGCTCTCCCTTTCTCTTCGTGCATTCAGGTTGTGACCTGGCTTGGCGGACGTGCTTATCTGGCTCTGGATCCCGGCTCCCTCCTGACCCTGCAGCTTCTTCCATCCCTCGACCTCAGCTTGGACCTCAACCTTCCGGATCTCTCTCTCCCCAACCTTGGCTAACGGCAACGACTTTGCCTCTTCAGTACCTGTACCGGCAAGTATTGCTACACCTGTTCACACCTGGCCTGGCAATGCCAAAACACCATACTCCGTACATGCTCCTTCTGCTGCGGGTGCGTGCACATATACGTCCCCACCTCAGTATAAGGGACGAGTCTGGTCTGCGGGCAGCACCGGCGTATCATTATGTCGAGCCCACAAGACGCAGACCAAACTGACATGGCCACCATGATGACGGCCTTGTATCAACAAGTCCAGGCCCTAACTGACCAAGTGACTCTCCTCACTCAACAGGTACAGGATGTTTCTTTTCAGGCACCACCTGGGGCCACACCGCCACTGTTGCCAGAACCGGTAACCGCCGCGACCTCCGGCCCTAAGATCCCGGCACCTAAACCGTATGCGGGGAATCCGCAAGCCTGTCGCGTTTTTCTTAATCAGTGCGAGATTTAGTTTGAGATGGCTCCTCAGCAATATTCCACTGGTCACAAGAAAGTGGCATATGTATACAGCCTCCTTACAGGGATAGCACTGGCATGGGCCTCTCCGATTTGGGAACTACGTCCCGATATCACCCGCGACTACGCGGCTTTTAGACGCGACATTCGACAGGTCTTCGAAACCCCCGCACCAAGAAACTGCCTCTGACTCTTTGCTTGATCTTTCTCAGGGACGTCGTTCCGTGGCCCAGTACGCCTTGGAGTTCAGGACCATAACAGCTGAGACACGATGGGGCCAGGAGGCTTTAGTCGCAGTCTTCTGGCGAGGCTTAACGGACGCCGTCAAGGATGAGTTCACCTCACAACCCAGGCCAGGGCTTCTGGAGGAACTCATCACCCAAGCCAATCGAGTGGATCAGCACCTACAGGTACGCCGCGTCCAACGCCAGTTTCCCCGATTTACACCCTTCCGTGCTCCTTTTCCCAGATTCTCTCCAACCACAGGACCTGTTATCTCCCCGTTACCCGCTTTGGAGGCTCCGGAGCCGATGCAACTTTGAGTCCAGCGTTCCCGGACACCGATACTGCAAGCTCGCAAAGATGGTGGATTATGCTATTACTGCGGGTCCTTCGAGTATCTGGTCCGTGAATGCCCACTATGCCCGGGAAACGACCAAACCCAGTGAGTAGGAGGGGGCTCTCCCTGGGTGCTAAATCTCCTTGTCCCCTTTCCAGGAAGGAACTTCCTAAAAAATTAACTATTCCTGTCTCTCTCTCGGGCCATACCTTCTGTACCTCCACTGCGGCATTTATCGATTCCGGCGCGGGAGGAAATTTCATGGACCAAACCTTCTCTGAACAGAACCAGATTCCCCTCATTAGGAAGAAGTCTCCCGTTGCCTTGGTCGGGATCGACGAACGTCCGCTCACCCCGGCATACATTTCCTTGGAGACTTGCCTCATCACCCTTTCCTCTCATTCCCACAAGGAGACCTTGGCCTTTGATGTAATCCACGCTCCCGGAACTCCAGTCGCTCTCGGCTTACCTTGGTTGCAGAAGCACAATCTTCTCATCAATTGGACATCCGAAGATCCTATTGCTTGGAGGTCGAGGTTGGAGGAGCCATCTCCAAAAGCCGTACTTCCGCCTCGACTGCTGGCCAATGCATCCAACCCTAGGGGAGGGTTGCCCGCTCCATATGCTGCTTTTCTGGATGTCTTCTGCAAGATCCAATCCGAACTTCTACCCCCTCACGGACCTTCCGATTGTCCTATAGACTTGGTGCCTGGATACACACTGCCCAAATCCAAGTCCTACCCCCTCTCTCTTCCTGAGGCGGAAGCCATGAACGAATATATCCGTGAGAACCTTAAACGGGTTTTTATTCGGCCCTCCAATTCGCCCACAGGAGCTGGTTTCTTTTTCGTCAAGAAAAAGGACGGTACTCTCAGACCGTGTATAGATTACCGGGGACTGAACCGCATCACGTTGAAGAACCGTTACCCACTTCCTCTCATTTCTGAATTATTCGACAGACTTCAAGGTGCTAACGTGTTCTCCAAGCTTGACCTTCGCGGGGCGTATAATCTTATTCGCATCCGGGAGGGCGACGAATGGAAGACCGCCTTCAACACCCATAGCGGCAACTAAGAATATCTCGTGATGCCTTTCGGATTATGTAGCGCTCCGGCGGTTTTTCAGGACTTTATCAACGACATCTTTCGGGATGTCCTTAATCGTTTTGTTATTGTTTATCTGGATGACATCCTTATCTTTTCCAAGAATTTACAGGACCATATCATCCATACCAAGTTTGTACTCTCCCGCCTTCGGGAGAACCGTTTGTTTGCCAAGATGGAGAAATGTCTCTTTCACCAGTCTACAGTACTACCTCTTTTCTCGGATATATTATTTCCAACACGGGGTTGGCCATGGATCCTGAGAAACTTAAAGCCGTAATGGACTGGCCACAACCCGACTCCCTCAAGTCTATTCAGCGGTTCCTAGGCTTTTCCAATTATTACCGGAAGTTTATTCGTAACTTCTCCTCCATCATCGCCCCGATAACAGCACTGACCCAAAAAGGAGCTGATCCTTCATCTTGGTCTCCTGAAGCAATTTCAGCTTTTGAAACACTGAAACAAGCATTTGTCTCAGCTCCCCTCCTTCGACACCCGGACACCAATTTTTCCTTCATCCTAGAGGTAGACGCTTCGGACTGCGGGGCCGGCGCTGTCATATCCCAAAGGTTTTCTCCCCAGGATAAACTTCACCCTTGCGGTTTTTTCTCAAAATTTTTCCCCAGCTGAGAGGAACTATGGTGTGGGCAATAGAGAACTTTTGGCCATCAAGTTGGCCCTTCAGGAATGGAGGCATCTGTTGGAGGGGTCAAAAGAGCTGTTTACTATTCTCACGGACCACAAGAATCTTTTATACATCGAGAATGCCCGTCGCTTAGGCCCCCACCAAGCCCGCTGGTCGTTATTTTTCTCCAGGTTCAATTTTATTTTGTCCTACATTCCCGGCACTAAGAACGTCAAGGCGGATGCTCTCTCTAGACAATATTCTTCTGATGAGAGAAAAAGAGAAAACTACAGAGTCTATCCTTCCCAAACAAAAGATCCTCGCGGTCGCTATATTCAAGAATCTTGAGAAGATCATCAAGTCTCAAAGTCACCTTCCTAGCGATCTTGAGATCCCAAAGGACACCTTATACGTGGAGGCCAAGTTTATTCTGGACATTCTGGAATGGGGACATGCTTCCCGTTCGGCAGGACATCCAGGCTACAAAAAGACTTTGGATCTCATCCGTCGTAACTTTTGGTGGCCCAATATGGCCAAATCTATTCTTGAGTTTACCCTGGCCTGTCCGGTATGTGCACACAATAAGATTCCTATTCAGAGACCCCATGGTCTTGTTTTGCCTTTACCCATCCCGGAGCACCCCTGGTCTCACATATCCATGGACTTTATTGTCGAATTGCCTAGGTCGAATGGCATGAACACCATTCTACTAGTGGTGGATCGGTTTTTCAAGATGCCACATTTCGTTCCTCTCAAAGGATTACCTTCCTCACCCGCCCATGCCGATATTTTCTCCAAAGAAATTTTCCGGATCCATGGCATTCCCACATCCATCGTATCGGATCAAGGCTCTCAATTTGTTTCCAGATTCTGGAGGACCTTCACCAGAAGACTGGGCATTTCTTCTTCTTTTTCTTCAGGGTATCACCCTCAATCTAATGGGCAGACCGAGAGGGTGAATCAATCTCTCAAGAAGTATATAAGGTGCTTCGTCTCTGACTCCCAGGATGACTGGGCGGAATTACTACCCTGGGCTGAGTATGCCTTTAATTCCTCCAGGAATTAATCCACTCGTGAGACGCCTTTCTTTATTAATTATGGATTCCACCCGGGATTCCACCCGGCTCGCCTGCCTATTTCCAATATCTCCTCTGGAGTACCAGCCGTGGATGAACACATATTCCTCCTACAGGACTCTTGGGCTAGAATTCAAACGGCACTTCAAAAGGCCTCCCTGACTTCGAAAATCCAGGCTGTCCGTCGTCGCCGACCTGCACCAAATTACAAGCCAGGGGATAAGGTTTGGTTGTCTACCAAGAATATCCACCTCAAAACCCCTTCCCCTAAATAGGTTTCTGGGCCCATTTCCTATCATGGAGCAGGTAAACCCGGTGGTCTTCCATCTTCAATTACCTCAAAGCATGAGAATTCCTAATGTTTTTCACACATCACTTCTCAAGCCGTTCATCTCCAGTCCCCTCTTTCCGGACCACAATCTTAAACCAGATCCAGTGATCATACAGGGCAACAAAGAGTACGAGGTCCAAGCTATACTAGATTCCCGCCTCTCAAGAGGTAAGGTCCATTTCTTGGTCCATTGGAAGGGCTTTGGACTCGAAGAAAGGTCTTGGGTACCTCTTTAAGACATTCACCCACCAGGACTTCTCAAACGCTTCCGGAAAAAGTTTCCATCCAAACCATGGAAGGATCGTCCTGAGGCTGACCCTGAAGGGGGGGGAGTACTATGAGGATCCAGAGGTCACGGCAGTCGCAGCATGACCCCCCCCCTCACCTCTTTTTGCTCCCGCTTCTGTGCGGTCCCTTCCTTGCCACTCCCGACCGACTCCCATGGTTGGGGGTCATCCCTGTCATCCCCTGAGGGCGGCCGCTTCTCCGCGGACAGCTGTTGCTCAGGCGGCTGCCATTGCATCTGTGCGCGCACCTCCCCTTGTTACAGAGCGCGCAGCGGACCAAGATAATTTATTCACTGCTCTTGCAGTGAAGCCACGCCCCCTGCCCACGCGCTGGCTACCACTTAACCCCAACACTTCCCACCTGGTTGCCTATCATGAGAACCAATCCAGGACAGCTCCTCGTGCCCCTCCAGGCCTGCCTCCGCTTCCCATTGGTCAGCCACAGTATATACTACCTGTATTACCTCTCCCACATCGCTCGACATAGTATCTCTTGGTGGATGTCTATTCTGGCTCTCTCTTGTCTTCGCTTATTCAGGTTTTCGACTCGGCTTGGTGGACTACACTCTCTGGCTCTCGACCCCCGGCTCCCTCTTGACCTCGCTTCTTCTCACATCCCTCGATCTCAGCTTGGACCCCGTCCTTCCGGATCTTTCCACTCCCTGACCTTGGCTAACGGCAACGACTATGTCTCTTCTTTGACCGGTACCGGCAAGTATTGCTACAGCTATTTCCATCTGGCCTGGCAACGCCAAAACACCACACTCCGGACATGCTCTTTCTGCTGCGGGTGTGTGCACATATACGTCCCCACCTCAGTATAAGGGACAGGTCTGGTCTTTGGGCAGCACCGGCGTAACAATCAGTAGTTATTAAGATCCTTGGTAGTGCCAGTTACTTTGTAACTTTTCCACAAGGCATCCCTGAAATTGTGAGTACTTTAAGGTCAGTTGTAACCCATGGAAGGTGGTTCCCCCATACTCTTATTCTGCATAGTAGGGCATGGATATCACACAGTTTTAAGAACTTGGATTGGAAATAGTCGAGAGCAGAATCGGGGTCAGGAATTAAGTCGATTCTGTAACAAGGACAGTTGGTAAAGTCAGCCAGAAACTGTTGTGGATTAAAGTTTCTAAATGTTCTAGTGAGGTGAACTTTTGGACGTGATAGGGGTGGTTTAATTTTCCTTACACAGTACACTATTGTATGGTCACTGAAAATATCAGGAAGGATTCCAGAGGATTGAATTCTGCTGAGATTCGATGAGAGAGTCCAGTCTAGCAAGGAATGTTTGTGAGATTTCAGGTTTGTCCGTGTGGGTTGGGAAATGCGTTGCATTATTTTAAGTGACTTGAGTTGTATCTGTATTTTGTGGTTTTTAGGGTTGAGCCAATTGTAGTTGAAATCCTCAAGAACTAGCAGCTCACTCTTCTCATTCAGAGAGGAAATGGAGCCAAGAAACTTGGTGATATCAGGCAGGGACTGTAGAGGGGTTTTAGGGGGCAGTAGATGCCAGCAATCAGGACGGGCTTAGATAATGGAGGAATAGCTGAAGAATGTCTGGCCTGGCTCGTTATCACGTTGTGAACCTAGAGTTCGTTGGGAGGTATGATCATTTCACAGTTACGTCATAGGGGGGGTGAGAGGGAACTCTTTAAAAGAATCTCCATAATATTGAAAGGTCACAGAGGGGTATCTCCTTTTGAAACATAAAGACGAAAAATAAGCTTTTGATACTGGGTGATGAAGTCTATCTATAAAATCCCAGAACTCCTGACCCTTGTTCCCTTGATTCTTACCCAATCCTGTTTGCTAACCCACCCACAAAAATACAGACTCTTTTGCTGTGTACAAATGGCCACAGCATTTTATTATACATAAATCAACATTCCTGGACCTGCTCAGCAAATAGCCCCACCTATTGATCCTGATTATGCTCACCACCGCTACATAAGCCCTCCTGGTTCGTAACACCTGTTGTCTCTTGTAGGCGTATACCCCGCACCTGGAGTACACCCCGCACCTGGTCCTGACCCAGGAGCGCATCCTTTGGAGTCTTCTATTTCTCAACATTAGCCACCTGGACAAAACTGACCAGTTTGCACCCATCTAGCTGAAACAAACACCTTACCCTCTTATATCTATTTTCTTTTTTTGTGTCTAAAATATAACGTTTAAAAAATACAATCATAACAATAAACATAAAACATAATATTACCCCATAAACCTGTAACTACAAAAGGGGTGGGGTAAGTGGGAACCTTTTGGGGAGGCCTTCAGGGGATGAAAGATACAGGTCACAGGGCAACAGCCCCTTACAAAACTCCTAACCCCCCTCATCCACCCCCTCCCCCCCTCCGAACATCACTGCAGGGCTCTCAGGTCAAGGGTCATGCTGCCCTCCCCTTAGTTGTTCAGGGGTTCCTCTAATATCTGTCTGTTTCCCCTGTGGTTTATAAGTCTCTCCTTATGTCAGTAACTGTGGTGGATTGTATTGAGATTGGGGAGGGTTGTCAGGTAATGTGTGGTATGGAAATAGTTAATATAAATCACATTTTCAAATATACTTACACTTATGATGTTCTAATCTCAATCTTTGTTTGTATTCTTCTTAGAGGTGCTGATGCAGCTGAAGTGAAAATCCCCAGTTTGAATGTTACAGGAAACTTGATAGGAATGCAGACAGCAGATTGCACACTCAACACTAAAATTATTTAAAATCAGCCCCGTATGGACTTGATGTATTCTACTTTTGTCCATATTATCATCAAGTGGTACTAATGCACAAAGATAAGAAATATTTTCTTTTCTATTAGCTTCTATACCACTTGAAGATAATATGAAGAAAAGAAAATACATCATGCCCATATAGAGCTGATATATGGAGATAGCTATCCTCACTAGAGATGGGCGAATCCGCCCAAATCCGTTTCCCGTATTTTCACTGATGTTATTCTAAAAATCCACTTCATTGTGTAAAATCCACAAATGAATTTGGGTGGTTTCAATCCGTGCGGATTCATAAAAGACTGCCATTGGATACAACCCATGGACGGATTTGTAGAATCCAATCTGCGGATCGAGCAATTCGTTGGCGGATTGGCTGAATCTGTGTATTGGATTCTACAAATCCATCCATGGGTTACGGAATCTGCAGAGTGTATTGGTAATAATAATAGAAAATCCGCAAAACGCAAATCGCCCTTTTTGAGATTAATCCACCGACCAAAGGATCCAGACGATCCGCTACGTATCAAAATTCTTCCCAAAAATTTGCTATCTCTATTCCTCACCTGATATTGAAATGGGGACGTACCCTCTTTCAATCTTTGTGGGAGATAGCCCCACAAAAGACCACAATCACTCTGGGTATAGTTCTTCCCCCAAGGATAATTAATATTGCTGTCATTGGGCCAGACCCTGTGGAACGTCTTATAAAAATGTTTTAACTTTGAAGATAGTTGAACCCTTTTAGCACTGAAGGTGTTTGTACCCCTGAGTGCTAAATACAGTTTTTGGTGCTTGCAATTTTAAAGCTGCAATAACGATAATATTCTTAATATGATCCTAGACAAATCATGTACACCCTTTTTTCAGCATATCTATGGTTTAATGCTATTTTCCATATTTACAGACATCTAAGTCCTAATCTTAAAAAAATTCCTTAAAACATTCAGTCACGTTATTAAGAACTTGAATAAATCATTAATTCAATTTTAGACTTTCAAAATCTAAATATCATTATGTTCCCCACCTGAAATCTGCCAGAACATCTGTTATTTCTTGCTAATTTTTTCTGGCAGTGAGCACGCTTTAGGAACCTTTCGACATGGACTCAGATTACCGGTTGTGTCTGGCAGTGTGAATATATATCACTTTCCATCATATGGCCTGGATTCAAGGCAGCTGGAACATCTGCATAAGTCTGATGCATGGACCTCCACCTACACGAAACACTGATGACCCTGAGTTTCTATACAGTACAGTATATTGGAGCTGAGGCTTTGCTTTCCAGTATAGGGCCCAGGTAGGTATTATTGATAGTCCATAAACAATGGACTTTTTTGAGTCATTCAATCTTTGGATTTATTATTATTTTTTATTTTTTTACCCTGTTTTTTTCTTCTGAGTACCATACACAAAGCTATCTCCAAAATATCTGAATAGGGCCGCCATCCGAGGGGGAAGGGCTGAGACAACTGTCCTGGGCCTGGCTGCTGACAGCGACTGCCTGGCCAAACCCAGAAGTTGTCCCAAACCGGAAGAGTTATAAAATGTTGTATGACCATCATATAAAGAAAAAAAGGTGATGTAGAATAGCGCTAGTGAAATTGTACAATAATCCCTATTATAGGGTGAACTCTAGTGACAAGCTAGGCAGCCAAGGAAAAAATCTGATTGTACAATCAGAAACAATAGCATAAAAACAAAGAGATACCGGCGCCTAATTAGTTCAATTAGGTGGAATAATGAAAGTCCAATGGAAGTAATTGGAGTCCCAAAGTTGTCTGCTGTCCCTTAATCTTGAGGTGACCTGGTGGGGCTTCGTTCGTGGGATTGGAACATGGAATGAAAAGAGAGATGATTAGTGCAACACTGTTATGAATATTCACACAGATATGGACTCACAGACTGACTAACAACACTAACAAGACATACAAACACAAAAGCAAAGCTAATAGTAAAGGTAGTTTAATATAACTAGATTATAAAAAACTGGACAGTATTAGGGATACCTCTGAGGAAGTGTGCTTAGACACACGAAACGCGTAGGGCTATTTCTTTTATTCTCTGGACATTAAGGGACACTCAAGGGACAAACAGGTTCAGTGCTGAGTATCGCAGCTTGGTGTGGAGTACCAGCAGAGTTGATATCGCCGCTTCCCTTGGCTTCGTCGGACGGGTCTACCAGGCCTTGACGTCACATCCGGTGACGTCACTACCGGTCCCGGCACACATCGGAGACGTCATTTCTGGTACCAACCAGGATACACGGAGGAGCACACGGCGTTCTTGGCGCTCTGAGGATTCTCTACACGTGGAGCCTATATCCTACCATCATATGCCAGTAACCTGTTGCCGTCCTGTGAGTGTCACTCAGGTTTTACCCAACCGGATTGGCATCCCTAATACTGACCAGTTTTTTATAATCTAGTTATATTAAACTACCTTTACTATTAGCTTTGCTTTTGTGTTTGTATGTCTTGCTAGTGTTGTTAGTCAGTCTGTGAGTCCATATCTGTGTGAATATTAATAACAGTGTTGCACTAATCATCTCTCTTTTCATTCCATGTTCCAATCCCACGAACGAAGCCCCACCAGGTCACCTCAAGATTAAGGGACAGCAGACCACTTTGGGACTCCAATTACTTCCACTGGACTTTCATTATTCCACCTAATTGGACTAATTAGGCGCCGGTATCTCTTTGTTTTTATGACCATCATATAAGCTCTAAACCCATCAACAGGCATATTAAATATTCATAGGGAAAAACACTATACCCCTACAAATTGTGGTATTTTGTGGGGGCAAACCCCACCCACTGTTGAAAGAGGAGGCCTCTCTATTTCAACTTCAGATGCGGATAACTATACAAACTATCCATACCCTTAGAAACCTCCCCTCAAAGATGCTGCCATAAATAGAAATGTTAAGACAGTGCAGAAACAAATAAACACAAGCAATGATGGGATTTTACAGAGGAAACCCCTGACCCAGTATCTAAACTAAAGGCTGATGTCTCACCTTTAGGTTTCAAAAGGTGACCTCCCTCTGTAATCTTCCAATATTCGGGAGATACTGTCTAATTGATGTAACTGGTATGTTATGCAGTGCCACATCTTAATTTCAAACAGCACTCAATGGATTAATCCTAATATTAACAAATGTATGGATTAATAAAATATTTTGTTACACTATTATTCCATGTCAAATTATTATGCCATGTCGAAAGGCTTATTTTTATTTTTACCCATGGATGTGTTGCTGTTTCCAGCTTTTACACAGCTGGTACAGTTCTTTACAAACAATGTTTTCAGGTGTCCTGGTAGCTTTAAGGTTGATGAACTTAATGATATATAGATTATGCAAGTCTAGCCTGGGTCCCCCTCTGGGCTCCCCTGAAAGGCCCCTTACCTCCCGATCTGTTGCGGAGGGGCGCGTGCATGGCGAATGCGCAGTGTAGGCGGCCAGTAGAGGAGACGCTCCGCAGGGACTACAGACCCCAGATGGCCATAGAGCAGAAGAACATGTGATGCACCACAGCCAATAAGGCTACAGCTTTGCCCCTGGACATCAAAGGATACATTTTGTGAGCTTTGAACCGCGCCATCAGTCGGAGCAGGGACACCATTAGGCTAGGGTGTGTTTGTTTGCAGGTGTCTGTGGCTCCTGCACTAGGCCAGAAACCCCATTAGGCCCCAGCTAGGCTCTGACTCACCCCTGAATCTTGTGGTTGCGGCAGGGACAGGCCCAGTAGATAGGGACACTGCCCCTGTAGCACTGGCAATAGGAACAAAGGCACGAGTGGCTGCATCCTGTCTTCAGGTGTCTGGGACCAGACATCTACTGCTAAAAAGACATTGTATGGTGGCACAGCATACGCGGGACCCACCCAACGTAGAGGTGGAGGCTTCATGGAGGACATCTGGATCTGTGGATCCCATTTTGCAACGTCAACGAGCCCGGGTGTGGCATCATCCAGCAGGTACGAACTCCTTACGTGCACCAACAACACTTTAGTGGGCAGCGCTGTACCGCACATTGGGTGGCGGTTACTTTGTGGACAGCGGGTTGGTTGGGTGCCCAAGGGCCCCTATGTAATTTGGGGACGGTAACTCCATTGAGAGGGGGTTGAGTATTGGAAAGTACAGCTGTGCGTGGCCTGGTGGGTAGACTGTAACTATAGTTAGCTGCAATTATACTACGTGTGTATTATTTCTTATGTGTCCAGTAACGGTGTCATTCTACACTACAGAATCCTGCTACAGGTGGAGGCGCTACCGAGCATCACTCAGGTGCACCCCAGGTTCCCAGCAGCAGAGGCTCAGATCTCCTGGGCACCAACAGGTATTGCACAGCACCACACACACCGTAGCCACACATTTCCCAGGGGGTAGGGGAAAGTGCGCTACACAAGTGTGAAGCTGAGTGAAAGATTTATACAAATTCTTATTCACATAACATTATAATTTTTTTAATTACATTTTTTTTCCAGCATTTGGACTGAAATGCCTCTAGTATGTGGAATAATAACATGGGTAGAATGTTAACCTACTGTACATATTCTGCTGAGAGAATGCATACATGATTTGTCTAGGTTTATATTAAGAATATTATTGCTACTGTGGCTTGAACATTGCTAAGCAAAAATACCAACATTTCTTCAGCACCCATGGATACAAAGAACATCAGCACTGAAAATGTTAGTTTAGTAGGTTAAGTTAAATGTGGCATGGTTATAACCAAAAAAATAACAGCAATAGTCAAAAGTTCGATTCCTTGCTGAAAAGAAAAACTTTTTTTTATTTCCATAGAAACATAAAAAGAAAATGTTTATTTTATAGATTCTCAAATTTGTTTAAGTAACCAGATTTCAGTGGTATGTTATTTTAACAAATATATATTTTGGGTGACTTAAAATAGCAGAACATGTGAGGTGGAGGGGGGGTGGAGGTTAATAGGTGGGAAGCAGGGGGTCTCCAGAGCTGAAGCCAGTACATTTCAGCTCCGGGAACCTCTTGATTTACCAGATACTTACCTCCATAGGTGATGGCAGTAACAGTGCTGCAGATTTAATGTGCATGGTCACCTAGGGCAATAGGAAGGCACACGGGATGATGTCACGGCTTCCTATAGGCCCACATGGCACAGGACATTTATGCTGCCATTTCTATTTCTCCACATAACCCAGCCAGAGCTGCTACTGGCCACCCTACGGAGGTAAGTATCTCTAGAAGCAGGGGTCCCCAGAGCGGAAATTATCATCGTTCAGCTCCGGTGACCCATGCTTAAAACTCATAACGCTAAAGAAAAAAAAAAAAGGAAAAAAAAGGAGAGCAGGATTGCTGCTTTAAGTGGTATTACCCCTTTAAAACATATATTGCACTTGATGGATGACATAAGCATATTACATGTAATGTTTATTAAGTATTACACAATGTACCAAAGCTGTTTGCACTTAGATGGTAAGTGAAAATGGGAATCAATGCATGTAAATAACATTTTAAAAATAATTTTCAATGGACTGTATTTCTTTATAAATAATTCATAGCAAGGCATTTATGTGCTCTGCAGTAGTTAAGCGGTTAATTGGACAGCCATACAAACAGTTCAGTAAGGGAGAAATGAAAACACCATTTTAACTGAAGATCCAAATAACATTAACTGATATGTAAAAAAAAAACAAAATGAGGAAACACTAATTCAAATAAAATGAATACAGATGACTAAATGACAAGTTTATGTAGCATATGTGATTGGGTTGAATTCACGGTGCCTATTTCCATATGTAAAAATCTAAGTATTATGTTGTTAGGCTGTCATTTACATTTTTATAAATGCATTTGGAAAAGTGATGACTTGTATGAATGGCAGCAAAATGATTGAGACTAGCAAGCTGTGTTTGGTGAGAGTTTGTGAACACAGAATAAAACAAAGCCACAGAGGAATTTGCTTTTAAAGGGGATAGACCTTGATCAAAAATAGAAAATCCAAATCAAATATATAATTCAACACGGAAAGTCCTTTCCCAAAAGTTAAGTATATGTTCTGTGCAAAAAAGAAACGACACTTTAATTGAAAAATTCTTCCTTTTGAGAGTGAGAAGTCTATGAGAGCACTGATGCTAAAAATGAGTAATGTAGACACTAAAATAAGTGAGGCTGACTTTAAACAAGAAAGATTTACTCCAAAGAAGTCAGATCTGTCAGACCTTCACAATTGTTAGTGTATGTGGATTATACTGAACTGGACCCTGGCAAAATCGTTATGTGCAGGCGGTGGAAGAAGTGGGGTGCTATCAAAATCATTGGGGGAGGGCAGAGAGTGTAGCCCATTGGAGGGCTGAGACAGACGAGGTTGTATGTATGTGTAGCAGGGTGCCCCTCTTACCTCCGTTGGAGATGTCCTTGCTATGTAAAATAGCAGGACTACAATTCCCAGAAGCCCTGCGTCAGAACTCCTATCTCATGGGCCGTTACAGCAAATCAGGAGTGAGCCCATAGTAACACACAGCAGATGGAGGATCGGGATGGTGCAGCGGCCATCATGCAGTTGGCGCTGCATGTTAGGTATGGGAGATGTGTCTAGTGCGGGGTGGCCATTTTGTGGGGGTGGCCATTTTGTAGAGGTTCTCCTCAGCGTTCTGTTGAGAGTTAACAGTTGAGAGTTGACAGTTGAGAATAGGCAGTTTTCCGGAGCAAGAGAAGAGGGAGAGCTCCCTGACTAGGCCAGAACCTGCCCCTCAGCCCCAAATAGACCCCCCTCAACAAAGATAAGTGTGTAGGGCTGCCCTTAAGATAGGAAACACCTGTCAGAGAGAGAGAGCGGAGCGGAAACAACTGAGCAGATCAGAGCACAGAGGGAGGCTTTCCACTGTGGCCTGCATGACAGACATCATCCGGGACCCTAAGGTGTGAGGGGCTTGTGTTGGAGACCCCGCAATGTGGGACACGGTTGCAGCGATTGCTTCTAAAGGGAAGTGTGGCCTGGCAGGACCTTAAGTCAGGAAGGTAAAGTGCACCAACGCAAGGGGGAGGGTAGTGCTGCCCTCACACATATTGGGAGGGATTGCTCGCAGGACACTGGGTTACAGGTGCACGAGCAATCTTGGTACTATTCGGGGCTAGCAACCCCTGACTATTGATTAAATCTATTACACAGATGCAGCGGCCATAATTTTAGCAAATAGTGCGCTTTATACATTGGAATACCCATGTGATGGCGCGCAATTTCTTCCAACCGTACCGCCTTAAGACGCGTGTTGACTGTTTTTTTTATCGGGCTCAGAAAATTGTATTTTTGCGCGGTCTGCAAAACCGTCGAGAAACTCAAGTGGGTGATCACGAGTTGTTGTCTTCAAAATCTAATACCCTGTAGCAACTCAACCTGTCTTTTATTGCCGTACAGTTCTGCAAGTGTGTAATTGTAATTTGAAGATTAACGTTACGAGTTCATACTGTATGGTGTACCGTACATGGGAAAGAAGTACTTTGTACGAATTAAGTGTTTTATTTGTACAGGATAATAAAGAGGATAATAATAAAAAAATACAACGTCGCTTCTTCTTCCGAATGTTAAATATTTTGACCCCTCGTGTGTACAGTACAGTATGTCTCTGCTAAGAAACCCCAAAAATAAACATGTATATCTTTTATTCTAAACGGTATGTATTATTTATTATTCAATACAGTCAACTTGCTACTGTAGGCTTGCTCTTCTTTTCATACTGTTTTTATTGTATGTACATGAGTGTATGTTTCATTGGAACCTTGTTGAAACTCTTATCGACACCTCCCCAAAGCCATTCATTTG